>JAHTLZ010000275.1:3151816-3217984 GCA_023846285.1 Phrynocephalus versicolor | reverse complement strand
GTGTGTGTGTGTGTGTGTGTGTGTGTGTGTGTGTGTGTGTGTGTGTGGTGTCAAGTCAATTTTGGCTTATGACAACCCTCCAGGAGGTACGGTAGGGAACTGAATTCCTGATCTCGGCCAGATACCTAAACTACTCATCTATCCAGCCAGCTCTGATAAATAGGTTACCCAGCCTTGCATTTAGATTAGGGATAGATACAATTTTTGAAAAATGAATTCATAGCCTATTTTTTCTTCAAGAAGAACAAAACACTATCCTTTATTTCTCCCACCCTCTACATTTTATTATCAGCACTTTGGTACATTGGGCTGAGAGGGGCCAAAGTCTCACCTAGCAAGTTGCACAACATGAGAGTCTCTGAGCCCTAATCTCTTAAATTCTAGTCCAACACCAGACTGGGTCTCAGCCTACATTCTTGCTTAAGATTTTCTGTTGATGGAGTATATTATGGTGACACCAAAGCAGGCTATGGCATTCTATTGCTCTTCTATTTATGACCATAGCAATCATTTTCATATATTGGATTTTCTCCCAAAATGTTATGTGCCTAACACAAGCGTAGGAATATAATAACAATGATGTGTATCAAGACCTCATTACGGTAATTGAGATTTTGCTCCAATTATTATTACATCTGAAACAGAATTAGGAATTTTTGAGGGCCTGCTAACAGGGGTATGGAGATGCATTCTAAATATATGGCTAGTAGAAAACTACTGTATATCTCTAGCGCTCATAGCAAGGAAATGTACCTTCCAATCTACAAGTGCTAGCCTCCTGAGCTTCCTATAGTATGCAGTGATTCAATTATAACACTACATTTCAGTGTAGAATTGCCTCAGGGAATTATGTCTTTTCTGTTTCCAGAACACAAGCGATGGAGCCCTTCTCTCTGTATGACATCACGGCTATTATATATACCAGATCCACCGAGAGAATTATTTCTCCTATGGTTGCTGAACTCTACCATTTAATTATAGCAACAGAACAGGGAGAAGTGAACCGCGAAGCTCTTGCTGATTTAGAAAAGACTGCAGAAGAATTAGCCAAAGCTGCTGAAGAGCTTGCCTCTATTGCAAGCAGGTAATATGTATTTGAAAAGGTTAAAAAATTCATTGTGAAATCTAAGCTCAGGGCAGCTGATTAGTCTGTGCATCAATTTCTGCCCCGTTCCATACATTAAATCAGGGCAAAGCTTTCAATGCACCATGAACTTTCTAAGCCATTTACAAGTCAGAGGGGGTGCAACTTCAAATCTCTGAAAAGAATATCTAGCCGCCCACTGAAATGAATGTGATATCTTATTCAATAATAGTGCAAGTCTCATTGCTTTACTACACAAATGTCATTTAGCCTAACAAGGTACTGAGATATATCTCATGAAACAATAGCAGCAGCATTGCAGCTGCCTCAAAACTCCTTGGTACCCTCTGAGTTTGGCTGCATTCCTCGCAGTGTGTGACAGCCTCAGTGTGTGACATTGTTGTTACCTGCCTTTGTTCTTGGGCAGAGGCTTTCAGGATGACTTGGTCTGCAATGAGTAATTAAGATACGTTTCCTTTACAAAAGTCTTGCTCTTGCTAGTTTAAAGGCAGCTATTGCTGATCTGCTAATAGGAACTGAATTTTTGGATTGTTGGGGGTGGGGGGTGGTAGTCATAGGGACATGCCTTTCAAATTTTTGAAACACCCACTGACCAAGCTGTAGCATAAAATGCAGTGTTGTGCACAATGCACATGGATGCCCAGAACAAGTTTAATTTATACCAGGATGAGAGCATCCATCATTGTGCTGACTACTACATATTTTGTCTAATTCTAGGCTGGTTGAAGAATCTGAAGATGAGGTGCTTAAGCAAAAAATGGTGCCCACAGCGGAAGCTCTTTTGGTCTCTGGAAAAAACATCCTTCTGGTGGCTCAGAAGCTTCATATACAGCCTGATGCTGATAACTGTATAAAGGAACTGGCTCTTTGTGCAAAAAAGATTATTATGGAAACCATAAAAGTAGGTGAAGTATTTATCTGCATATATTTCAGCACAGATCCAGAGAACTGAAATACATAATTTATTTATTATTTATTTAATAAATAAATAAATATTATTTATATTATTTATATTTATATTTATAATAATTGTTTAATGTATAGCCTGCATACTGTAATTAAACTGTAAACCGCCCAGAGACTACTTGAAGTGGTATGGGGCGGTATATAAGCAGAACACTTTATTTACTTTTTCCCTTCCTCCTCCTCCTCCTTTGGACCCAGAGTATTTTGGCCTTTGCCATCTTTGGCCAGGCAGGTGGTGCCATTCTGGTTTTTCTGTGCCATTAAGTCATTTGTTGTTGTTACATATATTTTGTCAACTCTTCATATTATGACAATAACCAACTAATATTAATCCTTTAGGGCTTTCAAGGTGAGATATTTAAGGAGTGGTTTTACCGGTTCTGCACATCCCACTGTGAGTTTCCTTAGCCAACTGGGTGTTTGAACCCTGGTCTTCAGAGTCCTAGTCCATCACTCTACCAACTACACCACACTGGGTGCCTCTATTCTCAGTGTAGTAGGCAAAAGCAAATGTTTCCCATCTCTGCCTAGACTGGCACGTTTAACAATGATATAAGTGTCTGTGAAGATCCTCAGTCATCCAGGTAAGCTTATCTGGAAGTTGAGTCATGGCAACTGGACTTATTTTATTGAGAGATTCAAATGTTTCGCTACTCATGGACACAGTGAGGGACTGGGTGTCAGGAGAGCTAAATTTTCACCCAATTTACTGGTGGGGTGGGAATGGAAAAACCACTCCTTTAATATCTCATATACCTTCGAAGTCCTATTAGGCTTCCCATAAGTTGGATGAGACTTGATGGGACATAACAACAGCCCTGTTGCAGCAAGGGATAATTTTTAAAAAAAATCATATTCCCCACTAAAACTAATAGATTTTGTACAGTATGGGCTGTCATGAGCATGTGGCTTATTTCACATAAGCATAAATAAAAGACACACACACACCCCACCACCAACACCACCAACACAACAACAACAACAACAACAACAACAACAACAACAACAACAACAACACAAACACACACCACCAACAAGAACAAGAACAACAATGTGCTGTCAATTCTGATTTATAGTGATGCTTTTCCAGGGTTTTTCCAGGTACTGTACAAAGTACTCAGAAGTGGTTTACCATTCTTTTTTCCCTGGGGTCTCGCTGGGACTGTGCAGCTTGCCCAAGGTCGCACGGGCTGGCTCTACTCACAGGAGGCACAGAGGAGAAATCAAATTTCCCATCTCTGTCTGGGCAGCCAGATATGTTGTAAACCACTGAGCTAACCAGCCAGCAGCTTGTTGGAACATCTTTCTGTGCAATCGTAATTGTGTGAGCAGTTCACAGCATTTGGCAGAATATCCTGCACACAACTAGGTCATCCAATGGATTGTGTGACAGGCACCCCATCCATACCCTGAAACTGGTTGCACGGCTGAAGGCATGTTTGTGGGCCTTTCCACAGAATACTGGCAATGCATTTGTGAGAATCTTGTCAGAATAATCAAAGGAACAATTAATTTTACAAATAATGACCGGTACACTGAAACATATTAGTGTATTCAATCTTTATGCTAGTACAATGTAATGTATTAAACTATTGTGTATTGTACAGTATTTTGTACTGGTGAAGTGCTAACATTGTTATTTTGCTTTTCCATTTTAAATTATTAATGTTTTAGGTCCTCCAGGCAGAAGATGATGCCATGGTTAAAAAGATCATTCAGTCTGCTCATTGGCTGTTGGACTGCCTACTCGTGTTGGAAGCAGCCGAAGACGTATCTGCCATGCTGGCTGCTTTCCACAGTTTTTCAGAGGCTTTGTTAGTGCTGACCAATTTGACAGAAAAATTCCTTTGGGACCTTAAAGAATCTCCACATCAGATGCATCTGGTTCAAAGCTTAAAGGTCCTTACAAATTGCATCTCTATGCTACACACAGCAAAGCTCAGTAACCTGAAGCATCCCTGCGATCAGCAAGTGAAACTATCAAACAGCTACATTTTTGACTTGGCCAAAAACACAGTCAAGGAACTGATCTGCCTGCTGAGGAATCATGTAGGAACGAAAAAACAGCATAACGGAAGCGGCCTCTTTTCTCAGCATTTGCAGAAGCTTTCAGGATTCCTGTCCAATCCGCAGGTTATTGATCTCCAAGAGGGCAAATTAAATTCCCTTGTAGAACCACTAGTCTCTTACTGTATGCTGTTGGCTGACTCCTCAAGGCCACCTCAAAAGTTGGAGCTAGTCAAACTCTGTCATAATCTCTTGAAGTTCAGAAAGATTATTACCATGCAGGTGAACACACTAAATGACTTCCCAGTGGAAAAGCAGTTAGAGGAAAGGACAAAAGAAACATGCTTTTCAATGAGCGCCGAGCTGGAAAAACTTAATCAAGTCGTGTGTACTGCTCTTCTCTATCAGATTCTGGACAACTTTGTTGATGCTAAAGGACCACTGAAGAGGTTGGTAGAAGCTGCAGTGGAACCATGTGCTTCAGCTGAGAAGGGAGAATTCTTAAAAACATTGAAGCCGCTCATTGGCAGATTATTTGGCCATTCTAGTCAGATGCTTAACACGGCCCGTTTGGTCCTTGTCACTTGCACTGAAATGGAGACCATTCAAGATATTGAAGATGGTGTTGACCTGATGCGTAAGTTACTCGCCAAAGTGCCTGCCCTCCTCAGCGAAATCGGCCACCGCCCTACAGATCGTTGTGGGTCTGAAAAATTACGGTTCTTGTGTCAGAGGTGTTCAAGCACAATTGAAAGCTTGCTGATGTGTCTAGAGAGAGTAATTGACCTAAGACAATTCCTTGACTTGTCCGTTCAGGAGATGACTGCCCATAAAAAGAAGAGTGAAAAGGCTTTGGATGATCAGGACTCTGGAGTATTTTCTTGCTATGCCTCTCGACTTTCTGAACAAGCCACACAAGCAGTTGAGTTTGCTAACAGGCACGTCAACAGAGCTAGAGATCCCATTTTTCGAAATGGGCTGCTTGTTTTAGTTAAGCGTTTAGAAAATGCCATTCGGCATGTTAAAGTTGCTACAGATTGGTGCGTGGGGAAAATTCACTGTCTACAAGCCAAAGGCGAATATTCAGAGAAAGCGAAAGAACTGATTGAAGCAGCTCACGGGGTCAGAATGGGGTTAGATGAATGTAACCAACCGGATATTCTTAGCCCACTACGGGAAGGCGTTAGGAATCACAATATTTCCAAAGACTTTCCATGTTGCTTCACTCCTCAGAATCCTACAGGGCTTGGTGAACAGAGCACCATAAATCAAAGTCATTCAAACGATTTAGAATTATTGGCAGAGTCCGCAGGTGGGTATTTTCCAGCCACTTGTCCTTCCCAAAGATTTCCCAGAGACAGTATTGTATTATCTGAAGGTATATCTGTAAAAGCTGATTGGCATCCTCTGGTTAGGGAGGTCATAGCAGCAACAGAGGCACAGAACATCACACGACTGAACAGTGCTTGCTCTGATTTATTGGAGTTTTCAAACTACTGCATCGATGCAGCTAAAGAAGCCTTAAATGCTGCCAAGCCTCCTGTGTCGGAAAAACTATTGCATTACAGAGAGATAGTGCCATTAATCCCTCACTTTATCAGGTTAGCCCAAGACGTAGCGCCAGACCCTACTTCTAGCCCAGACAGACTTTTGCAGACAGCGGTGTTGCTTTCTGAGAAGCTTGATGAAGTCAAGCAGTGCCTGGCCATTGTTGCAAGCTTCTGGTACAACCTGACTAAGCAGTTATTTTGCCTTGCATCTGCATCAGACTTTCCTGACAATACTCTAGTCTTACAGGAGATAATGGAGACGATGGGAACCATTGTCCAACTGGTTGGCAAAGCTGCTCATTCAGAATCTGAGGGGACCCCTGAGTTCTCCAGGTGTCGTGAAACTTTTCTACGAGTGCAGGCTAAATTCAGCTGTCTGCAAACCAGGACAAAATCCCTGCTTGAAAAGGCATCAGCTGTCAATAAACTCCACCCTGATTCAGCTAAGCGGCAGAGTTTTGATGCAAATTGTATTCTGTGGTCTGTCACCATCCAAGCTTTGCTGAACTCTGTAGATCAGTTTGTAGGGAGAAATGTGTTGTCTTTAACTGGCTTGCAAACCGAGAGGAAACACTGGATTTCCTTGCAAAGGACCATGGCAGCCGTTTCAGAAAGTAGTCTGAGAATGCAAGAAGCTACCAGATTGTCACTTCTGTCCAATGCCGGTCACAGTGTCAAGAATGAAATGATAACGCTAAAGGAACAGATGAAAACCCTGACAGATTCTTTGCTTCAAGTTGCCAGTACCCTTTCTGCCTCTCCTTCGCCTGCTCCAAATGTATTGGTCCATTTCGAACTTCTCCAGAGACAACTTGCTTTAGCAGCAAAAGTACTCCTGCTTCGAATGAATACAGTAAACGAGAAATACTTGAAAAGAATCAAAAATGTTGTCAGACAAACCAAGTTTATGCCATGTGACAGTGAAGGTGATGGTGGTATAATCAACAAGGAGACTCTTGGGGAAAATGCAAGCCAGCTCATAGCCAATATCCAGATGGTTAAAAAAACAATTTGTGATGTTTCAGAAAACTCCTCTTCTTCGGAAACAAAAGAGAGTTTACTTTGCAGTGTGGACCACCTTCTTCTCCTTACTGAGGAAGTAATCAGAGAAACCAGGAAACTTCAAAGCCAGACAGACAAGGAGTATCTTCTAACAGACAGCATTCTATATGAGTGGTCAGCAAAAGCTGGGTATCTTGTGAGTCAGCTTCAT
Organism: Phrynocephalus versicolor; assembly: GCA_023846285.1. Lineage (NCBI taxonomy): Eukaryota > Metazoa > Chordata > Lepidosauria > Squamata > Agamidae > Phrynocephalus > Phrynocephalus versicolor. The sequence goes on along the minus strand of JAHTLZ010000275.1, from coordinate 3,211,143 downwards.
TCCACAAAAGGCATCAGTGAAACAGCCTTGGAACGTGTTATGAAGTGCTTGGAGAACAGGGAGGAATATAATTATCCCAATCAGCCTTTGGGCAAAACACAGCTCTTTCGGAACAAGGAGCAAGATAGCAAGAGACATCAGGATGTTATGACTCCAAATTGCAAGGCCACCATAACTAGCCAGGGAGCTTTGAGTGCCAGAGACACATATAAACAGGTGACAATATATCTTAAGCTGTTTTACAGGAATCGTTGTTAAGAATGCACTTTACCAGTGATGCCAGTTAGGATTTCACTGCTTATTCGGAAATGCAAGGTGAGGAGGAAGAGATATGCGCTGGCTCCTAAAGCTTTTCTGAAAAATCCACTTGGGAGCCTGCATTCTGATGCTTTTGCTTAACACTATATTCTTCCCTTGCAAAAAGCAAATTTGAAAAATGTTGGCTGGGCCCTCTTCTATTAAATAACTGTCATCTAGAGTTAGTGGAACCAACTTCTTCATTAAGAGGAGTTGCTATTTGATGTGTGACGTGACCTCACAACCACATCTTTGATATTGTTCCACTGTATTTTGTCATCTGGCCTTTCTCCCCCCAAATTAGCTTTGAAAATTAGCTTTTTAAAATCCATTCAAAATATGTTTTAACTATATTTTACTGTACACTGCTTTGGAATAACTAAGGAACAGAAAAGTGATTAAAATTAATTCAATGATTAATTAATTAACTATTTAATTGTGTGCCACCAACTGTCTTGGGGAATAAGGAAAGGGTGATCTGATTTTATTATCTCTACAGTACCAGAGAGATCTGCAAACTGGTTTCCAGCCCAGTCACTCTGCACACAACCTGAGACCAAGTCCTACCTCCTCATTAAGATATCCTGAAAAATGGCAGCATGATCATTGCCCAGTTTCACAAGTTGCCAAGGAGATGACAACTGATATGTCCTACATGGCACAATTCCTTAAAAGGAAGGGACCAATCACGGTAATTCTTATCTAATTATTTCTCCTGAAAAAAAGGTCTGGTGCTGACTTTGGGGGAGGGCCTAACTCAGGATCCGGACCGACCCACTTACAATCAGTATATTGAAATTCTCTTAAAAATCATGGAGAATAATTCAACATAAACTTCACCCGCCACTGTCTATATTTTTTGAGGGATATAGCTCCTTCATATCCTTCATCAACACCCTTACAACACAAACCAAGGACTGCAGTGTATGAAAACTTAACTCTTTGATTCCACAGGTTGTATAAACTGGCTTGAAAATATTGTTCTGAGTTCACTGGGAAAAGGCAGTTTAGAACTGAATGGCTGTTGGAAAGTACTGATTATTTTTAAAAAAAACTACTTGTGATTTTAGACCAAAGAACAACTCATTGCTTGTGCCAGGCAAATAATTTCTGGAGGACGCATCCTGACGAATTTTGCCAGCGTTATCGCAAAGAACTGCCTGGATAAAAGATGTGCATCTGAGTTGCTGTGCGCTATTGAGCAAACCAAGATGGTTAGCTACCAGCTTAGCATCATTTCCAGGTAACTGGCTTAGGAAGTGGCTGTAAGAAAGGACATGATGAAACTATCCAGTGGTCAGTGGTAGGATAACGCTTGCAACATTACAGTAGCTCTTCAAGTACCCTTGACTCCAATGTAGCCTATAAAAGAGATAAATAGATAAAATTTAACATAGGTGCCTTGCATTTTCTCTTTTATAATGAAATCTCTTGTTTAGTGAATGAAAGAGAGGGCTGGGGTATCAGATAGCTATCCCACTGTTCCTAGTAGTTTGTGTATGTGTGCGTACGAAAAAGGACTGGCTTTCCCAAAGGTTGCAGGGAGATAGTAGCTAGAATCTTACTGGTGTTTGCCTAAGGTTTGTATACCTTGCCATTGGTAATTGTTGCTAACTGACTAGGTGTCGGTGTATGTGTTGATTCCCATACCTTGTCAAATGCCCCAGTGCCTTTTCCATTAGCTCCAAATATTCGTGGCAAGTTACATCTTAAAAAGGTAAAGGTTCCCTCACACGCACATGTGTGCTAATCGTGTCTGACTCTAGGGGCAGTGCTCAGCTCCATATTCAAGCCGAAGAGCCAGTGTTGTGCAAGTCCATGGCCACATGGCCGGCATGGCTGCAAGGGAACACTGTTTTACCTTCCCGCTTTTTACGGCAGTACCTATTTATCTACTTGCATTTACATGCTTTCGAGCTGCTAGGTTGGCAGGAACTGGGGTTATCAGTGGGAGCTCACTCCACTGCGTGGATTCGAACCGCCAAGCTGCTGAATTTGCAGCCGACAGTTTTCGTCCGCTGAGCCACCATGCCCCACAAGTTACATCTTATGTGAACACTGATTCTGGCCAGTAGCCTTATCATTATTAGGAAGTAAGTACCCAGTCTTTAGTAAATTGCACCTTGTTCCCAATGAAATGAGATAATCAGTGTCGTTGCTCAGGATTACAACTAGCCATGATTTTTTCTAGAAACTCTGGGCGTTTATACACGACCCCTAAGCTCCGCTGCAAATGGCTCCCAGCTCCGGAGCTTAGAAATGTTTCCCCACCAGCTCCGGAGTTTAGAGAAAATTAGGTGCGACCACGCCCCCATAAGCACGACCCAGCGCACCTTTCATGTACCTGCTCTCAGCAGGTGAAAATCCCTTGATGCGGATAAGAGTGCCGGGCTCTCCTCGCTTGTCTGTTGTTTTTTTGCCTCCCGCCCCTTTAAGAGCCCCTTGAGAAGGAACCAGGAAGTAACAGGCTCGCACTGGCAGGTTAGTAAAGGCTTCTTTTGTCCTCCGCCCTCCCCTCACGCAGACAGGAGCAGGAAGTGCTGAGGGGTGGGGACGCAGGAACAGAAACGAACCCCCAAGATCTCTGGTCCGAATTTAAGGGACCAGCGGATCTTAGGGGTCGTGTGAAAAGGCCCTCTGTTCCACAACATCCTTCTTGCCCAATTTTCTTCCCTCTGCCGCAATAGTATTCAATGATGAGTAAGGATACTTAATTCTCACGGGGCTGATATTTTTTATATATAAAAAAGACAACTTTACATTTTAAACAAAAATATGTGCTTCTTGGAAAAACTTCCCTGAGCTCATTGATTCTTCCCTGTTGTGAGTGGTGATGAATGATAGCATTCAGGAAATAGGTTTGGTCTTAGTATCTGGGATGCTGCTGCTGCTACCAGTAGTAGTACTACTTCTGCTGCTACTGCTATTACTGATAATAATAAAAATGGATTGTATCATATTCATCTTTCACCCAGCAGAGATTTCCACAAAGAGAAAGCAGATGCAGAGGCAATATTTTGCAAATGCGTATCTGCCACCCCCTAAGCCCCATGCAAAATACTTTCTGAGGGTCCCCAACCCTTTTAGGTGGAGTTGGGTGGCTGCACAACAGGGTTGCAAAAGGACTTCAGTGACACTCCTTGACCCTTTAGTCGCGGAGGCTGGCAAAGGGATCACAGGCACACACCTGAATCTCTCCAATCCAAACTACAGAATACCCATCTTACACCTGTTTGTGTCTCAGACATAGTTTGTTGTCTCTGTATTTCCAAGGGTGAATGCCTCGACGGGCAAAAGCAGGTCATCTGCGGAACACCTCGTGAGCAACGCACAGAACCTTGTCCAGGTAGCTCTACTGATGTTAAAGGCAGCGGAAGCTGCTTGTGTCAAGGTAAATCTTTGAGATGTTTTGAAACGCATATATTTCCAGAGGGCTAGCTAGTTGTATTAGTCTGCCTCTGCAGCCAATATAGAAAGGTCACACCTCACCTTCAAGACTGACAGGCTTTCTTTGGGATGGACTTCTGTGCACCTAATCCCACTTTTCTAGATCTATTTGAAGAAGCTGGCTGCCACTCCATGGACATTTCAGACCGGTGGTTCTTGTTCTCAGCTTTGGTCCTCCAATTCTTTCGGAGTTCAGCTCCTAGAATTCCTGGCTGCTGCTCAGGTCCAAAACATTTGGAGTTGCCACAAGTCTGAAAATCACTGCTTTAGACACTTTGTTGTATATAAGGCATGTTTCAATGAGAACTTTAATGGTCTAAGTATTGATTATTCAAGTGGCAGATTTGAGAAGGCAGCCAATGATGCCTTATCCATGTGTCTGTTCCATGCACATATAAAGCAGATGGTGGGGCCTGCTCTTCACAGAGTAAAAGAGCTATCTGAGAAAGGGACCAAAACTTCCCCATCTCCCCCTTTAGCTTATGGTACCACTTTCCTGTACGTTATGCAGTTTTTCCCCACCCCACTTTTAGCTATTAGAATTAATGACATGATGCCATGTGGTTTTTAATCTTCCTTGCAGGGTTTGCAGGAGCCGGCCACTAATTCAGAGGAAGTCAGTGTAACTGCATTTTGCAGTCAGTGGAGGAAAAGTCTGTGGTGGCACCGAGTCAAGGAAGCACTGGATTCTGAGCGAGATGAACTGGGACTTCGCAAAACTGGATCATTGCCAGAACCAACTTTCACATCTATGGCCCAAGAACTATTTGTTCCATAAATAAATAAATACAGTAAATAAATAAATAAATAAAAATAAATAAAATAAATAAATAATAATAAAATGATAATATAAAACAAAATAATATATAATATATATTATATATAATAAAATATAAACTAAAATAAATAAATAAATAAAATAATTAAAAAAATAATCTATTTTTTGCTAAGTGAAACTCTCCCTTGAAGTCTCCTAAATGTAGTTTGAGAGCATTTAATTATTTCTAGCAGGTACCAAGTGACATTATTTATTAACTCCAGTTAACTTTGGAGAACTCTGGTCTCCTGAAACAGGACATGGTGGCTAGGATTACTGATCTTCCCTTTGCCAGTGGAGATGGAGCAGGAAGAATCACAGAATTGTACAGCTATGAAGGGTCCACAGAGTCATCAATCTGTATCCCTGCTGATGGAGGAAATCCACAGCTAAAGCGTCACCCAACCTGTGCCTTAAAACCTCCAATGAATGACAGTCCACCAGCTTCCATGGTGGTCCATTCCACTGCCGAGCAGTTCTCCCTGTCAAGAAGTTGTACATATATACAGTACAGTGGTCCCCCGCCCTTCTGTGGTTCATGAACTGCGGTCCCGCTATATTGCGGGACCACAGTATATGAAAAAAGGCCCCCTAGGGTAAGGGAGAAAAGTCCTGTTTCAAGCCTCCCATACTTACCCCAGGACTGGAGCTGCCCCAAACAGGCCTGTGAGGGCCTTCCTGGGCCTTCTGGAGACCCCAAAATGGCTCCCCTGCAAAACGGAAGTGACTTCCGGATTGCTGAAAATAATTTCTGAGGCCTCCAAGAGCCTTTCGAGGCCTGTCGGAGGCTTCAGAAATGATTTTTGGTGACCCAGAAGTCACTTCCGGTTCACAAGGAGGCCCTTTGGGGGCCTCCAGAAGGCCCGGGAAGGCCCTCGCAGGCCCGTTCAGGGTAGGGCCAGGCTGGGGGTAAGTACAAGAGCCCCCAGCGAAGCCCCCCCAGGCCTGACTCGACCTGCATCCACATATCACGGATTTTCAATTATCGCAGGTCAGGTGAAACAGAGTAGGGAATTAACCCCATTGCATATTTATCCAAAAACTTCTTTAAAAATCTAGACTGCATTAATTGGATTTGGTGGTCTTTTTTACTGCCACTTTTGGTGGCCTGTTAAAAAGAATGTTTTTCCTCTCCACAAGGTAAGTAGATAGGACTGGAAGCAGCTGGAAAACAGTGTATAGGCACAAGTCTTATTATCTGTGGAAGCGCTATTCTGTTGGCAGTATTCTCTTGAGCATGGAAGTGAAGATCTTGATTACTCCACTGGTTTTGCATGCATACATTTGCATACAAAGCAAGATCTCTCTTGCTGGTTTGTCCCAGGCATACTAAGGGAGAGATTCAATTGACATTTACTGAGCAATCTGCATTGGACTGAGCACAGAAAAAAGCCTAGCGACCACACAACATAAAGCTAGGTTCTTTTTAAAAAAGAGGTTAGAACTCAATGCTACAAGGAGAATAAAAGAGAGAGGTGAGATTGCTAATTAGCACCTTAAGGCAGATCTCTACCTCTCCTGGCTCCTGCAACTTGTGTCTAGATAGCTAGTGATTTCACCCATGGGAAACAGATTTCCACAGGTGGGAATCATAGTAGATCAAACCATATCATCACCAATGTGTAGCCACAGCCTAATTGTTTCCTTTGCCTCATGACTGATTGGTGAACTTTCCTCATTACACACTTGCACAGTAAATGGTCCCCTGCTGGTGCTATGAAATGCAGAGGTGATAAAAGAGGAAACAGAATGAAAACAGAGTAGGTGGCTTTGAAAATAAAGGGAAATGTAAAACTTCCCTGAAGTTACCCTGAGGACGAAAACTCTGAACGGCAGGAAAGGGTTCTCCATCTGTTTCGAGTGAAGACAGAACTGAATAGGAGCTTTCTAGAAGAGGATATGATGCAAAAACAACAACAAAACCAATCTCAAACTGTCTTCTGGGTAACCAGGAAATACTAATCTACCTTCAATACTGCCCACACGGCACAAAGAAATACGTCTACTGAGAAAGAAATTACGACTCCTTTGCACGAGTTCTATCTGTTGAACTATAGTGTGTATATCCATATTGCCAGGAAAGGGTTTCCAGCATTACCTGCCCTTTTTCCTAGCTTTGAACTTGTGGATCTACACAGCAATTACAGGAGGAAGCCAAAGAAGAAAGTAGCAAATCACGATGGGCAGAAAAGAAACAAATTGCATACTCTCCCGTTCTCACCTCTAGTATACTACAAATTGCAAACAACCGTGCAGTGTGTTTTTGGGGAAAGCTGGTTGAAAGATTTTTCAATTGTTCATGAATAAGCCAAGAGAAAAATAAACATGGATGCATCCCAATATTGTTCCTTCTGTCCAGAAGCAGGTGGGACACAGAGACAGATCATGCTTCAACTTGTAGAGAGAGCATCTTTATCCTCACCAGCCCCCAAGTTCCACCAATGAATTATGTATGCTTATGCTGCTGCCCAAGCACCCAAAATTCAATGCAGGACATAATGTAGAAGACTTGGGTAAAGATCCCAGCCACCAACCTTATTCTCTCAGCCTAACGGATTACAAAAAATTGGGTGGAAAAAGAGGAAACAAACAACCAGAACTGACAAACACATTCTTTGGAAGAAAATTGGTAAAGCAGGCTTGCATTCAAAGTAATCTTTCTATTAAATACAAGATGGTGGTGATTTCCATTATTCACCGTTTCTTTTTTTCCTCCTGTAGCACCTTGTGAGAGAGTTGCATGAGAAAACAGATGTATATGAATTTTATTTCTCCCTCCACTCCCATTAATAGACTCCTCCTCTACAGTAAAGAAGCTTCTGTGAACAGAACAATAGTACAGGAATATTAATGAAACTTTCCCAGCATTTATCTAAACAGTTTAAGAATCTACTCAATTCTATGAAAAGTCAGAGATTTTCACTCTTTAATTTGTTAAAAATGTCATAGACACATAGATACATATTACTGTCATTACATCAATACAAAAAAGCAATACAAATAAAGCAGCTTAATACAAAAATACATTGAGTACATGAACACCACAATGGGACATAGCACTAATTGAGAATAGTTTATATGAAGAAAGTAAATACTTTTTACACATTTAGCATAGGTGTTTTCTACTCTAACAGCAATGTTTTAGTTATGTCCTTTGTATTATCGTCAATATACATACATACAGAATAAAATACTTTAAAAAGTTGTTTCAGCTCCTCAATATGCAATACAGTATTATTTAGGCTAAGAGTATCTGCTTCATGAATAAAAAATGATGCCTTGTATCAGAAAAGTTCATTATTTTTATTTTACTTAGCAAGTTGGTCTTGATAGATTAGATAATTGTCATCTTAAATAGTGTCTCTCACAGTAATGTACATTATATTGCTTGAACCTGTACAATCATACAAAAGTGGCAAACATTCTCTAAACGCTGATTTTGAAAAGACGCATAACACATATACAAGTCTTCAAACTTAATCCCATTTATGGTTATTTACAATGAAAGTGCTTCTCTCAGATCTAGCATGATATACCCCTTTTTTAAAAAACAAAAAACAAAAAAACAGATCAATGATTAATCTCCCTGGAATGGGAAAATTACATAGAAAATACCAACTTGGCAAACACTACAGCATACTGTATTACTGCGTGTGGTTCTGAAAATAGCAGCCCCCAAGTGTTTCTGGTTATAATTTATAAATAAATAAAAGCATAGGGATAAACCAATTACAAAACTGCAGAAACCTGCATTATTCACAACTGTAAAAAGTCTTAGTAAACCAATAGCTAACAAAAAGGTGAAGCAGTTGGATCAAATGTCTTGAAAACATCCTTCAGTGATTTGTCGTCGGATTCTCCATTTGGATCACTTTCTGACATCTGACTGATCTGCCCAGGCTGCCTGATTTGTCTCTGATCACTGTACTGTGGTCTGATTAACCCTGATAAAGCCTGGATGGGAAGGTTGTGCACTGCTGGAGCAGGACTGGAGTGTTTAGCCTGAGCTTTACTGACACTGTTGGTCTTATCTGGATTAGCTTCTGCAAATGCTTCTTGGTGCTTTTCTCTATGTGGGGAAGATTTCTGAAGTGACTGTTCTTCCACATGAGTAGCTTCGTTCTGGCCAGTGTTTTTCAAAATACCTTTTTTCTGGTTCTCTCCATTCTCTCCTGAATTAACTGAAGAACTGTCCAGTGAACTTTGATTTCTCGGATCATACAAACTAATACCACTTAAGATTGAGCTGGGAGTACCCAGTCGAGCACTAGCAGATGACAGCTTAGGTGCATAGGGTGGCAGCACATCTGAGTCAGACTGAGAAGCTGTAGCTTCTGATGACTGGGATGGAGCAGCACTGGATTTGGCTAATCTGGGATCAGTTTTTGAAGGCAGAGAGTCTTTCCCTGTTCCATGGTGTGTGTCGGCACTAGACAGTCTATGGAGTCTGGGGTCAATGGTTTTCTGCAAACGAGGATCTCCCAATTTGCTTGTGTTGGCAGGATGCAAATCCGTAGCATGATCCAAAGAGACACTTCTGTTTGGTAAATTTGTATTTTTTGCTTTTGATGCTAATCGTGGGTCAGAAGGCAACACACTTGGGATGGGATCACTTTTGATATTCCTTAACTGGTTAAACCTCTGGTCAGCTATGAGAGGAGGAAGGGGTAAATTGATGGAGGATACTGGGTCTTGTTTGGGCAAAGGTACCGGGAGTAAGTCTTCTGGAGCCCATACAATATGTTTAGCAAAGTTGGGTTTACTCAGAACAATGTCCATTTTAATATGGCTAAACTGCCTAAGTTGAGATCTTGGATCTCGTAATGTTACCCCAGGAAGAGGTTCCAATGGTATTAGAAAAGGTCTCTCTCTCAGCTCTCGTTCTGTGTCCTCCTCATCTTCATCCAGTCCTTTCTGTGTGACCTTGACACCGGGATGTGCATGGTGCGAGTCCATCTTGGCTCCAGTAGCAGATGCGCTTGCACGACTTGCTTCGTTCCCTTTTAAGATTCTAGGGTCCCGTGCAAGCCTTGGGTCTGAGGCTCCTGATTCTGATGGCTTCCTAGCGTTTGATCTTGAGGCCGACCTGAGCCTGGGATCAGCAGCTTGACCCCCTGGGCCTCGCTCTTTAGCCAGCCTTGGGTCAGTTGGCATGACACGTAGCTGCTGCTGGTCTGCTGCTGGCTGCTGCTGATGTATAAAGGTCTCACTTTGTTTCTTTAAGGTCTTCAGTATGGATTTAACACTGCTTCCTTCTTCCTCTTCGCTGCTAGAGTACCAGTTTACATTATCATCTAGAAAAGAAAAGGAAGACACTAGACAAACGGTATAACATGCTGTACTTTCAGTACTATGTTTTTTTATAACCTGTGGCAACATGGAATTACTTAGTAGCGCCTGGAACCATATACAGTGGTACTTCAGTTTAAGGAGTGCCTCGGTTAACGAAATTTTTGGTTCACAAAGGGAAATCCATTGAAAATGCCTCCGTTTACAAATTTCCCCCTGAAAAATCTGTTTAGTATTTCTTTCTGAGGGACTTCCTTTCCCAGGATGCATTGTGCCTGTCTTCCAGTTTACAGAACTTCTGGATTATGAAACATCCCGGAGGACGCATTAACTTCGTGAACCAAGGTACCACTGTAATAAAATTAAGTAAACCAGAGGAGGATACAGTACTTTTGTTTTTCAACTAGAATGGTAGGAAGAACAGTGTGTGTGTGTTCACTCACTCACTCACTCACTCACACACACACACACACACACAACATAAGGATTACTAAAAAGGAAGGGTGACTTGGAGAATGATTCTTGCTCATTCATTCATTCATTCATTGCCTTACTCCCCAGAGGGGATTCAAAGGACTCACCCTCATTTTCAACGACATAAATAAAAACAATGAAAAACAGAGTAGGTTGTGAGCCAGAGACTGGGAACTGAATTCCAGACTGTCTCCTTGACAGGGGCTAGACTTAATGATCTGTAGGCTCTCTTCTAGTTCTGCAGTTCTACTATGATGATGATGATGATATTCCAAAAAAATAAAAATAAAAAAAATGAATAACAATTTGTAATTATTTTACCCAGCACAGCACAGCTTTTGTCTGAATAACTGACTTCTCTTTACGAAGGCAAAAGTCTAGTCACTATGTGGAATAAAGGCATGTTAGAGCTGTGAATGCAGGCAATGAATCCAATGAAAAGGTAATTAATTCTGTGGTTTTGTGGGTGGGGTGGGGGTGAACTGAAACTGCCACCCAAAAAGAACAAAAACTTTTCTCTGGACTAAGTCGGGACTGATTTTGCAATGTTTGGGACCACTTCAAGAAAACAAATATGAATAAATACGGGCATGTATGCAATATTCACAAATATTTCAGAAGCCAAATTTTTGTTCTAAAAATGAAGAAGTCAACAATACCTTCTTCTCTGCTTAGCAGCCTTTGACACCGACTGCTCATCTGTTCTCCATCATCTTGCTGTTTTTGACTGAGCCTTACAAAAAGTGCTTTTTGCATGGCAGGAAGGAAGTCTGGCACCTTAATAGCTGAATGGTGGCCTCCTGCAGTGGCACAGTCTGATTCATATTCATTTCCACTGTTATGGGAATCTGAGGAAATGTGGTGAGGCTGGTGCTCTGTAAATTCTCCTTGCCACAGGCCATCTGCATTCAACATTACATATGATAATTAATAATGATGCTGAACACAAACAACAGCAAAAATCCAAACTCGCTTTTAAACACAAGTTCCCAAAGTTTGATCTGTTGGTTAAGAAATGTAAGCTTAGCCTAGCTGGCAAGGCAGGCTAATCGGTGGGACTGTGTGAATGAGAATAGGCTTGATTTTCAGTGGGTGGGGTCACCAGGTACCACCTCCATAGCACCTCTGAGTGTAGTTTCTCCTATAGAAAGGATTTAACTATTCCATTCAACACAATAAATATTGCACGATTCTCAGGCAGGCGTGAGGGGAAATGACCCATCCTCCAAACATTTGACACTTGACAGTGGGTGGGGATTGTGTTATTAGATCTCTGTCATCTGCTCAGATCTATCACAGTTTTGGGAAAGGCTGTAGGGCGATAGACGGCAGTGCAACGAGGGGCATTTCGGGCCCTGTGGCGACCAGTCACCAGTCTTTCTCTCTAAAGCAGCAGCATCCCAACCAGCATTCTCCCCTCTGGAAAAGTCCGTATGAGGCAATGTTATATGTGTGTTCTGGATATGAAGAAGCCCAAAAATTGTTGGGAAGGCATATCAGAGGACTGGGAGACTGGCAACTAGAAGATTTGTGGCCAGCCTGCATTCAAATAACTAGCGGCCAGTCTACAAGGGAAACTATTATAATGAATGTAACACATCCTTCAGATGTGAACCAGGGCGTTTTGGTCCTCTTAACTATAATTCCATGGGAGTAATATACTCTAGCAGAATGTACTGAACCTCCGTGAGGCCATGCTGCAGATATGCTCTCTCTCCCAGCACAGGATCATAATCATAATGGGACTTTTCAAACTCCTGGTCAGAATGCAATTGAAAAAATTATGCCCATTTTAGTGACAATTTTCTCCAGTTAAGGTGCTTCAAGCCAATACGTGATACGGGTGTGGAATCGTGGCCCAGTCACTTTTGAAATGATTCTGACCAACATTATACACCTTGAATGATAAAGATTAAGACTAACTGATTATATGCCATTAATAACAACGATTCAGATAAAACACTTGTAAAAGTAAACTTCAGCTAGTAAAACTTACCACCAGCATTACTGGTTGTCTGGAAGTTATGAACCGCTTGGTGGGAATAATAGTTGTCATAGAAATTAGCTGGATGCTGAAGAGGCTCATAATTAGGATTGGGCTGCCGTTCACCAGGAATCTGCTGATATGGTGGACCAGGTGGGCAATGGTTGTCTCTGGGCATGTTTGCCATATGTTCTTGAGCAACGGGGCATCCGTATGCTGCGCCAGGTGGTGTTAAAGGTGGACCGCCCTGTTGTCCATGCGGAGGTCCTTGTGGTCCTAAGTAACCTGGTGGAGGCATTGGCTGCAAAGGTGGACTCTGTGGCACGGCCGAGCCGGTGCAAGGATGCCCGGGGGAACCTGGAAGCCCCGCTGGTCCATTACATCCTGGGCTTGACTCTACATTGTACATATCTGAATCGTCTCCTTCAAACTCCGGTCCTGGTGGTGACGTGCTGTTGTAGAATGCTGGTGGACTGTAAGATTGAGTATCAGGTTAAAAACCATTTCTGGGCAAATATGGAAATCAGACTGAGGACAATCTCAGAAAACTAGGCACATTAACACAACAGATCCGCATAATTATTACATGAAGGTGGCAGTTAAATCATAAATGATTTCTCTCTCTGAAATGGGAATTGGGGGCACTGCATTAAAGTGGCTCCGGTCCTTCCTGCAGGAAAGAACGCAGGAAGCGGTGTTAGGTGATTCATGGTCGACACCACGGCCGCTGACCTGTGGGGTCCCCCAGGGTTCCGTTCTGTCTCCTATGTTATTTAACAGCTATAAGAAAGCACTGAGGGAATTATCAGGACTTTTGGGGTTAAGTGCCACCAGTATGCTGATGATACCCAGCATTACCTCTCGTCACCTCCGGATTCTAAGGGAGCTACTATCTCAACTTTACACGAGTGTTTAGCTGCAGTGATGAACTGGATGAGGATGAACAAAATGAAACTAAACCCAGACAAGACAGAGGTGCTCCTGGTCAGTTGAAAGGGAGAACAAGGGATAAGGATCCAACCTGTACTGGATGGGGTCACCCACCAATTGAAAAAGAGGTTCACAGCTTGGGGGTGCTCCTGGACTCATCTTTGAGACAGGATGGCCAGGTCACGGCTGTGGCCAGAAGCGCAACTGCACAACTAAGGCTAGTACACAAGTTACGCCCGTTTCTTGAGAAACCAGCTCTGGCCATGGTGACACATGTCCCAGTGACGTCCCAGCCAGACTACTGTAATGCACTCTATGTGGGACTACCGATGAAAAGTCTCAGGGAACTTCCACGGGTCCAAAATGCAGCAGCCAGATTGCTGACTGGGGCAGGGTACAGAGATCACATTACACCCCTATTAAAGCAGCTCCACTGGCTACCAATCAGCACAATTCAAAGTGCTGACCTTAACCTATAAAGCACTGTATGACCTGGGTCCAAGCTACCTCAAAGATCAAATCTCACAGTATGAACCAACTCGGGAGTTAAGGTCATCAGGAGAGGCCCTGCTCTCCATCCAGCCACCCTCAGAGGTATGGCTCGTGGGTACACATGAAAGGGCCTTCTCGGCTGCTGCGCCCAGACTCTGGAACTCCCTCCCACTAGAGGCCAGGGCTGTCCCACCCAATGTCTTTCTGGAAACAGGCAAAGACCTTTCTCTTCAGACAAGCTTTCCTTGAATGATGTACTACCTATTATGTGTCTTTTATATGAATCTATATGATCACATAGACTTTGGCCGCTTTTACACGACCCCTAAAATCCGAGGCAAAGGGCTCCCAGATGCGGAGCTTAAAATTGTTTTCCCACCAGCTCCGGACTTTAAAAAAAAATAAGTATGACCACACCCACCTAAGCGCATCCCAGCGCATTTTCCAAGTACCTGGTCTCTGAAGGTGAAAAATTTCTGATGCGGATTGCAAAGCAGTGAGTGCCGGGCTCTCCTCGCCTTGTTTGGGGTTTTTTTTTTTGCCCCCCAGCCCTTTAACAGCCTGGAATCCCTAAGGGGCTGCTCCCAGGCAGACAGAGGTGAGCAGAAGTGAGCCTGCATTCTTTTCTCCTTTTCTCCTCCCCTCACGCAGACAGGAGCAAGGGAGTGCGGAGGGGTGGGAACACAGCAAGAGGAGCAAAACCCCAAGATCTCTGGTCCGAATTTAAGTTGCCAGCGGATTTTAGGGGTCGTGTAAAAGCGCCCTATGTGTTTATAACCACTTAAAATCCTGTGTGATTGCATTGATACTATGTTTTCAATGTTAGTTTCCATCACTCCTAACTTTTACATGGAATTTTACTCTCTTAACTGCTTGTGTTATCTTGTAGCTTTAATGTAATTTCATCTTTTAATGCTGTAAGATGTCCCTCAATTCCCTGTTCTCAATACTTGAACATGTCTTAATCGTACTGGACTGTATATTATCCCTCATTAAAGGGATTAATGAAGCCCTCATTACTGTAAGCTGCCTTGGGTCTTTTTCCAAGGAGAAAGTCAGGGTAAAAATATTCTAAAATAAATAAATAAATAAATAAACAAATGTTATGCATGATGTGCTGTTAACTGGGACAACATACTGCAACCGGGCTCCTAACGGGTGCTTCCCATTACAGTGGTTAAACGTTTATTTTGCCCCAGCTGCATTAGTTCCCAGTAGTTTTCTGGGTTCAACACCATATGTTGGTTATTAACTTTAAAGTCCTATGATTCTCAGGCCCCTCATACTTACTAGACCACCTTTACACATATAAGCCACAGTCTCAACCTAAGTATCTGGAACTGTCATTCCAAAGGTGGCAACCACCAAAGTACTCTATTTGAAAACGATCCTTTAATCTTGTTGCCCTCATACTCTGCAATTCTCTCTCTTGTGAAAGAGATTCAGGAGGGAATGTTAGGTAGAATTGTTTCAGTTGGCTTTTGGATGCTAGGGACTGCTATTCCACCATTCATGTGGTTATGAATTTTTACGTTTATATGTACACTATCATTAGGTTTTTATTATATTTTAACATGTATTGTTTTTGTGTACTGGGACTCTTTGGAAAGAAGGGCGTATTAATGAACATAACACATACATACATTGCATACCTTCGGCTCTGTCCTGGCGGGGGTTCAGTAATGTCCTCCCTTTTTTGTTTGTTGGACTAGAATAAGAGTTTCTCACTGGTAAAAATGTGGTGCTTAACACTTTTACTGTTAGCTTCCCAGAAGGCCACGACATTTCTGAATTCCTTTACAGACTTCTTAAATACTTAGGTTCAGTTCTGACAACTGTAAAACTTACGTTTTTCCTATTTTGTGTGCTAAATCCACAGTAGGTTTCACTACTATTTCAAAGAGAGAAGGAATTTTCTTGAATTCACCAGAGGGATCCTGGAAGTTTTCTTCATCTTCCTCAGTGAATGAATAAGGCTCTGGTGGGGTTGGTAAAAGTCCAACTCCTGGGGGTGGCTTAGGAAGAGGAACTATGCCACGCTTCCTAAGCTCTTCCACTTCTCTTTCATCATCATTCTGTGGCTCCTCTTCAGTATTCAAAACCTAAGAAACACAGTGAAGAGAACACTTAATTTATACAAGTTTTAATATTTTGGTGACTGTTACAGAAACCACCGCATTATGTACTTTATGAGATTCTATCTTGCCTGATTTTGAAAGTTCAGAATAGGACATATACAGTATTCTGATGAACAGTAAAATACCAACAATTGATCTCAAATAAATCCTAAATTGATCTCAAATTGAGTTAGAATCACTTTTCAATATCCCTCCTAGCCTATGGTTTTAGTACAGTATATATCCTCAAAAAGAACACAGACCATAATCTAACCTCACCATCATCAGTGATCAGATACCTAAACAGAGAGTGAGGGATTCCTTAACAGGAAACAACTATTTGAGTTATGGCTGATTTGGGTTTTCCAGGCTGGAAAACCTACAAGAAAAAACTTCCAGAAGACAGCCAAACAGCCCGAAAAAACCACAACAGCCATCAGATCCCGGCCGTGAAAACCCTCAAGAATATTTGAGTTATTTTCATCAATGGGGAGGGTTCAATGGCTTCACTCATCACACTTACTAAGGGAAGAAGAGAACTGGGTTCTGAGCTCAGGAGCAGCTCCTATAAACCTGAAGTTTAGGGCAATTAAATTCCACAGTAAATTCTGAAATCACAGGGCAGAGTACAATAAAAATATATATAACAATTCGGCACTTTAAACCCATTTAAACATTAAAACTACATATATTAAAAACAACACTAAAGGCGTCTACATAATGTTTTAAAACTACAACAATAAATGCTAGATACATTAATGTTTTTAAATGGCACGGTTCCTTCTCAAGTAAAAACAACTCTTGAGAGTAAGGCTTCTATATAGGTTGTGGGGATATAGAGCTATTTTGTTTAATCATGAAACTGATTTTGTATTCTATTGTGGTCTGAAGAGTACACACAAATAAATTAAACAAACCAGAAAAAAGCCCATTAAAACCATGATCCTTAATCTCTGAAGGCTTTAAACTTTGTGCTGAAATGAGGTTAGTGTTGATGCTATTTATTTATTTATTGGAAAAGTACCCAAGGAGGAGTACAATAAAGAGGGACGATATGCAGCCCAGAACATTTAAGACATAATTTAAGTTAGAAACAGGGAATTAGAAGAGGTATCTTAGAACATTAAAAGGTAACCTTAAAGCTACAAAGAGCACGGAGTATGGAGACTAACATGGAAAACACTGGTGTTCTAGTTGAGTCTCTAAGTTAGAGGAGAAAATGAAGTAAGCTGGTTAAACCCTACAGTCTGATTTATATCTGCATTTGTTCAGAGCCACAATAAGCTTCTGCCTCTATTTCTAGCTTAGAATTATAGATATGTGGGAACCTTTCTTTGAGGGGCGTGTTTCCGAGGGCCTACAGTGATTGCGCACATGCTCCTGGTGCCACCTTGCATGCCTGGAAGGGAAGTGACCTTCCGTTTCCCCTTACGTTTTGCTTTGAGGCAGGGCCAAAGGGCCAAAGGGCACCTGCCTCCTATCTGAACCATTGTTTTTGTAAGTTCTCCAATCTATTGCTTGTCAACATAGATAAAGATTAATAAAACCAGGGCTTCTGGTAGGAACACAGCAGTCTTTGCCTGCGTGTCTGCTCAGCTGGCTGAGAAAGGCATTTGTCTCTGACTGCTTTTTTCTGTAGCCAAGTTCAGCTTGGCTTCGAAACCTCTCCAGAGAATTCCCAAAAGAGATATGTAGCAGAGAAAAGTTGGTTTCTACATATTTACAACATGTTCTATAATGCAAAGCAAAAAAGGCCACTATTGTCAGAGACAGTAGGCTGGCTTCCACTGAAGGAGCAGGGCCAGCTGCCGCTGTGCATGCGGCCACGTCTCAGCTGATCAGGTCAATCAGCTGAGGGTTGGGCACATGTTTGGAGGCAGCTACCAGGCTCCTGGAAGGGAAACCTTGCCACTACTGTTGCGTCACTGGAACGGTGCTATGATAGGAGCAGGCTTGAACATAAAACCAAACTCCAAACCAGTTCAGTTTTTTTTTTGTTGGTTTGTGTCTAACCAAGAACCACAAATCATCAAAAACCACAATTTTCCAGGTTTGTGCCCCTCTCTAGTGTTACCGTTACACAGTAATTTATGGACAACACATTTCTCAGTGAACTTGTCCACATAACATTGAAAATCCGGTTAGAACTGGGTAATTACTGGCAAGTCTCCTTTTCTGAAAAACAACCTTAGGAACCAGTATCTTCATGCCAGAAGTAGGAGGCTGCATATTCTACTGACAGAAGCAAAATTACTCACCTTATCGAGTAGTTCTTTTGTCTCTTTAGTTAATGGATCGTGAGAAAACTTGCATTTGTCTCCATGATAGCATTTAGCCCCTGTATGGTAGAACTTGCAAGGAAATTCATGTGAACTAATATTTAGGATTCTTAACAAGTATAATAATCGTAACAGTACCAGGATAAACTCATCATTTTGTCACATACTGAGAAGTGAGGAGGACTTTGAGGTGTTCACACTGCTATTTGCAACATCACTTTCACTTGTGGGTTTTTTTTTCTCAATGGATTCCCTATAGATCTGTTCTTAAGAGCTCATGGGACAGGATGGATAAAACTCAGCTAACCTTCTGAACACAAGGTTCTAACTTACACACATTTATTACTTTATTTACATATTACATTTAAACATCATTTGAAACTCTCCTGTGAGAGGAGCATCACCACAAAGTAGGTTTTTTAAATACATGATCAGTGCATTTTTCCTGTTATTCTACATTCTGGGAAGAAGGCATTTGTTTTCTTCAGAACTGTGTACTCAATATACCTGTTGTTTCCAGAAAAACTAGAGCGTAGGATGGGGAAGGGGGCTGCTTCTCCTTTCTTCCATTTTTTTCTGTGGTGGAAAAAATGAGTTTATATACCCTTCCTTTGGTGCAGAGGGGGAGTGAGTGCAACAAAAAGACATTGCTGATGATTTTTTTGAGAAAATCCCAATTTATAGGAGAAAATCCATTCCTCCTTTTTTTCCAATCCTGTCCTAAAAAAACTCTTAGGAAAGAGGAATACTTTATCTCCCTTTCTATTCAGTTTCTGCAGAAAGGATCACCAATAAGATGCTGCTTTCACCTTCTATAAACCAAAAGCACATCAACAAGCACCCTCAATTCTCCAGCTCGGCCAAATATTTCACAAACACAGGAAAACAATAAATGGGGGGGTGGCATGAAATAAGATGCCTGATGACATTTTGAAATCTTGTCCTTGAATTTTAAGTGAAAGGAGCGATTAAAAAAGAAATGCCCAACATGTGATGTTTAAGTAATCAATGGACTGTCCACCCCAGCAAAATAATTCCTGTGACACCCATGCCCATAAATTTCTGAAATCATATCTCACACACTATCAGCTGTGATATCAGCTGACCTCACAAGCATAGTTATGATTTTTTAAAAGAATACCTATAACAGCTTTAATTTCACTATTACTAGAATGTTTTTGTCAAAGGATATTATGCATATAAATGCACTTTTCCCCTTTGGAACAATAGCCCTGTATATAAAATTTGCAGATTTCCTTTTTCTTCTCTATTTCTGCATCGTGATCAAATTTGCATTGGTCTCCCTGTGTATACAAAAAGAAAAATGATCAGTTATGTGAAATTACTGCATTCCAAGTTGAATTTACAATGACAATATCCTAGATCAGTGGTTCTCCACCTGCGGGTCCCCAGATGTTCCTGGACTGCAACTCCCAGAAACCCCTTCCAGCACAGCGAGTGGTGGAGGCTTCTGGGAGTTGCAGTTGAGAACCACTGTCCTAGATAAACATCATCCGTTGCTTTCCAATGATTGGTTTTCCATGGCATAATTTTACAAGCAAAAAATGAAAAAGCAAGGCAAGCTAATAAAAATCACTATGAGAAGCTGATCTCTCATGAGCTGATATTTGCTATATGAAACGAGCTCCCCCCCTTTTTTCCCTCTCACTGTGGAGACCACTGTGCTTCCTTCCCCACTTCCACACCAGCTGTGGAACAGATTTTGAGGTCTATTGAGTGGGAGGATTTATCTTTCTCCTAGTTTAACTAACAGAAACAGCTCCACTAGTGGGAAAAGTTCACTTAACAGCATCCAGAGAAAACACAGAACTGTATCTACATCATAACTAAACATTTTATAGCTGCTCAGAAGCCAACTGGATCATTCAGTAGGTTACATATGGGTTGGGAGCTCCATTTCCCCTGTGTCCGTTGCGGGCTGAGCCAGTCTGTGTGGCTTTGGACAAGGTAGCCCAAGGAGAAGAGAGTGGTGAATTACTTCTGAGTACTCTCTACCTAGAAGCCTCCCAAGATGCGTCTCCATAAAATAGAACTGACTTAGCAGCACACAATTACAGTTGTCCCCTGCCATTTCGCGGTTCATATATGGTGTTCCTGGTATAGTGCAGGACCGTAGTGTATGAAACGAAAGGTTCCTGGGGCAAACTGCATGGGCCTGTTTGAGGCCTCCTGCACTTTCCCTAGACCTGGCGCTGCCCCGAATGGGCCACCAACAGGTTTCCCGGGCCTGTCGGAGGCCCCATAAAGTGGTTTCCGACAAACTGGAAGTGGCTTCTGAAAAAACGCAAGTGACTTCTGGATCACTGGAAACCACATCTGGAGCCTCCAAGCATGTTGGAGGCCCGTTCGGGACAGCATCAGGCCTCAGGTAAGTGTAGGAGGCCCCAGATAGGGCCCCCCAGTCCCGACCCGACCCAGCATCTGCATATTGTGGATTTTCCATCATTGCGGTTCGGGTTGGGTTCTTAACCACCGGAATAGGCAGGGAATTACTGTAGTATTAGTTGCTCATAGCCAGTAACTCACAGAGCAGTTAATGCAACTCTAATATTGGCAAAAGCATGTGCACAACATCAAACAATTAGAACAAAGGTATCAATACAAACTATAGAGTATTTTAGATGACTTATATACTGAGGTATGTCTACTTATGAGTTTAATCCATTCCGAATGCATGCTCTTAAGTTGATCAACAAGTTGAGCAGCCCTATCTAAAAAAAATCAAAAAATAAATTTAAAAATTGATTTTTTTAAAAAAAAAATGTAAGTAGAGCAGACCACATCTAAAATTTGTAAGGTAGCAGTTAAAACACCAATGGTTTTTTTTTTGCTCTTAAGTCAAACTGCTCTTAAGTCGAGCAGCTCATGAATAGAGGTACCACTGTATTACACATTCAATACTAAACATGAAGCCCACACTGAAATTTATACAGTTAAGTGCCTTGGACGCCAATCATTTTAATGTGTGTAGCTTTTTCTGAACTTCTGTGATAGTTTTCTCTAATGCTTTTTCATATTGAGTACATTAAAAACAGCCTGAAAATTCCAAAGACTGGAATAAAAATTCATACATTCCTCCCACCTTCCCAAAGAGACAGTATGATTATACAGCCACCTTAATACATCGTGCTTCTAGGAAATATTTACAAATCTGTTTTCCTTTGTGTTCCACAGTATGCTGGTTTATGAATGCCTGACTCATAGTTGGCCACTTCTTCACTGGCTTTAATTCCTGTAAGAGTAAATATCCTATTTTAACATTAGGTCTACCAAAGTTTCAATGGAGAACAAATAATTACCCACTCAAACGACAGAATACAATGACAAGTGAAGCCTGCTGAAACATGTAAAGTGAAACGTATAAGGTCACTGATGTGATCATTTGATATTCTTGTTAAGAGTTGAGCATACTCATACATGAGTTTCTTATGCTTTTTTGAGGGACCGAACAGGATTAACTTTGAATGAGGAATACAATAAAATTGGAAAGAATGTTGTTAATCGTTCTTTGTCTTAAAGGTGGTGATGAGCGAACAGACTAACATTTTAGCCATTACAGAAGCTCTTTTACTAACTTTTTAAAATCATCTTGCTTGTACAAAGACAGATACCCACAATAAATACTTAAATTGCTCATGTTAATTTCTTCTAGGTACAATATTGGAATTATCACTGCCTATATAAAAGGCTGATCTCATGATGCCTGTATTATTAGGCCACAATACCCAAGCCACTTAATTTAGTCATCATACTCAAGACATGCTTATTCCTAATTTACAAATACTGGTTCTTTGCTATTGATACTTTCATAGCACATAAATAAAATTCCCCAAGTGTCAAAATAATGTAAGCTACTTTTGTCCCGTTTACCTCTTCAGATCCTTTATTCATCCCTCTTCCCCTTCCACGGTCTTTGCGTTTCAATTTCTTCTGCATGCCACGTCCTCGGCCAATACCATAACTATTGGTAGTTTGACCAGTACCTGGGGGGGGGGGGGAACCAACATTGTATATATCTGACTGTTTAGAGTGGAAGGTTATGGTCTGGAAGAGTAATAATATACATACAGCATACTTACAATCCACAATACAACAATGGATAGCTCTCATAAGATTTCTTCTTCTATGCCAGATCAGAACTGAATTACTTGTTGAATTAATTTCTAACATTACAGGCTGCCTTAAGATTGTTAAGGTATTGTTATAATGATTAATCATCTTTAATAACTTTTTATATTTTTATTTTTTACAATTTCTTTATATTTATATTTGGGATGCACTTATGAGAAGAATGTGTAATAGAGCAATATACAGCAGGTAAATTACAAAGAGAGTCTAATTTGGGCAAACTTGTTAAAGGGAAAAAGAAAGTAAACTCAAATATTGATGGAAGAAGCAAGAAATATACATAACAGGAGTACATGCAATTTTAAAATTCCACATCATTTAGAAAAGAAAAACAGGAAAATAAAAAATAAAGTAGTGGATGGGAAGTAGTTCATTACTCAGTAAGATAATCTATCTCTAAACTCTCTTATCTGTTTGTGAAGATTCTCAATAATCCAGGTGAGGTTGTCTGAAAGTTGAGTCATGGCAACTGGACTTCTTTTCTTGTGAGACCAAAAGTGTTTCACTATTCATCCAAGTAGCTTTATCTGAGACTTACAAAACTGCTTGGATGAGCAGTGAAATGTTCAGTGGCCAATATACGAATACAGTAATTGATAATGCTGATGGAACCAGAAGATTTACAGCTACAGCAATCCCCCGCTTATCATGGCGGTTGGGTACCTGACCCAACCTGCGATAAAGGAAAATCTGCGATATGCGGATGCTGGGCCGGGTCGAGGCCTGTCTGGGGCCTCTTACACTTATGTTAGGCTTACTGCTGCCCTGAATAGGCCTCCAAAGGGCTTCCCAGGCCTGTCGGAGGCCCCAAAAGTGGTTTCGGGTGATTCGGAAGCCACTTCCTGTTCACTGGAAACCACTTCTGGGGCCTCCGACAGGAGCGGAAAGCCTGTTGGAGGCCCATTTGGGGCAGTGTCAGGCCTGGGGTAAGTGCAAAAGGCCTCAACCGGCCCACACAGCTTGCCCCAGGGTCCCTTGCCTTCATATACTGAGTATTTTGATGGGGAGGGTCCTGCATGGCAAGGGGCTGGACTGGATGGCCCTTGATGTCTTTTCCAACTCTATGATTCTATACAAGTTGCTATAACTCTTTCCCCCTAACTAAAATTTCCATGTATTTCTATGGCCATAATCTGCCATGGAAGTACTGAATTATTTTTTTCTTGAGATTTGACAGGAATCTAACCTGAAATAAAAGAGCAATATGCCAAATAAATCAGTAGGAGTGTTATTATATTAATATAGTTGGTACTGAAATTACTTATTCTTGATTAACAGGAACAAAATGCCAATATCAATTGATGGAATAAGCAAGTTGATCAAAGAAATTAGTACTTGAAGGAGTTGAATAAGCAGCAGAATGTAGAGCCTCACATGTGCTTGTCTAGACATAAAAATTAATGTAGGCAATCTCAACAAAACAGGTCCTATTCCCAACTATCAAATGAAGGGAAACTGCTCCTTTTAAGCATTATATCGCTACTAACATTGCAATTCTTTCCTACATGGAAGGTTTCCAGATGAAATTAATCTATTACTCCCATCTTTACTTAGAATTTATATACCACCTGCTTGTATAAAACAGCTCAAGGCGGTGAACAAGAAAGGTATAAGGTCTTACCTTTCTGAATCCCTTTCATCCCCTGTTTTTTCACAGGTTCTTTCAAAACTGGAGCATCTACATCAATATTTGATGTTTCTTTAACTTGTCTATATTGTTTTAATTGGTCAGCAAAATCCTCTTTTTCATCTTCATTGTAGCCAAAGTCATCACTATAATTATCATAGTCTTTGCTTTTGGACTTTTTATTATGTGGTGTCTTCTGTGAAGATGTATACTTTCCTGAAACGTGGCTATGCTGAATGAAAGAAAATGACAATGAAAAGCACATTAGTATGCAAGTTCCAATATCATTGGCTACAGTCAACAAGCAGTTCTCTGATTTGATTTTTTGGTTTGTTGCCCTTTTATGGTGCCTTGTGGCGCAGTGGTTAAATGCCTGTACTGCAGGTAAAACTGTGCTCACGATCTGGGGTTCAATCCCAGGTAGCAGGCTCATGGTTTACTCAGCCTTCCACCCTTCCAAAGTTGGTACAATGAGTACCCAGCTTGCTTGGGGGGGGGGCAAATATGTAGCCTGCATACTGTAATTAAACTGTAAACCACCCAAAGACTACTTGAAGTGGTGTGGGGCGATATATAGCAGAACACTTTGCTTTGCTTTTGCTTTTTTATTTTATATTTTTGGATTGGGTGAGAATTTGGCTGCATATTTATTATATTGCTAGAAATCACACAGAGTAGTGGCAAGGCCACTAGAGGGTGCAGTATAAAAATAATTAATTATTACAGTAACTCCACATGTGAGAACTGACCTTGTTTCATTGCAAAGAAAAAGCACGTATTCTATTGCACCGGTGTACCTGCCTATCCTGAGTAAGATTTGTTCTCTGCAACTATTTCTATCTGTGGTGATAATGTCAAATAAGAATACTAGATTAAACAATCCAAGGTTTCTCTGAACTATACTACTCGGGACAGCAACCAGCTTCTTTAAAATGTTTCATTTACCTCTAGGAGCTATTCAGCTGAGTCATTGATATGTCTGGCCATATGAAACCATAAAAAATTACTGGACATTGCAGAACTAGATATGCTCTCGGAGGCATTGCAAGACCATCCAAGACACTTTGTAAATGAGAGCTGGAAGATGCTATATAACTGGGCCCAGAAGCAGACAAATGAATAACGGGTGAAATAGATATAAAGATGTTTATACAGTGGCCCCAGAACCTGTGAAAGATTTGCAGATGGCCGATCAATTGTGGAATCTTTAACCCTTTTGTATTAGTAATAAATAAGTGGACAGGTAGTGTCCACTACAGATTTTGTTTGTGTTAATATTGCAAATTAGTTTTTCCCTCTCTCTTTTTACTTTATGGAATGCAGTACTGGAATAACTGCTTGTTTTATTTGTTTATATTGCACATAAATAAATAAACTAATTAGAAACAAAAAAATCTTCAGACAGAAGTGTGATATTTCTGTTTTGTAACTAATATCTTTGTCAATCTGAGATCTTTCTCTGATACTGGGATACCTCAATGAAGAAATTCAAATGAGTATCTCAATTACTGTCAATTCTATGCAACTTAAGATAACTATTTCCAGTTTCTCTGTATTTTTAGCTTATTCTGAATAACTGTGGTATGGACAACAAGAAAACATAAGGCACCTACAAAACTCAAGGTGACAGCATTCCTCAGCAATAGAGAAGTACAAGCAAGTCTTCCACGCTGAAGAACAGAGGGGCACAAAAACTGCTTTATGCTGAGTTGCTGACTAGAAACTAGGTAGTTAGCAGGATTATGTTCTCTTTGCTTGTATTCAGCATAGCCAAGCATGGAAGCAAACAAAGACCTCAACAACAGGTACTATGTTGATTATATAAATGTACAGTATAGTAAGATCCTATATAGTAAGATCATATATAGTAAGGCATGGAGGCTCAGTGCACTAGAGCGCTGAAACGGTTAGCTGCAAAGTTAGCAGCTTGGTGGTTTGAATCCTGGGTGCCACACATTGGCGTGAGCTCCTGCTGTTAACCCAAGCTCCTGCCAACCTAGCATGTTCAAAAGCATGTAAATTTAAGTAGATAAAAAGGTACTGCCGCAAAAAGCGGGAAGGTAAACAGTGTTCTGCGCAGCCATGCTGGACACATGGCCATGGACTTGCACAACACTGGCTCTTTGGCTTCAAAATGGAGATGAGCATCGCCCCTAGAGTCAGACACAACTAGCACGCATGTGCGGGGAAAACCTTTACCTTTTTATAGTAAGACACAATGTGCCTAAATTAATAGTCGGAGAACAAATTAAAAATGCTTCTTTTTCCAAAGGAGGTCCACTATAAAATAGAGATGGGGACAAATCAGAAAAATGGTGATTTGCTTTGATTTGTGATTTGTCAAGGTCAACAAAGCACAAAAAAGAATGTATTTTTCTAACAAATCAATTTGTAAATGTGTGGGTTTTCTTTTACTTTAAAGCACTATAAAATAGCCTCTAAGGCACCTTGAGACCCCTAGAGTAGCTTCCCATGACTCTCCTCCACAACCTCTCCAAGTTTCATGAAGATGGGGTTACAGACGTTTGCCTTATACACTCACAAAGTGTCCCCACAGGATTGTGCCCTTTAACTGGATTAGGGAAACCCAATATTCACCAAATCTGAAGGGACTGTAGAAGAAATTCAGAGGAAGCTTCTCTGCAAATTAGGCATTTCTAGGTACCTGAGGGGAACATACCTGAGAGAGCTCTTTGGGGTTCATAACGTGGACACCAGAAATCCAATCTTTCCCAAACTTTGGAGGCACTGTACATGAGAGTCAAAGGAAGCTTCTCTGCAAGTCTGGTGTCTCTAGATACCGGGGGGACAGGACATGGGGGGGGGGGAGCCCTTTGGGGTCGCATAACGCAGACATCATAAATCCAATCTCTAGGCACCTGGAGGGGGGCATTTTTTAGCCCAACAAATCAATGAATCAAAAATAACTAAAATGTGCCAATTTGTACAATATTTGTTGAGGTTATCCATTTGCACAAATTGATTAGCAATTTTTGAATGAATTTTGCAGTTCATTTTTAATTCATGTGCATTACTACTGAAGAATCATATGGTCAGATCATGTGTATATTTAATTATTGTGGAACATTATACCTGAAGAAATGATGGCTCATAGTCTCTGTAGTAACCAGATCCTTTCTTATGTGATCTTTCTGTATGTTCAGCTTCAGAATCAATACTATAATCGGAACTATCACCACTGGAAGGAGAATTATGCTGAAAAGTAAGAATAGTTTTATTTGCAAGCAAAGAACAAATATATTGTTATATATTTGACATATGGGAAATATATACTTAAAATACCTACAAGTGGGGATGAAATTCGATTCTAGATCATAGTATATAACTCAAACACAAAACAAATTTATTACATAGAATAGCCTTGTGATGCAGTAGTTAAACTGCACTCTTTTCATGACTTTTGAGTTCTATCCTAGGCTGAGATAGCTAGCTTAAGGTTGATACAGACTTCCAGCCTTCTGAGGTTGGTTAACTGAGCACCCAGCTTACTGGGTGGGGGTGGGGGTGGAGGGAAGGGGCAATGTGTAGTCTGCTTAATTAGATTTTTAGCCACCCAGAGAGTGCTTCAAGCACTATGGAGCAGTATATAAGCAATATGCTTATAGTGTATAAGCAAACAGCTTATATAGCATACTACTATATAGTTATTATATAGTAGAGTGGCAATTCTGGGGTGCTTAGTGAGCTTTGCAACAGATCCAAAATTATTCCAAGATCTCAAAATGTCATCTTGGGTACACATCATGGCTTGCTTGTGATGCTAGGAAAGCAGGAAGCACCATGGAATGATTCAGTGGACTGGTTCTATTGGCTACTTTGTGCTCTTTAGCGAATCTCACCATTCTGCAGGTTTTATACCCAGTAAAGTTATGCAAAATTATCACAAATTATCAACACTGCTTTTAATAAAGGAAAGTAGTAATAACCATAATTACATCTGCAAATTGCATAGAATGCTGGCCAACATTACTAACCTTGTGTTTATCTCGTCTTCTCCTTTTTGACTTTTTCTTCTCTTTTTCTTTTTTGCGCTTCTTACGTGATTTTCTATGGGTTTTTTCATTTTTCTGTTTATCTTCAACTTTTGCATCTTGTTCTTCTTTATCTTCTTCAAATCCAGTATCATCTATTTCACCATCTTCAAGTTCACCATCCTCTCTGTTTCAGAAAGATCCAGTTTAAACTCAATATGAATTGAGAAAATTAAAGAAGAGAGAGATTTATATAAGACCCATTAGTGCAATGCACTATTTTTATGTCTTTGCCAAAGCAACTCCTAACTATCATTCATGGAACTTCAACATATTGGTTAGAAACATTAGCATGTTAATAAACTATCCATAAAAATCAGTAGGTGACAAAAGGCAACACAGCAGCTAAAACCACAAGCTAACAAAGCAGTAAAAGTAATAAAAATAAATGACAGCATGTTGCAAGTTATCTATTTTGTCCAGATGAACACAACAATGTCTAACAAGGAAATCCAACAGCTAAATGAGAATGTTCTTAGGTTAGAGTTCCTCTGACATATCCAAACCCATGTTGGGTTTTACTAATACTGCACAAGTCAGGAGCAGCCACTTCTACCATTCTTACTTTTTGTTACAAAACAATCAATGAGTTTTAAACAATACATTTTTGGCTGGGTTTTAAAAATAATTTGTCTCATCGAAAGCAAAAGTAAAGAAATCATTTAGACTAATTTCATGGTTTGTCCAAATTATTCCCTTTGTATCGGGAATGCAGCCTAAGACGAGGAAGACTTAAAATCTTGTAGGTCCAGAGGCTCCTCTTACTCATCCTACCATCTCATTCCTACCACTTTCTCTCTTCTCAAGACAATAAGCTCCAAAGTTGGAGAAGGGCTATGGTTCTCTGCACGGGCACAGGGGAGGTCTTAAGATCAAATCTTCAGAACTGGAGTGCTGCCTCTAACTCTATCAACCTGCCCAATTGATCAAGGACACTGACCTGGAAACCACAAGATTTGGGTGTAAATTATGCTAATGCAATTCACTGCACAATCTGGCTTTTCAATAACTGGGAGTGTTATACTGTAGTATGTTTGTTTAAAACTTCCTGAATGTAAGCTACTTTGAAAGAGCCTAGGAAAAATGACTTATAAAGGCATCACCAATAAAATGACTTTTCCCTTGGTCAGTACAAGACAACAGGAATATGAAGGGATGCGTAGCGGTCTGTACATTTCTAGTGTTTGTGAGCTATAATGTGGGTCATTATATAGCTGCATGTGGAACAGATTCATTCTCTGAATTCTACTGTGCAACAAAATAATTACCCACATTATAGCCCACAAACAATAGAAATCTACAGACTACTACACATCCCTGCATATTTTAGCTTCAAACCACTTCACAAATAGCTATTGTTTCTAGCAAGCGAACACCACAGATCAACCCAATCTATTTAGAAATGTGCACTTCTCTCATTACAACACACAGAACAAAACAGGGGAAAGATTAACATATCCAAACTAGTATCTAGTGGAGATTTCTCTCACACTTGCCTTGCGTGATAGGCTTTTGGTAGATTACAGGCAGATACCACCCAACATTCAAAGATTACTCATCATCAATATCAGGCCTGGTTATTGATAGACACAAGAAACATACCCAATGTTGCCAAATCCCAAATCCACTCCAACAGCACTACTGTATGACTTAATAATGTTACATTACAATGATATTTGTCAGCAACACTCTGGGTTCTCAACAGGTCAATGTTTATATATACTGTATGTATAAAAAGGTACAAATCTAATATTCAAAAACTAATGAAGGAACACATAAGTCTTCCATCCACATAGTGTCAGACTGCAAGGTGGCAATTTTTGATCAGGGAATCTTAAGGAACAAATTCCAAGTGAAAAAAAATTATAACATTTAGAAGTTCAACTCTACCATCTATGCCTTGAACTTTTTAACCTCACTATGTGTGTCTTTAGCACACCTATGTAAGCCTATCTCTATTACCACCAGCTTCTATTTGTCAAATTTCAAGGTTAAGAAATTGCCAGGAAGACAACTGTGTTAGTCTCTTTCAGAAAAAAGCAATAGTCTCCTTTAGATCAACAACTTCTATTTAACAGAAGCTTTTACAGACTGTAGCCCACAGTGCAACAGAAACACTGGTGTTTTTTTTGGGGGGGCGGGGGACAAAAAAGCACAAATAAGAAATTATACACGCAGCTAGGTAGTCCTTCTAAATCCTGAAGCTACAGAGGCTATCCAAAATTAATTTATGCTAGACATAAAACACTATTCACATATTTTACTATAATTTCAAAATAATTAGTAATAGTCATAGGGATACTATGTCTCATTCGCTGACACAAACTTTGAAGGCAAGTATTTAAATCTATTTTGAGGTGTAGCAACCTAGAAACAAGCCCACTAATTTACCTACTATATCAATAAACTCAGCCCATACTGTATTTCAAAAACTTTTGTAAGCACTGCATTAGTAGTCTGGTGGAAATATCAATATGGCGCTTATTATGGAATTGGGGTATACAGTACTTCCTTCTGGTGGCAACTTACAATTACTTTGCTAGCTATATGTCTGTGAAGCTTCTCAGTCATCCAGGTGAGTTTATCTGGACATTGCCACCAAAAGGTCCATCAGGCAGTCTATCTGCTACTTATCAGGCAGTGATTTCAAACATCCGCAGACAAATCAAAAATACTTCACACCTCCACTAACAAGGCCATGGCTAACTACTCATAATTTATAGGTGTTG
The DNA here is from genome assembly GCA_023846285.1 of Phrynocephalus versicolor. Lineage (NCBI taxonomy): Eukaryota > Metazoa > Chordata > Lepidosauria > Squamata > Agamidae > Phrynocephalus > Phrynocephalus versicolor. Next base: position 3,180,460 of record JAHTLZ010000275.1, on the reverse strand, counting down.
AGAAGGTTGTAAAGGTGGGACTTTCACACACCTTAGGCCACTGTCAACCTAATGAGCCTATTGAGCCTACTGTCCATCTAACAAGGCCATTGTCTATCTTATGAGCCTATTTCAGACCAGGGTGACAGGACATCAAAGCAGACTATAAGATGGAGGACTCGCAACTAGCTTTCCTCAGACTGATGATGCTGTTTGGATGAGCAGCAAAACATTTCAATCTCTCAAGAAAATAAGTCCAGTTGCCATGACTCAACTTCCAGATGCTAGCTATAATATTTATTGTGCTAGTTCATTTAGGGTAGGAAGTGTTCTACAACTTAACTGTGCACTGCAGGGTTAGAATTAACCCCTCTGTTCTACCCTATTCAATCTGTATCTAAGTTACACAAATAATGAGGGCACAGATTTCTGAAGCTTTAAATGACAGATATATTAAAGAAAGAACCTGCTTAATTGATAAAATAACTAATATTAAAAAAGTTCAGCAAGACAAGTGAAACACATCAGCCACAGATAAGTGGGATGAAACCTACAAGCATAGACAGAAGGCAAATAACTAACAAAGTGGTCAATTTAGTTCATCCAAGAAATTAGGAATACTGTGTATGTAATGCTGCCCAGAGTGTTTCAGGGAAAGGCTTTCAAGACCAAGAGTTCAACTTGATGATATACACAGGATACCTTCGAATATAGACACTGTGCTATAAATATGTCTGTAATTAAATACTGCAATGTTTATCAGAAGACTGCCCTCCACAATTTGGTTGATATAGTTTTGTAACATATAAAATATGCAGAAATTGTATATATTTAACTTATAATGTCAAGTGTACTTTTTGAAACAGATGTGTCTTTAAGGAGTTTTAAAACACATGTAAAGGGCTGTTACTTATAATTATTAGAATCTAGGTAGCATAATACATTCACTAAGCATTAACAGTTTTAGCTGGAGAATTGGTTTCAAAGATTGGTCACTAAAATTTGTTATTTATTCTTTTTCAACAGTCTGATCAGTAAGCAAATGCCTTTCTTTAACAATATTGCACCACTGATACTATGACTTTTATCATTTATTTCCTGATGTTCAAAATATTTTTGATATATTATACACATCTTTATTGAAAGTGTTATCCACAAAATTACTAACATCATTTACTGCCATGTTAGAAAGAAAAGCTTTTATTGTACGTAAAACACCTATGTGCTAATCCGTGAAGGTCTCTAAATTAAATCATAAAATGTGAGAAAGGCTCTCCTCAAACCTTCTGTGCCATCTTTATATCAACCCTGACAAAGACAAAGCAGTTCTGAGAAAAACACTATTTTTCATAATGTGCTGGGTTCAATGCTTATAAAAATAAGTTCATTTACAAATAGAGATGTGAGCCACCTGATTATGATCAGTAGTGCTATATACGTACAGTGTAGCATACCTTTACAACTAGTTGTGTAATATAACTCTGAGCAAGTAAATTATAACATGCTCCTAACTTACCATCTCAGATTACATAACCAGTTACAATAATCATGTCAGCACTGCATAACATTGCTCAACAGAACTACATTTCCCAGGGTATGATTCTTGTTTGTTCCTAATTACCAAATAGCCAAATGACATTCTGAACTCTACTGTTTGTATTTTGGGCCTTTGGCTGCAAACCCAAACTTGTGTTGAGTTGTTGTTTATGCATTCCTTAATACAGAAATGTGCAGCAAATGTAGCCTCACAATACTAGTGTTGCCACAATCAAAATCTATAGCCACAGCTAATCCAAAGATATTTAGTTACATTTGTGCAGTAAGTGGGACAGTAAGTAACTGTATCTCCAAGGGTAAAATAACATCTGCAAAATATTTGTAGTTCTCCCCATTCTACATCTCATGCTCAAATTATTCTGTATGGACACTACCCCCTTGCTGTGTGACTTCTACTTTGGGAGTGGTCTGTAAAAAAAGGTAAGAATGTTATCTAACTTACAAAGAAAGCACAACTCATATGTTTCTTATTCTACCAAAAATGATTATTTCAATGAACTTATTTTTAAAGTCACTCATCTGAATATATTTAATTATTGTGAAATCTTGGACGGTAGTGAGGAGTGTAATACAAATGTTGGCATTTGATAAGTTTGCAGATAAATTCATTTATTAAATAGTTGATATTTCTGCAAAAAACATAGGCATGTACAAGCTTTAACTGTGCTTCTCAAACCAGTATATCTCAACATATTGGTGTGGATAACACCAGTAAGATAAACATATGTGTTCTGCTGTTTAATCCAAAATTGATAATCTTTATAAAATATATTTTTCTGTATTTCTATAAAAAATCCAGCATGTCATCCTTCAACAAAAGGAGAATCTTTTGCATGAATGTCTTTAGATGAATTATATTTCTCAACACTGGATTAATTTTGAAAACAGGAATATGTCAAAGAACCCATGGGATAATGGACTTCAGATCTGTTAATAATTCAGAACTGTGCAAACTTTTCATTTAAGCAATACTAGGACATTTCAGGTGGCATTCATAATTGATTGTGTTAAAAGTATTAATCCTGTACTAGGCAGTATCCAATTTGATGGACAAGCTGTTCTATTAACATTTTAAACTACTACAACCATTTTACTAACGGATTACTAATATGCAGATCTGAGATACAAGGCCCAGACCTGTTTCGCTATAGCTGTGCAAGTCACTGCAGTTGACTTGCACAGCTGTAGTCTATATCCCTACACGTATGTATCCCTGTTTGTAGAAAAGGGAAACATATCAGATGCTACAGTGTTGTTGTATGAATTAGGGGCTTTGGAATGTTTTGTACTACTTTGATAAAACAATGTTTTACAATTTTCATGATTGTAAAAGGATGTGGAGAGACAGCTAGACTTGTCTGTTACTGGAACTCCATTAACCATCTTGATCAAAGATAAGTAAGATTTTCACACTGAATTTGTTACTGAATGTTAAAGAAATAGCTTGGAGCCCCCAAGTTTTAAATAAAGGCAAAATACACACACAATCTGTACAAAAAAGAGCCTGCAGAAAACCAAGGTGAAGGATCTCAAACCACAAAAATGGCTCTGGCTTGCTGTTTTAAGGGGACTGAAAAGCAGCAAATGTAACATCAAACAGAACTTCATTTGCACCCCCCATCTATTTAAATGTGTAAGGTGTAAACGTTAATATGTAGATCCTTGTATATTACATACAGAAGCAGCACTGTCTTTAATTTCAAATGACAGTGGGGTAGGCAGGATAAGAACAATGGTGACATTAAACAAGACACCCAATGTAAAGTGCGTTTTATGACAAGATGGATTTTGTTTTGTTTTTTTAAGAGAATGAAATGTAAAAAAATGCATGCAAATGCTCTTTGAATAAATCACCCCCATCAAAAACATCCTTGTGTCTCTAGCCTTTTTTTTTTTTTGCATACCCACCACCCACCTAAGGCTGAAGGTGACTCCCCCCCCCAAAAAAAAACAAAGCTACCGACATATTGTTTCTTTTCTGAAATCCATCTAGACACATTTAAGACATCGTTATTATTATTATTACCACCATCATCATTATCTCACAGCATATTCTCAGTTATTATCACCGTTAATTATCACCATTGAGAAGCGGAGAGAAAGAAAGAGAGGAGAGAGAGAGAGAGCGAGAGAGAAGAAGGTTACTCGACCTTTCGTCCCCTGCATGTTGCCTGTCAGAGTCGGGCATGTTTTGGTCAAGAAATGGGTTTGGGGGCTTGGAGAACAGGCTTTCAAAGGCCATTGTGCTGGCTCTGGCTGTGTATGCAAGGAGGAGGAGGAGGAGGAAGAGCAGGGAGGAGGAAGGCAGGAGGACACCGCTGCCCGTGGAGGGGCGCTGGGAGAGGAGGGAGGAGGAGGAGGGTGCGCGCACACACACACACCACCATGCACACGCAAACCGTATAGACACGCGCACGCACGCGGTCACACACCACCACTACGGCACTGCGACTGCCGGAGGAGGAGGAGGAGGAGGAGGAGGAGGGCGACGACGACCATGTTGTGAAGGAAGGGGGGGAATGTCTTGGGGAGCCCGACCCCAGCCCCCTTTCAGGGAAGCGGCGAACGACGTTTTCACTCACGGTTTTACTGAGTGGGTGTGTGGGGGGGGGGGAGAGAGAAGGCAACACAACGCCACACCACAGAGGGAGGACACTTTTTAAACGGCCGGCCTGAACCAAAAAAACAAAAAAAACAAAAGGAAAGACTCAAAATAATCTGTAAAAACTGGTAACAAAAAGAAAGAAGACGGGAGGCGGCCCTTTTGCCCCCCCCCCCCAGTGCGCGCCTCGCCACCAAGAATGGATGCCGTGGGAGGCGAAGGAGCAGAAGAGAGGCGCAATCCCGGCGAGGGGGAGAAGCGTTACCCCATCCCGAATACAACGCAATCCTAGGAGTGTGTGAGGGCGGGAGAAACACACTTACGCACGCACACGCGCACACACACCAGGCGGGAGTGAGGCGCGGGGAGGGATGGGGAAGAGAGAGAGAGAGAGAGAAGGGAGCCGTTGGCCGGAGAGATTGAGAAGCTGCTCTGGTTATGTCTTCCTGACAATCATGGCGGCCGCCCCGGCTGAATGCCACAGAAAGAGAGAGAAAAGTGGGGGATGTAATTAAAAAAAAAGAGCGCGGGAGAGAACAAGAAATAGAGGGCGAGAGAAATGGCGCGCACGGAATGAGGCGTTGGTGGCGGCGTCGGTGGGGGAGGGGAGGGGAGGTTGGAAGGGGGGACACGCTCACAAAATGGCGGCGGCGGGCGTCGCTCACAAAAGCGCCGAGGAAGGAAAGGGAGGGAACAAACAACAGCCGGCTCCTCGCGGGCGCCTCCCGGGTCGCCGTGACCGAAGCTGGGTTTGGCTGCGCGCTCTTCTGCCTCAGCCTGCCCGCCGGCGTCATGGCCCCCTCCAGAGGGCCCTTTCCCTCGCCATTGGCTCGCGCGGCCGGAGCGGGAGGCGATCATTGGGCGGCTTGGATGCCTGTCACGGCATGGCCGAGCGAAGTGGGGGGGGAGGGAGGGAGGCGCGCAGGACGTTGCGCAATCGCCTAAGAACAGAACACGCGCGCTCCAAAGACCCCAAACCTACCGCGCACCAAACAAAGCAAAAAGCCCCGCGTGCTGCGATTACAAATGACAACGGGGTGTGGCATCTCCCTCGCTTTTAGTACTTCAGCGATAACCAGAGCGCATTTGCTTTACTGTTCCTAGTGAAGGATGTCTCATTTGCCCTATTTACTGTCAGTCTGGTCTAGAGACTATAAAGAATACAATAGAATATAAAGATAGTGTTGTTCATTCTCGCCAGCGTTTGGGAGGCAACTCTCAGCCAAATGGCATGCGGAAACTTGTGACATTAAAAACAACCCAGGTCTTGTTCTAAGTGACCTTTCGACTGTATTCTACATTGTTGTTTAGTTAAGTTGTGTCAGACTCTTAGTGACCCAATGGACCAGAGCACGCCAGGCCCTCCTGACTTCCACTGCCTCCCAGAGTTTGGTCAAATCCATGTTGGTTGCATCGATGACACCACCGTCCAACCAGCTCATTTTCTGTGGTCTCCTTTTCCTTTTGCCTTAAATCTTTCCCAGCATCAGGGACTTTTCCAAGGAGTCCTCTCTCCTCATGAGGTGGCCAAAGTACTGGAGCTTCAGCTTCAAAATCTGTCCTTCCAGTGAACATTCAGGGTTTATTTCTTTCAGGATGGATAGGTTTGATGTCCTTGCAGTCCAGGGGACTCTCAAGACTCTCCTCCAGCACCACAGCTCAAAAGTGTCAATTCTGCGGTGATTATAGTTCAGCTCTCACTTCCATAGATCACTACTGGAAAAACCATAGCTTTGACTATTCGGACCTTTGTCAGCAGTGATGTTTCTCCGTTTTAAGATGCTGCCTAGGTTTGCCATCGCTTTCCCCCCAAGAAGCAGGTGTCTTTTAATTTCATTGCTACAGTCACCATCTGCAGTGATCAAGGAACCCAAGAAAATAAACTGTCATTACCTCCATTTCTTCCCCTTCAACTAGCCAGGAGGTAAATGAACCGGTGGCCATGATCTTAGTTTTTTTAATGTTGAGCTTTAGCCCATTTTTTTCACTCTCTTCTTTCACCCTCATTAAGAGGTTCTTTAATTCCTCCTCATTTTCTGCTATCAGAGTAGTATCATCTGCATATCTGAGGTTGTTGATATTTCTTCCAGCAATCTTATTTCCGGCTTGTGATTCATCCAGTCCTGCCTTTCGCATGACATACTCTGCATATAGGTTAAATAGGCAAGGTGACAGTATACAACCTTGTCATACTCCTTTCCCAATTTTAAACCAATTATCAGTTATTTCATGGACAAAAAGGGCTGTCGTTCAAGATGCCAAAAAGTGTTGCGTGTTGCAGGGGAAGAGCTCAGTTGACACTTTCGGCATTTTCCAAAGAATATTTTAAGTGAGTTGCCTCATTTTTGTAGAAGAGGTGTGAAAGAAAACCCTGTGTACTGCTCAAGCAAACATTTCTTTCATATTACCGTGTTCATAATTTATATAGCTCCATTAAGAATGGCCAATGTATGTTGAATCCACATCTGAGACAAAGAAGCCAAATTTACCTACACAGCACTGGAAAGATAGTAGCAAATGCCTGGCAATATCCTATAGCTATATCGCTTCCCTCAGATGAGAACCAAGATTATTTTTCAAGGACTTTAGTGCTTCCTGGGGTCTCAAATGAGAACAGAGAATTGAGATGCCTCGTACTGGGGAGTAGATATTCTGAGGGCTGCAGATCAACAAAAGCAACATAAGTTTTTGGAACCACCTGGAGTGATTGAATATACTGTACAGTGGTACCTCTACTTACAAATTTAATCTGTTCCTAATAGAGATGGGCACGACCAGAAAAAAATATGTTTCGAGTTGTCGTTTGTCGGGACGGGCCCGTTTTGGGTCGTTTCCATTTGTCGTGAAATTTTTCAAAAATTTGTCGTTTCCGTTTGTCGTCTGTCGTTTGTACAGTGGTTTAGGGGGAGGGGTGGGCTCTGGGAGGCACCTCTCTGGGTGCCTCTGAGTTGACCCAGAAGGGAAGGGAAGCGTAATGCGTAGCCGCTGCGTACCAATTATGTTGGGTTGTTAGTGTGACAGGAAACCTCGTCGGCACTTCTCTGTCTCACTAAGAACATTATGTTAGCCAATAGCCATAGCCACTAGCCAGGGTTGGGGGTTAGTGTGTCAGAGGAACCTCGTCGGCGCTTCTGTGACTCACTAAGAAGGAAAGCATACTGACGTACTGGCGTACAGGTTACGCTTAGGGAGGGAGTGGGTCTGGAGTTGGAGGCACCTTTCAATGCACCACTCTGACCCACTAAGAAGGGAAGTGTACTTGCGTATGAATCTGGGTTAGAGTTGGGGTTAGGGTAAGGGCTAGGCTTAGGGTAACGGTTAAGATTAGGGTGGGTTAGTGGGCTGCACCTCTGGGTTCCTCTGACCCACTAAGAAGACAGTGTACTGGCATATGGGTTAGGGTTAGGGTTGGTGGGCTTTTTATGCCCTCTCTAGCACATCCAGAAGTCTCAGCAAAATCTAGCCATGCGATTGGTGGAATGGCTCCAAAAATTTGCATGGTCCCATCCCATGGCCAGTCCATCATTGCGCGTGCGCAGGTGTAAAAAAATAAAAATAAAAATAAAATAAAATCAATGGAGACGTTTTGTTGCAAGAAAAACCCACTGCTGCTACTATAAAAAATCAGGCATTTAAAATACCTAATGTTCAAATGTTTCTGTGGTGCTTTGGTGGGTTTTTGGACCACGATTTCAAAATAAATATTGTGGTCGCCATTTTGGATCCCCCCACCGCATGGCAAATGGAGACGACGAGGATGCCCCCCCCCAGCCTGGTACCAGCAGCCCAGGACAGGAGGGGGGGGAAGGCTGGGTACCCCCCCAGAAACCACCCCTCTCTGGTAGGTGCCCTCACTGAGGCAGGCATATTTTCGCCTGCTTTTATGGCCAGGAATGGGGTTTTTTAATTTTTAAAATTTTTTTCCTGTGCTGCGCCGCTTGGCATCGCGTGATCACCGGCGCTGCGATGCCATGAATGACAACGACAAATCAGACCCAATTTATCTTGATTGGGTCGGGTTTGAGCTGGAGCGGAGTAATTGTCGTTCTCGTTCCCCGTTACGTAATGAGAACGACGAACGACAACGGGAATGAGGATTTCACCGAGTCGTGCCCATGTCTAGTTCCTAATGCAAGTAGAGTTACCATATCTAAAAAAAAAAAAAGAAAATAAATAAAAAAATTAAAAAATTAAAAAATTGTAAGTAGAGCAGACCACATCTAAAACTTGTAAGGCGGCAGCTAAAATGCCAATGGTTTTCCGCTCTTTAAGTTGAATTGCTCTTAAGTAGAACCACTTTTAAGTAGAGGCAACTTGCAATATGCTGTACTGTACATTTGTAACACAGTTCCTTGCCTTTTGGAGAGAGAGAGAATTTTCAACTCCATGAAAGTATTGTAAAGTACTGTAAAAAATATGAAAAGTACAGTACAGTAGATGCAGGGGGAGGGGAACACCATTGGTTTGAGGATTGCAGTCATAATGAGGAATGAAGAATGAGTGGGTAGAAGAGCCAAGAGTAATTGTTTAATAATGGTTAGAACATTTGTGCCTGTGGTGACCCCCCAAAGTAATGTTGAAACATCAGAGCAATACCTGGACTGACTTGATCGTCTCTTATTTTAAATGCTTCCTTAAAACAGGAAAACATTGGATAGTTCTCCCAATTCATTCACCTTTTTAAAACTGACAGTTTGTTAATTGAAGTAGTAATGTGTTCTTCTTTTGACTATTTATGCTTCCATGTCTTCCTATGCCTGTTGCTATGGGGGCTCAGCACTCTGCCACCTCCGACAGGCACCCATTCAAATACAGCACAGGTAAGGCAGGAAAGCCAGAGCACTGCCTCTGAGTGGGTGGCCATTGGAGAGGGTAGGACGAACCCAAGGATCAGCTGTGCTGCAAAGGAACCATGCCAAACTTGTGGTTCATGTTCATCTCTACTGCTGACCATAACTCAGAAGGTGGCGGCGCAAGCAAAACTAAATGCAGAAATAAAACAAGAAAAACTATTAAGTGTGGAGCCCCCTCCCACTCCAAAATAAAGAAATCTGAACATGCTCAGTGGCCACAGAAGGCCATATCACCCTGGTCTGAATAGGCTTATTAGGTGAACAGTGGCCTGAGTAGGCTTGTTAGGTAGACAATGGCTAATGAGCTTATTTAGGGTTTTGTCCACCTAACGAGACTATTCAGACCAGTGTAGAGTCACAATTGGACAGAATGAAATTCTCAGATATGCTTTTGGGGTCCCCTGAGACCCCCCCAAAACACGCCCCACACCGCCACAAGCATCACACACACACCCTACTCCTCTCTTAATATTCTCCCCTCCCCGCTTTCCCTGGGTGTGCTTTTACGTGTTCCTACGCTCGACCCCCCTGTTTTCTATACTTGGGACCACCATCTTGGACAAAACCTGGAAGGAGGGAAATGGAGGCTGTCTTCGTCCCAGCTGGAAGACATGACCAACTGACTCCAGGTTTGGTGGAAAAATCTCCAGGATCATCTTCAGCGCAGAAGCACCTCATTGTCTCCAATCCATTCTTCTCAGTGGACCTGTCTGGCAGCTTAGGATTTCCTTATTGAGTCTTCCGGACTCTCTATTGACTCTAATCACCCAAATAATTGGACAAAGCCACCTTTCCCCTGCCCTATTGTCCCCAAAACATATGGCCCATCAGATACCTAAATGGCTCAGCCACACCTGGATGGCAGGACTAATCCGGAGTAGTATTACAGGACTCTGTGGCCACCCCAAGGACCGCCCTGGGAGACATCTTGGACTGTCACCATTGGTGGCTTCCCTGAATACCACCACCTACCTACCCCAAGGGTCTGTGCGTGCCTTGTGGGAGGGGCAAGGGGTATAAAACATTTGTATACCTGGTCTTTGGTGTGGGCAATCTTCTCTGCCTTGTGGAGGGTGTTCACCATTGCTACATTTACTGAGCTCAATAAATTGGCAATTAATTGGGACTCTCTCGTGTTGGACTCTCTTTATTGGGAATTCTGAGGTCCAGCAGTGTTCAGCAGAGATTAGCTTTGCTGAGACTCAAGACCAAGGTGATGTGAAATCAAGGTGAACTATAATTTGGAGACTTGCCACTAACTTTCCTCAGACTGACGAAGCTGCTTGGATGCATAGCAAAACATTTTGATCTCTCAAGAAAAGAAGTTGAGTTACCATGACTCAACTTCCAGATATTCAAAATAAACTCTGTTCACAACTGAGATAAAATAAACAAGCTACTTGTGGGTGTTTTTAAAAAACTCTCTTTCCAATACCAACAAAACTGTGCTTAGCTGTATGTTCTATAAATGGATATTTTAAAATCAAATTCAAGAACAGTATGCTAAACTGAGCACCAAACCGTATTAAGACATGTGGCCAAGACCATTGCTGTAGATTTGTTATTTATTCTTTGCCCACAAGGTGGCGTGTATAAATTGCATATGCCATCTTTCAGCTCTAAACAACACATGCTTGGAACTAGAATGTACTGATGCTGGTACCTATATAATATAACCTATGAATGTGTAGAAGTACTTAAAGATGTACATATGTATGTGCACATGCACACAATTTGTGGTACTCTGAGCAAATAAGAATTGCAGATGAAATAGTTTTCATAGGAATTTGTACAGCCAAGTAAGTTTGTGGCAGAGTTTTTTACATGCTACAATCCCTTTTGTCAAATACATGTATTGCAATCTTTGTGGATGGGTACAGTATATACGTTATTTTTAAATTTTATTTATTGGTTTAAAATATTTTACCTTGCCGCTTACCTTAAAAATACCTATTATTATTGTATTAACATTTTTTCAACTTAACATAAATGGATATGCATGTATGAAAAAACTCATAGATCTCTAAAGTCATAGAGTTAGAAAGAACTTTGATTGCTGTCTAGTCTAATTTAACAAAAAGTCTTATTGTCCATTAAACACTAGTAGCTTTTATTTGGCACAAGCTTCTTTGGGCTGTAGCCCACTTTGACAGATGCAAGTCTAACTCCTGTATGGCAATGGAAGTTGAGGGCTAGATATTAATTATTGAGGAGAGCAGATTTTTTTTTGAAAGCTCTTTCTGAATCCAAAGCATTGAACTTTCAATGAAATAAATAGACTGTCCTCTGATTCAGCTGATTGCAGGCAGCTGAATCAGTATTTCATTTGTTTTGTTTATTGGTGCTAACAGTGGGAAAAGAAACGTCTTTTGTGCAATATTGATAATCAGGAAAGATTGCATCCCCCCCCCCCCGCTTGAACATTTTTAAATGGGTGGTGGTTGAATTCTGTTTGCCATGAATAGAGGAGATGGTGTGTTAAGAGGACTGGTTCTGCCGAAGAGAATTCTAGGTGATAAAAAAAAATAACCCTGCTGATCTTTGCATCTGCCACCTATGAGTCACCCCTTTCTTACTGATGGTAAGGTTCCTGATGATTTAGCAATGTGGGGAGCAACAGAGTAATTTTTTTGACATTCTCTGTCTACCATCTTTTGGAACCTAATCATCGGGAAGGACCAAGGTAATCTCCAGTGGACTACCGCTAAATATGGAAGTGTAGGTGCTCAACGTGGCAGACACCATAGTCACTCTCTCAGAAGAGTCGAAAAATGCTGCGACCTGGGTCAGTCTTTATCAGTACATTCCCAAACTTTGGTCCTCAGATGTTCTTGGACTAAAACTCTCAGAAACCTTCACCACTAGCTGTGCTCGCCTGGATTTCTGAGAGTTGTAGTCCAAGAACATATAGGGACCCAAGGCTGGAAATCACTGGTCTATATCAACAAAACAAGAGCAAGTATTTTGCAAAGCTAGTGAGTTAGACTATTAATTGTCCATTTGTGGCAATTAATACCTATATGCTCCAGATACAGTAGGATCCCGGTATCCGCTGGGGATTGGTTCCAGGCCTTCCCGTGGATAATGAAAACCATGGATAAGAGAGAACGCCTGCCCATCCACCCCCAAACTGCTGTTTCCTGATAGTAGTTTGCTTTATGACTGCTGTTTTGAGACGGTAGCTTGCTTTATGGCTGCTGTTTGTGACAATAGCTTGCTTTACACCTGCTGTTTGTGACAATAGCTTGCTTTGTGGCTGCTGAATTATTTAATTTTTAATTGAATCAGTGGATAATGAATCAGTGGATACGGGGGTCCTACTGTATTTTTATCTGTGAGGCTGCTTGTGGACTACCTAAAGGCATCTGGATGGCTCGTGTGGGAAATAGGATGCTGGACATGAAAAAGTTCTGACTAGATGTAAAATTCTGTGTGGGACTCTTTTTTTTTGCTTAATATTTGGACGGACTTCATTGAAAAGCATTTTGGGTGATGTCTGATCATATTCCTCATGGTTAGATGTGTGGGGAAATTGTCTCATTTATTGATGTTAGTCATCACTACAGTTGACTGTCATCAAGTGATAAGCATTTATGTTTGGAAATACTCTTAAGAAATTATTAGCATATCAATACAGTACTGTACTGCCAGACAAAAGAGTGTAATTTATATTATTCTCAGATTTTATCGTGCACACAGCCCATTCTCCTGTACTAAAGTCATTGGAATACTGACTTCTTTGAAGCCATAGACCTGTGGAGGAGAACTCCTTATATATTGCAACTCAGTTGTCTAAATTAGTGTTGTCAACAGACATATTGGACTACAATGCCCATCATTGTCAGACGCAATGGACAATACAGACCAATGCACACAAAGGGCTGACACACAGGGAAAGAGTGGTCTAAATTTAGAATAATACTGTACTTGTTTGGTTCTGCCCATTTCTTTGTAGAACCACATTTTGGAAGGATATGTCATTTTGTGTGCATTAAAAAGAAAAAAAAAGCCAGGGTAGGGAATCTTTGGAGGTTCAGGGGCTGTATCTGACCTCTACATCTTAAAGATCCATACACACTTTGGTGAGCCCACATCCCCAACATTATAAAAATAGGATGTGTTTTATTGAAAAATGTAAACCTCCTTTGCTTCCTCTTGTGATGACTTTTTTTTAAAAAAAATTGTGATGTTGGGGAGGAAGTGCACCAAAATCCTCCCATACCCCATAGAAGACCCAGGTGATCATTTTCATCCACCACCCATTCCCCAGTTTTACATTTTGGGAGGCACAGGGTTTACTGTAGGATAAAGGAAATGCATTTGAAAAGCCTATGCACATTTACAATGTGGCTTAATTAATTATCCCTTTGTGTTTTGTTAATTTAAAGTACAGTAGGACCCCCCCCTGTACCCACTGATTCATTATCCACTGATTCAGTCATCCATGGTTGCCAGAGGGGAAAAAAACAATTCAGCAGCTACAAAGCAAGCTACTGTCACAAACAGCAGCCATAAAGCAAGCTACTGTCTCAAAACAGCAGTCATAAAGCAAGCTACTGTCAGGAAACAGTAGTTTGGGGGTGGGTGGGCAGGTGTTCTCTCTTATCCACGGTTTTCATTATCCACGGGAAGGCCTGGAATTAATCTCCAGCAGATAAAGGGGTCCTACTATATATATAATCTAGCTATATGTTCTTCATTCATCCCTTTTTCTCTTGCAAGTGCAAAGGGAATTCTTAATTGATAGAGGAGGATGTGAAGTGTTAGCCCTCCAGGGAACATTTGTTTAACTATAATTACATGGGCTTGGGTTGTCAAGGAAAAATGGTAGACGCATAAGGAGCTAATAAATTGCACTTTTTCATAGCTTCAACATTTAACTAAACTTGGCTAGTTCAGCAAAAGAAATCTCTTAATACAGTAAACACTCTCAGATTACACAAATATCACAGGAGCCAGTCTTTGGTGTGTATAACTTAGCAACATACTTAGCAACTCTAACAAATAAAAATATTATGCTTCAAAGTTTCATAAAACTCTGCAGTGGGATTAATAGTGTTTTGGAATCTCTTCTTGCTCCTTGGATATAGTAAGAGTGTTTTAAATAGAAGCCTTCCAAACTGGTGAATGAGACATTTGCAGACACCAACCCTGGAATTATTTTCTCTGTTGTTTGGGGATTTATAACAAGCACCAATTTATCAATCCAGTTAGGAAAAGTCAAATTGACCTGTAGCTGGTTTCTTCCATTCTCACTGAGGACGTTATCATTCTAGTTGAAGAAGTTAAAGATTAAACAGGTAGACAGAATGTACTATTGTAACAGAAACCCTGATTTTGCTTGCTTGACCTCAGTGGTTCCACAGAATTCACAATCTAACAGTATTTATTGCTGATCAATGTGAGCAAAGTATCCATGTGGTTTGTACTCAGAAAAGTCAGTAGTAGAAATCCTACTGGTTATCATAGAAAGGGGCATGAGAGGAGGCCCATTAAACCAGTGGGATTTGGTGATTCAACTCCCCTGTGAACTCCATTGATTCAAATGGACCTACTCTAATGTTGACTAACTTTTCCATAGCAAGTTGCAACTAGAGTAGGCCTATTTGGATCAGTGTATGTATGTAACAGTTGACTCACCAAATCCCTGTTGATTCATTGGGCCTGGTCTACTACAATTTATTATGTAAGCAACAGGATTTTGTCCAGTTTTCTTATTTCTTTCAGGAAACATGGATCACTTCAGTGTCCTCCATGCTTAAAATATGGAAATGTTGTTATTATGTGCTGTCATGTCATCTCTGACTCATGGCCTTATGAATGACCAGTCTCCAAAAAGTCCTGTCCTCAACTGCCCTGCTTAGTTCTTGTAAATGCAAGCCTGTGTGTTCCTTTGTCCATCATGTAATTGGGTTTTCCAGTTTTCCTGCCGCTTTCCACATTCCCCAGCATTGTTATGTTTTCCAGAGAATCCCATTTTCTCATTATGTGCCCAAAGTATTGTGTACATTCTGGTCACCATACCTCCAGAAGGATATTATGGAAATGGAAAAAGTGCAGAGAAGGGCAACCAGAATGATTAGGGGACTGGAACATCTTCCTTACCATCTGAGGCTGCAACGGCTGGGCCTCTTCACTCTTGAACGACAGCACCTAAGAGGTGACCTGATTGAAGTTTATGAAATTATACACGGTGTGGACAAAGTAGATAAGAAAAAACTGTTTTCCCTATCGCACAACATTGGAACTAGGGGGCACTCCATGAAACTTTTGGGTTGCTAGATCTCAAACAAATAAGAGAAAGTACTTTTTCACCCAGAGGATCACTGGTCTGTGGAACTCCCTACCAGAAGAAGTGGTGACAGTTGTCAGCCTTGACAGCTTTAAGAAAGGATTAGACAAGTTCATGGAGAACAAGGGTACCAATGGCTATCATTATGGATGCCTAAGGACAACCTCCAGGTTGGAGAGATAGGCAGGATATCTCTCAATGCCATTTGCAGGGAATCTTAAGCAGGAGAAGACATCTGCTTTGGAATACCATGAAGCAAATGATGAGCCACTGTGTGAGATAGAATGATGGACTGGATCGGCTGTGGCCTGTTCCAGCAAGGCTGTTCTTATGTTCCTATGTAAGTAGGACAGCCTCATCCTCAACATTTTTGCCTCTAGAGATAGTTCAAGTTTGCTTTGATCTCCTACTTGTTTTTCATTATGGCAGTCCAAGGTATCTGTAGAGATGCTGTTCAGCACCACATTTTAAACAAATCAGTTTAATTTCCTGTCAGCTTTCTTTACTATCCAGCTTTCACACCCATACATGGATGACTGGAAATGTAAAAGTGTGGATGATCTTGGCCCTGGTCTCCAGTCACATAACCTTACATTTGATGAACTTTTGTAATTCCTTCATTGCTGTCCTTCCTAGCCTCAGTCTCCTTCTGAATTCTTAACTGCAGTCGCCATTTAGATTTACGATTGAACCAAGGTGTACAAAATTTCTAACAGTTTCAGTTTCTTCATTGACAATGCTAAACTTTTGTAGTTCAAGGGACAAAAGTTGTCAGCACTCCAATATTAATGATAATTGTGTTCCTTCAATTCCTTTTTAACTTATGGTGACCCTTTTCAAGGTTTTCTGGGTAGAGATTATGCAAAAATAAGTGAGCCTTCTTGGTGTCAATGCTCCTATCAGTTGGAATTTCTACTAATGTGAACTGGTTTAATTCTGAACCATTTCAGATATTAGCAAATTGACGGGCAGCCAAAGTGAAGAAAAAAATTTCTTGACTGTAGTACACCAACATTGATGTGCTATATCAGTTGCAGTATACTTTTTTTTAAAAGAAAAAGTTATTTGCAATTGTTTCAAGTGCTAGTTGAAATTTGGCTATGGGCAGTTTCTCAACTAGCCCTGATAATAAGCAAAGAACATATGCATTACAGTACATTTTTTAAAATAGTGGGATGCAACGCATTAGCAATAGTCTACTGCAGTCTCAACAAATTTCCCATAACCCTCCACTGAAGTGCACAGGAAATGTTCAATTTGTCACTATCTTGAGGTGGTTCCCTTATTATATCCCTTCAAGATATTGGAAATTTCAATCAGAAAAAAACCTCAGTGGAAAAAACTCCAGGGGACTGTGGAGTCTCTCATAAGTCTTAGCAGATCTGTAGAACTGGGAAAAGCTCCCAATATGCTGTGCGTTTTGTAGGTGAAGATGGGAATAATAGTGAAAATAGTGGAAATTCTTGCAGGTGCTCTCCATGTATTGCCAGGAGCCTAGATGCCAAAAGCTGCTTTATTTTCCTCCTGGCTTTTGTTTGGCATGTTACTTGGGTAGCCACGTTTTACCTGCACTCTGGGCCCATGTACCCTTGGTGCCTTTTCCAGAATCACTTGACCCAGGCCAGAAGCAGTTCTAAGCGGTCTCCTAATGTTTGCCTGCCCCATCTCTGTGACATCACAAGGAATCCCCCATCAGGTTTCAACTCTGAATTTTAGGGAAATGTTTAAGCAGATATTAATAGAATGGCAGGCTGAAAAAAATGGTCCTTTGATTTTATCTGTGTTACTGGACTGCATTTCTGAATGGCATGCGCTGTGCCAGAGTGGAGGGGAAGACTTTTTATGATACTCCCTAGTTAAGCAAATACCTGGCTTTGTATAAATGGACTTAATCTAATCCTGGTTGGAAAGTTTACTTTAATAGAATGAAAAATGAAACTATACACAAAGTAGATTTAGTGGCTTTAGAACGCTTTAAGTAATGTCTCCATTTTCCATGAGGAATGTCATAAACTTTCCTTAAACGATGCAGGTTGAGCTTAAATAAGTTATACTCAAGCCACCTAATATTTCTCCCTTTGCTTCTTATCCCCCATGAATAAGATGATCATAAAGGAATTATCCAGCCATTTATTTAATGTGTTTAAACACGTATTCTGCCTTTCCCCTTTAAAAAAGGCCCATATTTTGTCATTTTAAAATTCCATTGATGTCAGTGAGAGAGAGGATGCAACTCTATGTCATTCACCTAGCAGTAAGTCCTTCTGAACTCAGTTGAATTGAAATTCTGATTAGAACATAGAGGTTTGCATTGCTAAGTATATATTATGCAATTACAGAAATACCTCGGATAACGAAGGCCCCTGATAATGAATTTTTCAGATAACGAATCACAATTTCAAGGTATAGGGCTGCCTCGGATAACAAATTTTCCCTATGGGCTGCCCCAGATAACGAATCACAATTTCTAGGCACAGGTCTGCCTCGGATAACAAATTTTCTCTATGGGCTGCCTCGGATAACAAATTTTCCTAAATTGAAAGACAACAAATCTATAGCTACTTGGGTTGGTGACTGTATTGACAAATATGCACTGGGATTGTGAAGTCTTTCACAGTTATTTCTGTCGTGTCGAGTATATGAGCTAAAAATCACAGCAAATCAGTGCAGTGTCCCTCCCCCTCCCCCAATCTGCAGCATTTCCCTCCACCACTGGGGCTTCACGTGGGTGTCATTGCCTGAACTGGGTGGAGGGGTTTGTATTCCTTGTATGTAGAGCCATTCCGGCTGACTAGACAGCAGCAGTGAGAGAGGCTGCGCAGTGGGGAAGCTGACTGCCTTCTGAATCCTCCCTACATGTGGTGCCTAGGTCTGCTTTCATCTTCTCTTCCAGTTCAGAGAGATTTCTTTCTTTTCTCTTTTAAACACTTGCTAAATGAGCACTAGAGCAGCTAACCAAAGCAGGGACGGGGAAGTGTTAAGAATTGGCAGAGAGAGAGAGGAGGAATGTTAATAAAGGTTTGCTCTAGCTGTGCCTTCTGCGAAGCCGAACAGCCCGTCTAGAATAAAAAAGGTAAAGGTAAAAAAGCACATGCATGCTAGTCGTGTTCGACTCTAGGGGTGGTGCTCATCTCCATTTTCAAGCTGAAGAACCAGTGTTGTGCAAGTCCATGGCCACCTGGCCGGCATGGCTGCAAGGAAACACTGTTTTACTTTCCCGCTTTTTACGGCATTACCTATTTATCTACTTGTCTTTACATGCCACAGGATGTGGTGATGGCATCTGGCCTGAATGCCTTCAAAAGGGGATTGGACATCACAGGTTACAAACCATGATGGAGATGTGTAATCTCCAGGCTTAAAACTGGGGTACTTCAAGGGCCAGATGCAGGGGAGTGGTATCAGGAGACAGATATCTAGTCTCATGCGCTCCTGGACGCATCTGGTGGGGCCACTGTGAGATAGAGGAAGCTGGACTAGATGGGCCTTTGGCCTGATTCAGCATGGCTCTCCTTATGTTCTTATGCTTTCGACCTGCTTGGTTGGCAGGAGCTGGGGTTATCAACGGGAGCTCGCTCTGCTGTGTGGCACCCGGGATTCAAACCACCAAGCTCCCGCTTTGCAGCCGACAGTTTTCAGAAGCCTTAGTACGCTGAGTAGAGTTGCTTTAAAACTTACTCTACTCTCTTTGCTGATTCCTAGCTCTATCCCCTTTGTTTTGGGTCACCTAGCTATCCTAGCACTAGGACAGCAAGCCTTAAAAAGAAGAAAAAGAAATGGAACAGAATGGGATAGGAGGCAAAGAAGGTAACAAGCAAACCCAAGTGCTAAGTTTAGGAAAGAGAGGATTTCTCTCTCTCTCTGTGGACTCCTGTGCGGTTGGCTGAAGCAAATTAATATGGGAAAACACAGCTTCCCAAATATGACTTCACAGTGGATCCATTCACATTTTCCCGGCTGTGTAGTTGCACCCTCACTGCTATTATTGTTTTCTTACTACCATAGCTCAAGAGAGGCGCTTCTGGAATGTCCTGCCTTCTGTGCCAAAATAACTTGGGTAACCCTGATTATTGTATGCCCTTCGACATGTGTGAATGATATTCCATTTCAGGCACCTTTATCTGGAAACCTTTTCACTTCTATTACAATGCTTCTGGGTTTCGGGAAATTACCATATGAGCAGTTTTGGAAATTATCATTTGAGGGGAGAAATAACGGTTCTATTCGTAATAATAATTTCCACGACAAGCTTCCAAGGTACAGTATATTTATTTCAAAAAGAAGGCTGAGGGGGGATATGATAGCTATGTTTAAATATTTGAAAGGATGTCACATTGAAGAGGGAACAGGTTTGTTTTCCATGGCTTCAGAGACTAGTACTCGGGCCATGGTTTCAAACTACAGGAAAAGAGATTCCATTTGAACATTTGGAAGAACTTCATGATGGTTAGAGCTGTCCTGCAGTGGAATATGCTGCCACGGAGGGTGGTGGAGTCTCCTTCTGTGGAGGTTTTTAAGCAGAGGCTGGATGGCCATCTGTCGGAAATATTGTGATGGGGGGTTTCTGCATGGCAGGGAGTTGGACTAGATGGCCCTTGAGGTCTCTCCCAACTCTATAATTCTATGATTCTATGATTCTATGATTATTAAGACCTTGATGCATTTATTAATGCTCATTTTAAACCGACTGGAATTTCACAGTTATTGACAGGATTGCTAAATAATAATGATACAGCACCAATAAATTTCAATTACTTTTTTAGTAAGAAATATCTAAGGGTAGTAGAAGAGAACACATCCTCTTGGGGCAGTGCAGGAGAGGCAGGGCCATTTTATTAAGCAGCATTGTTCAACAAGGGGATTTGTATGCAGAAATGAAGGCTGAAAAATAGCACGAAAATGTGTCACATCCAAAATCAGTTACCGCAGGTCAACAGTGTTACTTCAACAAGCTTGACACTAATAAATTTTCAGCTTTTCTTGGAGAACACCCACACTCAGGGGCTTAGGGACTAATCCGAAGCCAGCTGAACTCAAGACAGTATTTCTACTTAATTCTTGACTCTGTCCCAACACTTATAGGCTTTATTCATCCCTTAGAAGCCTAGGTTCAGAATATGCAGGATCTTGTACTTCTAGCTGGCTAGCAAAGGAGGTTCTTTTTGTGTGTCTTTATGTAACGCCACTGAGTGTACTTTGCTTTGGCATGTAAGATCCCATTTTTATGTAACTCATCACAGATCAGCCACTTTAGGTCAGTTTGGCAGATCCAGCTAGTTGAAATCAACATAGCCATGGGCCACAGCCTTGAAGGCATTGCTGACAGGCAGGGATCACTTTGAGTAGATTTATAGAACTTGGAGTTGAAGGGGAACTTGGAGGTCATCTAGTTCTAGCATTTAAACAAGTTATTTTTTGCACTACAGTTCCCAGGACTTTTAAGGCAGCATGGCCATTATCTAGTCCATGCTCTCATCAATGCCAGGTGCAACCGGCACTGACCATTGTGACCAATGGCAGCCAAGCATCTGCTGAAAAAAACCCTGTGAAGGGAGCTGCAAACAAAAGGTGCTTTCTTCAGATAGCTGAAGGCAGAGTGTGGAATGGCAGCGCTTTCCATTTGGTGGGGCCACTGTGAGATACAGGAAGCTGGCCTAGATGAGCCTTTGGCCTGATCCAGCATGGCTCTTCTTATGTTCTTATGTTCTGGTGTTCTAACTAGTGATGGGCATGAAATGAATTAAAAAAGAATAAAAATTCATTTCGTTATTCATTATTCATTTCATTAGGTAATGAAACGAATAACGAACAGCCCCCTCTAAGAAAAACGAAACAAAACAAAACAGAAATTACATTTCATTTTTCGTTCCCCCATCCAGCATTATCTCCTACCTTGCCAGCTGGGGACTCGCTGCCACCACTGACCAGCCCCCACGAGGAGGGCTTCCCACGGCTCCTGCCAAAAAACAACAACTGATCAGCCCATGCTACAGCTGATCGGGGCTTGAGTAAAAAAAAACAAGTGCTGACCTAGTCTGTGGGCCAGCCAGCCAGTGCTTGAGTTAATAAAATAAAATAAAATAAAACAAAGTGCTGACCAGAGATGGGCACGACCAGAAAAAATTACTTTTCGAGTTGTCGTTTGTCGGGACGGGTCCGTTTCGGGGCGTTTCCGTTTGTCGCGATAATTTTCAAAAATTTGTCGTTCCGTTTGTCATTTGGTCGTTTGTCGTTTCTGCCGCGATTTAGCGCGATTTGACGTCCCAGTGAGCATGGGGGCATCCCGCAATCAGGGCCGGCGCTGGGTGTTTTTGCACCCTAGGCGGCGGGCGGGGTGGGGTGGGGCGGGTGGTGGTGGGGAGGTGCGTGGGGGCGAGCGGGCAGGTGGGGGGGCGGGGGGCAGGCGGGAGGTGCAGGCGGGCAGCGGTGGTGGGGGGCCCAGGGGCGGGCGGCGACAGCGCCGGGGGGAGGTACGGGTGGGCGAGCGGGCAGCCGGTGGCCGGGCGGCAGTGCGGGCGGGCGAGTGGGCAACATCCAGAAGTGTCAGTCAAAACCTGGCCATGCCATTGGTGGAATGGTTCAAAAAATTTGCATGGTCCCATCCCATGCCCAGCCCACATGGGCAGGTCTAAAAAAATAAAAAAAAAAAATCAGTATGACCTTTTACTGCTATTAAAAACCCACTGCTGCTACTATAAAAATTCAGGCATTTAAAATACCTAATTTTCACATGTTTCTGTTGTGCTTTGGTGGGTTTTTGGACCATGATTTAAAAATAAATATTGCGGTCGCCATTTTGGATCCCCCCCACCGCATGGCATGGACTCTGGAGACGACGAGGATGACCCCCCCCCCAGCCTGGTGCAAGCAGCCCAGGACAGGAGAGGGGGGGGAAGGCCGGGGAGCCCCCCCCAGAAATCACCCCTCCGGTAGGTGTCCCCAGGCAGGCATATTTTCGCCTGCTTTTTTGGCCGGGAGTCAGGGTTTTTTTTTTTTACTTTTAAAATTTTTTTCTGTGCTGATTGCCAATGGCATTGCGTGATCGCCGCGATGCCATGAACGACGACGAAAAACCCGACCAAATTTTTCTTTTGTCGGTTTGAGTTCGAGTTCTGACGGCTTAATTATCGTTACCGTTCTTGTTACGTAACGGAAATGAAAATTTCGCCGTGTCGTGCCCATGTCTAGTGCTGGCCCAGCCCGTGGGCCAGCTGGTCAGCACCAGGAGATTACAAAAAACAAACAAAAAAAAACAACCAAAAAGCGCCAATCTGGCTGGCACGTGAGAAAAAAATATGTGGGCTAGCTGGTCAGCACAAGTAAAAGAAAATAAAAAAGAAGAGGAAAAAACCGTGTCGACCCAGCTGGCGTGCAAGAAGAAAATTTAATTTTTTAAAAAGTTAATAATAATTTAAAAACGCGCCAACCTGGCCCACAGGCCAGCTGGTCAGTGTGAGTTAAAAAGAAAAAAGAAAAGAAAAATGCGCCAACCAGCCCCGGGGCAGCTGGTTGTAGGGAGTTAAAAAGATTTAAAAAATCAAAAAAGAAAAGAAAAACAAAGCAAATGAAAAATGAAACAAACTTTTTCTAATCTATCCCACCTTCTACTAACTTCTTTGCAAGTATACCATGGGGAACCTTATCAAAGGCCTTAATGATATCTAGATAAGCAATATCCATAGCATTCCGCTCATCCACCGAGCCTCTAATTCTATCAAAGAAAGAGATCAAATTAGTCTGGCATGACTTGTTTTTAAGAAACCAGTGTTGACTTCTGGTAATAACAGCATTGCTTGTTAAATAATTACAGACTGTCTGCTTAATAATCTGCTCTAGGACTTTCCAGGAATTGAAGTCAAGCTGGCTGGGCAGTAATTATTTGTGTCTTTTTCCCCCTTTTTTCATTTTCGCTACTGAAGAAAGTGGCAGCTGCAGCTTGCCTCGGTGGCTAAAGACATTTTAAAGGGCCCACTGTTTCTCCCCCACAATTGCTTCTCCCCCAACTGCGCTTCTCCCCCAACATGCCCATTGGAGGGGAAGCGGCAGGTCCTTTAAAATGTCTCTGGCCACTAAGGCAAGCACTTGCCTAGGTGGCTAAAGACATTTTAAAGGAGCCACACTTCTCCCCCAGTGCGCCCAATTGGGGTGGAAAGGCACGTGTGTGTGTGTGTCTTAAAATGTCTTTGAGCTGCCAAGGAAGCCTCGGTGGCTCAACAACTTTTTAAACAACCCACACCTTTTCCCTGCAACGCACCCAATTGGGGGGAAGGCGCGGGTTGTTAAAAGCATTACTTTTCAATGCATTCCTATGGGAAACCTTGTTGCCATTAATGAAAAATGAAACGGAATGAACGGAATATTTCCAATTTGTTTTGTTTTGCTTTGCTTTTAAAATCAGTACGTTTTTCATTTCGTTCTGAAATGAAATGAAAAATGAAAAACGAAAAACGAAATGAACAAAAATCATTTTGTGCCCATCTCTATATTTTAATATTACCATCTTCATTTTATTGTGCTTTTTAAAACGGAGCTTTTTCAGCTGTTGTACATCGCCTTAAGTCCCTTCTGTGAGAAAAATAAAAGTGGGAAAGAAAGAAAGAAAGAAAAAAAGAAAGAGTTTTATTTTGCATAAAGGAAACTGTAAGGGTCCAGAACTGGACCCTGAAACACTCCAAAAGTATTTTTGTCTACCCTGTACTGAGAGTGAAACTGAATGCCAGGTAAGTAGGAATATAACTAAAAACTGGGAGACAAATACTGATTGCAATGGACTAGCAATATACTGTGGTTTTGTTAAAAGTGAGAAAACAGATTGTAAATTCTGAATTAAATTGCTAGTGTGTGACAGCAACCTAATGTTGATTAACATTGATACTGTACTGTGTTTTAAATTTCTGTGTTGCATGGAGGAGAAACAAGCAAAGTCTCCTGTAAAAACCCTTATAGAGCAATTTTGTCTGAAATGGTCCATCAAATTTGCTCATACATTTCCAAGAAATGGCATTGCTTGGTTGGCTACTTCTTCTGTTGTATGGGAAACAGCTCTTGGAGGGAACTGACCAAACAAGTGGAGAATTTAAGGAGTACAGTAAATCTCACTACTGTGCTGGGTGTGGAATGGCTTTCTATCTCTTGGAAAAACACACCACAATCCTTTCAAGATAAACAGTCCTCAATGGATTTCCCATGGAATGGAGGGGTAAGAATATTCAAGGGGAGAACTGGTAATTGCTGCTGTGAATTTTTTGAGGGGGATGATGGTACAGTATATATTGTACCCCCAATAGTGACTTGTGATCTGAGAAGAGAGGTGCCTGACCCCCAAATCAAGGAGTAAGTCCCCCCTCCCCGGCTATAACCATGGCTGTACCCTTGCTATTACCAAGGTAGAGACAATGGACACCAGTCCCACAATAAGAACATCCTTGCTGATTGGTTAGTTACCCTTGGCATGGGCATTCATTATATTTATTCATATGCACTAATCTATAGACACATTTATATTTATTTATTTAAATATAGATTTATTGTATGTACAGTGGACCCTTGTATAACAAACAGATAAAATCTGTACAACATAAAAAATTCCGGAGATAGGGGAAATTTGCTTAACAGAATCGCCTATGGGGCGAATCCGTACAACATGAAAATGGGATCACTATGTTTTCAATGCATTCCTATGGGAAATTTGTATAAAGGAAAATTTGCTTAACATAATTTCATTTGGAACAAATTAATTCCTTTATAAAAGGTGTGTGTGTGTGTGTGTTGTGTCATTACAGTCATGACTAACTCTTCGTGACTCCATGTCCATGGAGTTTTTTTGGCAGGAGTACTGGAGTGGTTTGCCAGTTCCTACTCCAGGCGCCTACTGTACCTGGTATTCCCTGGTGGTCGCCCATCCAAGTACTAACCAGGGCCGACCCTGCTTAGCTTCCGAAATCAGGCGAGATAGGATGTGCTTAGGGCATCTAGGCAGCATCTTTTTTATACAAGGTACCACTGTATATTCCACCTTGCCTTCAGTTATGCCAAACCAGTGCACACACAGGCGCCGTCTTTCTTCTTTTCCACCACAAAACCCTATCAGGTGGGTTAGGCTTAGAGATGATGATTACCCCAAGGATATTCAGTGAGCTTCTTGGCTAGGTGTGGCTTTGAATCTAGATCTCCTAAGTCACTGTCCCATACTCTAATCACTATACTACACTGGCTGTCTCTTCTGTGTATAAATATCAGTGAAGGCAGTGAGCCAGTCAACAAGCATACATTGGGTCAGTGCTGAATAAGATATCTTCTGCCACCTCCGTTTGTTTGCTCAGCTTTCTCTGAGAGCTCCTTACTTCACAACAGAAGGGCAACACTGATTTGAAAGTCTAAGTGTAGAAATTGCTTTCCTCCTTTGATCACCAACAGAACTGACCAACAGTTTCTAATTTGTATTCCTTTATGAGTACACATTAAAAGGGGTCTTATTATGGCTTATGGCAGTTTAATTTTGTTGGAGAGTTTTGAATATCTGGTAAAATGCTTCTTTTCCTATAAAGCAGAAGCACAGAGCATAGCTAAAGAGTTCCCCAGAGTTCATCCTTTTTTCATTAATTAGCACTTCAAGTCTCAGTAATTCATTCTACAGTGTCTTTAGTTACAGTTACTTGAAATTGCAGACTTCTATATATATTGCACACATACTAGCAACCAGTAGCGACAAACAACTGCCAACTGCCATCTGCCAATCAAAGGTATTACTGGATAGATAGACCCAGACATTTCCTCCTACTCACTCAAACTACAGACAGCATGCGAGGTTGTGAATAAACAACAAATAACAAATTTACCATACCCAAGAATATCAGGCCAGTTTACTGGATGCAGAATGCATATACTTGTTCATCCAACACCTTCAGACATCATCCTCTTCCAAATCCTCCAATGTTTGCCTTTTGAGATGACTATTTCACTTTGCTCAGTGATTGGGTTGGCCTTTTCAGTTTTGAGTCTGAAATTTACGCAGGGTGGTCACGTGCCTTGCTTTACTAACAAAAGTCCTTTGTCTGAAATGGTTCTTTGTTTGAAGGACATTCTAATCCAAGCCTGGTTTAAAAATAGAGGACTAAATAAATAAATAAATGAATGAATGAATGAATAAATAAATAAATAATAGAAGGCAGCAGAGCCAAGTGCCTTGAAGATACTTATCAACAACAGGCAAAGTAGTCTGACTACCCCATTAGCAATACTTAACTTGTAGCAACTACAGTGGACCATCGTATAACAAACGGTTTGCATAACATAAAATCTGTACAACATAAAAAATTCCATAGATAGGGGAAATTTGATTAATAGAACTGCCTATCGGGCGAATCTGTACAACATAAAAATGGTTGCGATCAGGGATTACTCCGTTTTCAATGCATTCCTATGGGAAATTTGTATAAAGGAAATTTGCTTAACAGAATTTCCTTTGGAACAAATTAATTCCTTTATACAAGGTACCACTGTACAGTAATTCCAAATTTTCCTTTATCCTATACATCAGAGATGTTGGCAAGTCTTTGGGTCCAACTCCATCTCCAAGTCTGATTGTTTTCATCCAAGTCCCAAGTCCCAAGTTTTGAATCTGAGTCTCAAGTCTCTTATTAAAACAATAAGGACTTGAGTACTCTTCTGCACTACAATTGCCCGAAACCTTCGACCAACATAGGGGATTTGGGGTCTTGTTCTCTTCCTCCGCGCTCCTTACTCACTGCTCTCTGTGGTGGCAGCAGCTCAAGGTTATGATGCTGGTATATAAAGCCCTAAACAGTTTGGGACCTTCCTACCTGACAGAATGCCTTTGGCTGCCAGACTCAGCCTGTAACGCTTGGTCATCACAAACCGGGCAAGTGAGACAGGTAAACCTGAGGGACGTGCAAAAGGAGAGGATGATATTGTGCACCTTCTCAGAGGTTGTCCCAAATCTTTGAAATGATCTGCTATCCGAACTCCATCTTGCCCCATCTCTGGACTCCTTAAAAAGACAACTCAAAGCATGAGGGTATGGCTATTTATTTTACTGTTGTAAACTGCCCAGAGTGGCATTTTAGGCCAGATGGGCAGGGTATAAATTGAATGAATGAATAAATGAATGAATCCTCCTCCTCCCTTGAAGTGGCTGGGAAAATGGCGGCCACCCAATGGTGGCAACCAGCAGAAGGCCTTGGGTAAATGACCGGAGGGCTGCAGAAGGCTGGCCCAAGGAGCTGCCTCCTCAGAGCAGCCTAGTGCTCCAAGTGAGGTTCTTGTTGCCAGGTCAACAGGAATGCTCTGGGACACATTCAGACCCATCTTCAGAGCCTAGGGATAGGAGTGGGGGTTCCCCATTTCAGCCATGGGTTGGGAGGCAGCAAACCCTCTTGTTGAGGGTTCTGCTGCTCTCCCCTAAGCTTGGAAGGGTGATGGATGTGGTAGAGGCAGTCAAATGGACTCCATTTTACCCTTTAGCCTTCTTGGACTTCAGCTCCCAGAAGCCTCAACTGTGATAGCCAATAGGATGTGACCATGAGAATTGTCATTCACAATGTCTAGAAGGCCAGAAGGAACTCGAAAATACGACTTGGAAAAATAAGTCCAAGTCATGAGTCAAGTCTGAATCTTTTAAAAAACAACACCCAGATTGACCTTGAACTGAGCTGCAGGTGTGACTTAAATTGGACTCAAAAGTCTTCATCCCTGTTACATATTAAAACTAGTATCTTTATATTTTATGGAGATATACACCACATTTGCATCTCCTTGTTTCAGATGATCTATAAACTTTAAGGAAGAGGCCAGAATTGAACCAGATGTGCCCTTATTTATTTATTTATTTATTTGCTTTTTGTACTGCCCATCTTGTTACAGGGCTACTCTTAACTTGTACAACACAAAAGCATTGCCACACTGCCTTCTGTATGATGTAATTTATTAGTCTAACTGTGAGATTTCCAGGTGAATGTGCTGTCTTCTAAATTTAACTTCAGTTTTCACATAGGATTTTTTTAAAACATTTGGTTTGGCTAACTCAGACTGTACAGAAATATACCATGTGTTTATGTAATTAGTACAGGGTGAAAATAACCATGAGCAACAGTATGATATTTTATTTTGTACAATGGTTCTAATAAAGGTCCTTGTGAGAGGCATTTCCTTACAGGAGGGTCCTGGCCCAAAGAGGGAGACATCTGCTCCCTCTTTCCCTTTTCAGTGGGGCAAGTCATTACTCAGACAAATCGGCCACCACTTGGTAGAATTTAAAACATTTCTTAAGAGTATTTCTGCACAACAGCAACAACTATAATAATAATAATAATAATAATAATAATAATAATAATAATAATAAT
>JAHTLZ010000275.1:3133051-3146431 GCA_023846285.1 Phrynocephalus versicolor | reverse complement strand
TTATTTATTTATTTATTTATTTATTTATTTATTTATTTATTTATTTATTTACCACCCACCTTCCCAAAGGAACTCCAGTCGAATATTATATCATATTGTTCCATGAATTACCTCCCATCTAAAGAGCCTCTTCCCTGGAGCAGATTCCAGGTATGATACCATGTGTATCGTCATCTTGTTCTCCCTCTTATCGCACATATGAGTGGGGCTTATCCCCTATACCAGTGGTGGTGAACCTTCAGCACTCCAGATGTTTTAGAACACAACTCCCAGAATTCTGAGCCTAGATTGCTAACAACAAAGGGCTGTGGGAGTTGTGGTCCAAAACATCTGGAGTGCTGAAGGTTCACCGCCACTGACCTATACTATAAGTATAGAACTTCTGGAGAGCTCAGGGGTTTCGGTGTCTGGCAGCAGAGGCAGGGAGTTTGATTTTCCATTGTTCCTTCTTGACAATGGTGGACTCAATGACCCACAGGGTCTCTTTCCACTGTGTAGTTCTAAGATTATTGTATTATTATAGGGACGGGGGAGTGAACATGGAAGTGTTAGCAGAGAGTTGGATGAACTCTGTGGATTCCAATTTGTAGCTGACAAATCCTACCACAACACACTCCCCACCCCACCCCCACCCCGACACTCCACAGAAGGAGAGAATATACTGCCAAGTTTTTTTTTTCTGGAGAGGAGTCATGAAGCTGGAGGAAGACTGCAAGTTGATTTAAAATAAAACTACCCCTGGAAGATTTGAGGAGTGGAGTGTCTTTTCCCCCTTTGCTTTAAAATAACAGTATTTTCCATGTAAAATTGTTAGACTAAAAATTGAGGGTCATCTTGTACATGGAAGTAAGCAGAAGACAGAACTGTAATTTTGGTTTGGAAAAGTTGGGGTGTATTATAGTTGAAAAAATACAGTATATGTATATTTGATCCCCAGCAACTTCCTGACCACTCATATGCGTACAGTACATGCAACTATACAACGTTTTAATGCAATGTTTTAATGTTTTTATTGTTTTAATTGTTCATTTTAATTGTAAGCCGCCCAGAGACCTTTGGGTAGTGGGTGGCATATAAATAGTCTAAACAAACAAACAAACCTCTAGGTCACATGTTTCTTATTCATTTGTTAGGCGATTGAGCCCATGATAGGTGATAATGCTCAATGTTCTGTGATCCTTGTAAAAGATCAGAGCCTCCAAAATGCATTCTCCCTTCCACTCCACACATCTTTGCCATTTCCATTAAATTGACATGATACAAAGGGGTGCAAAAGGTCATGGGAGATGTTTCGGCCCAAACTTTGATCTTTATAAACTGAGTCAAATGAATCCTTCTTGTGCAATTTTTGGGGGGAGATGGTGGTGGTATATCAGTGAGTTTCAGAAACCTCTACTGAGAACCAATATTTTGCAAAGTGGACAACAGAATTGGTTGGCCACTGGTGGTACCTTTGAAGACTTGAAATCTGATAACATCTGTAGCTGCTTGTTCTTTTTTTGTTGAGCTTAAGGGCAGAGCAGTAAATTTATTTAACAGAGATGCTAACGTAATGAGACATCAACTGCTAGAGTGAAACACTCATTTTGTTTCCAGCTGGATCAGAATGCTCCCTGACTGCTTTATTTTCATTGCTTGGTAGCTTAAATCCCTTGATCTTCTGGATCATCAAGTCCTCTGTCTTCTAAGTTCAACAGCAAAGTTCTCCCTTTTGTTTGTTTGGTATGGAATAAAAAGCCAAGACATTTTACAGTAAGTTCTACATCACGCTGCAAACTGAGAGCAAAGTGAAGGTCTGACACATTAAGGGTATTTGTACACGACCCCTAAACTCCGCCGCAAATGGCTCCCAGCTCTGGAGCTTAAAATTGTTTCCCCACCAGCTCTGGAGTTTACAGATAATTAAGTGAGTCCACGCCCACCTAAGCACGTCCCATCACACTTTTCAGGTACCTGCTCTTCGGAGGTGAAAATTCCTGATGCGGATATAACGTAGTGACTGCTGGGCTCTCCTTGCTTCTGTTTGTTCTTTTTTTGCCTCCCACCCCTTTAAGAGATCTGATTGCAGTGCCGGGACGGCAGAACGGAGGTGAGCGGCATTCTTTTCTTCCTTTTTTTCTCCCTCCCCTCACTCAGCCAGCAGCTGAGGGGGTGGGAACGCAGGAACAGCGACAAACCCCTAAGATCTCTGGTCCGAATTAAGTGGCCAGCGGATCTTAGGGGTCGTGTGAAAAGGCTCTAAGGTGTTACCAGTTGTAAACAGAGACCAATGCAAACATTTTGACACCAAGCTCCATCCCTGCCATTTAATAAAATGTAGAAGGCAAGCTTGGCTATCATGGGATGGTAGGAGATTGTTAGTTATTTAATTTATAATTTCTGTGTTTTTATTGGCAGCAGGAGGAGTGGTTCAATGATTTTCAGTCTCAGATGTAAAAATAAATTTACTGACACTGGATACAATGCAAGTAGGGGTTGGGGAGAGGGAGAATACCATTTGCTGATCCACCGCAAGTAGAAGAATGCCCTGCCCATTGTTAAGTGCTTTGGTCCTGGGATGGCTTTCTTAACTTTTAGTCATTAGATCAACGATCATCTTTGTGCCATTGTACTACTTTTGAAATATAACTTGACTACAGTCTCATCAAATATGACCATAATAAATTGTTATAGGTCATTATACTTCTAATAACTTGCTACTTCCACAGTTTTTAAATGTAATTTATTTATTTATTTATTTTGAATTATGTGTTTGTCAGGGGCTGAACCCGAAGACACTGTTCAGGCGGGTGTGCCATCCACCATAGCCCTACAAAGAGGGGATATAGGGATGAGGGCATACCTGTCAAGTTTTGGATTTGAAAATAAGGGAAATTTTTCAACACCTCCTGCAAGGGAGAGGAGGAGGGGGGCAGCCAGCCAACATCCCTCTGGCATGAGGAGAAGCCCCAGACTCTCCGGCCTTAGAAGCAGTGTGCGGGGGCGGGAGAGACTGCAAGAAGCTGGGAAGGCCCATTCCGCAGCTGGCTTGTCCCACTTCTAAGCAGTGGGGCGGGCAGTGGTTGAGGGGGACAGGGATCACCACAGTCTTCCCGTTTGGTGCTGCTGCACCAGCTCACCACCTCTTCTCCAGCCTTGGTCCCCCCCTTCAGTTTGCCGCAGCCTCTGGCCCAGGTCAGCAGACGGGCAAGAAGTGCAGCTGACATGCCCATCATCTGGGTGGTGGTGGGGAGCAGTGGACCATGCCATGGCCCTCCTGCTTTGAACTGCCCTGCTTGGGTGAAGGGGAAGCCGTGCGCAGCTGGCGCACTGCTTGCTCACTCTCAGAGCAGAGGGGCATGGGGCGAATACGGGACATTTCTGGGAAAATAAATAATCTGGGAAGACAGCAGGAAAAAGAGTGAAAACTGGAGTTTCCCGGCCAGTACAGGAAACTTGACAGGTATGGATGAGGGTAGTTTTCACTAAATTAGAAAGAATGAATACTGCGCCTCAGGCTGGTCAATCAAGAAAGGACAAACAAATTAATTGGAGGGTCTAGGCGAATAACATTGTGGAAGGGTTTTTAGTGGAGGAAGAGGGAGGAACCCCAGAGAGAGGAGGGGTCCCAGATGCAGGAAATATAAAGAGGGGGAAAGCGTGGGCGAGGGGGAGAGAGGGGAGAGAGAAGAGGAGAGCGGAGAATGAGGAGGAGTGACAGAGGCAGAGGAGTGGTGGGTCTTCGTCTTTCGGGAGGTGGTGGGTCTGTGGAAGAAGGCCTCCTCAGAGGGATGTGGACAGGCCAATTGGAAGGCGCCAGCGGCGTATTGGGCTTGCCACCCCTGTTGTGGAATGCTGTGCAGTGGACGGGGACCTCACCTGAGGAGGCTGAACAACGTGGAGCGCATTGAGAGACTACCCAGCCCTCAGGACTATTAACTTTACAGATAGACGCTTGGGTTTCGCCCACTTACGATGTGGATTTAGTTGATGAGTTTGCCAAAAATGATGTTGTTATACCTGTTCCAGAAGAAGATGTTAATAAAGATGTTTTGTTCTCATTGTCGTCTCCGCTCTTTGAGGGATCAATGGGTGAAGGATCGCCAGAGGGGGTGAACGGATCACCTCACAGTGTTCCATGATCTAAGTTTATGCTTACTTGTATAAGCATATACAAGCAAATAAAATGAAACAGCCAATATTATAATGTTATTATGCAAAGCAATGGCAAGGCTGGAGTACTGCATATACCTGTAGTTCTGGTCACTGCATCTCAAAAAAGACATAGCGGAACTGGAAAAGGTGCAGAAGAGAGTGATTAAAATTATTAATGGGCTGGGATGCCTTCCTTATGAGGAAAGGCTACAGCATTTGAAGGCCTTTAGTCTGGTAAAAAGGTGCCTGAGGGGGGACATGATTGAGATGTACAAAGTTATGCAGGGAATGGATAAAGTGGATAGAGGGAATTTTTCCCCCCTTCTCGCGCAATACCAAATCCAGGGCTCATCAACTCAAACTAAGGGTTGGGAGAGTGAGAACAGACAAAAGAAAACATTTATTTACCCTGCATGTGAATAATCTGTGGAACTCCTTGTCACAGGATGTGGTGATGGCACAGATTTCTGGAGGAAGAGTCCATCACAGGTTACAAGTTGTGATGGAGAAATGTGTTACCTCCAGGCTTAAAGAGGGTGTATCTCAAAATGCCAGACACAGGGGAGTGGTATAAGGAAACAGGTACAGTATCTAGTTGTCTCATATGCTCCCAGAGGTCACTGTGAAATACAGGAAGCTGGATTCAGTGGGCCCTTGGCCTAATCCAGTCAGGCTCTTCTTATGTTCTTCCCTTATGTTCTTTTATATAAAACTCTCTTAATCATTGCACAAGTTCCCGCTGATTCAGATTTGGGCATATCCTTCCATTCAGACCACACATGCTATGAACCTACCCAGCAATTAAGATATAGCCAGGGGGCCCTCCTGAAAGAGCCATCCCTCAAGGAGGTGAAAGGGATGGCTTGTAGGAACAGGGCCTTTTTGGCAGCTGCCCCTAGATTATGGAATGCCCTCCCAAGTGAGACCCGCCTGGCGCCAATGTTGATAACATTCTGGCGCCAGGTAAAAACATTCCTGTTCCAGAAAATTTTAATTGATTATTGTGGGTCCTGATGACGATTTTAGTGTAGTATTTTAATATATTGTATTTATTGTATTTAAATGTTTTTATTGTTTTAATTTTATTGCAATTTTGATATTTTAATTGTCTGAATTGTTTATTTTGATTGTGAGCTGCCCAGAGACCTTTGGGTAGTGGGCGGCATGCAAGCTATATAAATAAATAAATAAATAATATTTCTGCTGCTCCTAGGCTGAAGACATTTTTAACCTGTTATAGTATAGTTTGTCTTCTGTGACGATGAGAAAGTTGATTCCTTTCTTGTAACAATGACATGGTTAGGAGCTGTGATGTAGTGGTAGATTTGGAAGTCTGGGTGCTGTTTATGTGAGTCTTCCTCATTAAACACCAACAGTAGACCAAAAACATGGGATCCTGGTTTGATCTGTAGAGGTAAATAAGCAATTTTATAGCAATGTTTGTTTCCTCCGGCAGCAGGTCTTTTGTAAAGTTAATGTTTATTATATACCCACTAAAGGCCAACCCCCCTCAAATATTTTGCTTTTCAAAAGTGATAGCTTGAAACAATATGCCATTTGTGGAAAAATCCATTTCTCCCCTGATTACTGTGAGGGTTGCTGCCGAGCTCAAAGAGAAGAGGGAAGCAAGGAGGTGGGGTGGCAGAGGATGACATAATTTCTGCTAATCGGGTTTGGGCCCTGTGAGCCCTGGTTCTTCTATATCACTGATCAGGAGAATGCCAAAATACATGGAAGGCCCGAATTATGTGCTGAAGTATTCCATATACTGTACAAATGCAAAAGACATGTATGGGCTTGGTTGTACAGCTGGAGACCATATTAAAGGAGATGGAACTTCAAAGCTTGCCTCCGTCCTGGATGCATTCCATTTAACATGATGAGGCAAGATATATTATTTGATAACTATGCGGTATGACCCACATACTTGAACACATATGTACTTTGATTTTTAAAAAGCCACATCAAAATATAGGTTCTCTTCCAAAGTTCAGACTGTCACAGATTCACTGATTTAAAGAAGCCCATCTTACACAATTTCAAGGACAGTCTGTTCTATCACATATTGCTTCAAAGAATCCATGTATAATGTACAGGTACTGCATTATAATTATTTTATATTGAGGCTTGTCTTCAAAAAGAGATGGGAACTCGCTGAGGGGTGGCCATGATAAACTATTCTTTGAGTGTCTCACACACCCTGAAAACACTATTAGCGTCAGTATAAAAGAACCAGAAGTAGGCAGATGCCTTTTTTGTGGGACATACTTTGTGTTTCATTAGAACCCCAAAACACAACAATGGGAGTTGTGTGTAGAATGAAGAATGAGGGAATAAGATGATGCTTCCAGGCAGGGTTTGAGTTCAATATGTTTGTCCCACAAACTGTCCACATAGAAATGCACTATTTATTTATGTATTTAATTAATTAATTAATTTTAGAGAGTATTTTTATCCCGCCTTTCTCCTTGGAAAAGGACCCAAGGTGGCTTACAGTAATGAGGGATAATATACAGTCCAGTACAATTAAGACATATTCAAGTCTTTGAGAACAGGGAATTGAGGGACATCTTACAGCATTAATAGACAACATTACATTAAAGCTACAAGGTTATAAGTAGGGTCTATGTCAGTGATGGTGAACCTTTTAAAGACTGAGTACCCAAACTGTGATTCAAAACCCACTTTTTTTTTTTTTTGCAAAGTGCCAATACAGCTATTTAACCTCAATAAAGGTGGCTGTGAAGGGGCGATGGGTGCCCACAGAAAGGGCTTTGAGTGCCACCTTTGGCACCTGTGCCATAGGTTCGCCAACACTGGTCTATGTGTACCTATGGATTCATATAAAAGACATATAATGGTAGTCCATCATTCAGGGAAAGCTTGCCTGAAGAGAAAGAAAGGTCTTTGCCTGTTTCCGGAGGGACAACAGAGATGAGGCAGTCCTGGCCTCTAGTGGGAGGGAGTTCCAGAGTCTGGGCACAACAGTTGAAAAGGCCCTCTCATGGGTTCCCACGAGACATACCTGTGAGGGCTGTGGGATGCAGAGAAAGGCCTCTCCTGATGACCTTAACATCCAAGTCGGTTCATACTGTGAGATTCAATCATTGAAGTACCTAGGACCCAGGCCATACAGTGCTTTGTAGATCAAAGTCAGCACCTTGAATTGTGCCCGATAGCTGATTGGCAGCTAGTGGAGTTATTTCAATAGGGGTGTGTAAGGGTTCGTTTAGATCTATTAAAGGTTTTCCAGAGGAATAAATATTCAGATGGTCGCCGGTTGAAATGTTGAATAAACTTTTATTGAGCATTTCACAAAGTGGGTTATTAACTCTTACATCTTCTGAGGTTATAACATTTGGAGTTAACACTGGTAATTCGTTGAACAAGGAATCATCCTGCAGCGTAACATCCTTTTCAACCAGAAATGGGTTATTTCTTCCAGTTAGGTTCTGGAATAATGAGTTTTCCCCAGACCTCTGTGGGGTTTCTAATGACCAGGGGGAAGGGCTCGCAAGGGGTGTCCCCAACCCCATCCGGGAATTCATCCTGGGGGCCCAGACTGAGAGGTATTCCCAAAAGATTTATCCCTCTGACCGTATTGGGGTCTTGAGAATGTATCTTTGAATTTTGGGAACGGAAGAGGCAGCCCGATCTCTCCTTTATTCACCTCCTCCTCTCTCGTCTGGCTTCCCCTCTCCTTATCGACCGTTAATCCCCCAACTGCCTCTCTCTCTCCTGCTCTCCCTTCTGTGCCCCTCCCCTCTCCTTTCCCTAGCTCATGCTCGCCTATCTGGGACCCGCTGTCTTTGAACACTCTTTGGTCTATTTTCCCTTCCGTCTGTATCCCTTGATTCATTGTATCTTTCTTACTTATTTCAATTGTCTGAATACCTTCTGATCTTCCTTTATAGCCCCAGTATTCTGTCTGGATTCCTGACTCTTTGGTTTCTCTCTTTGCTTCTGAATCTCTGACTGTTTGTGTCCCCATATTGTGGACCTCCTTATCTATTCCTTCCCATTCCTCTTTTATCATTTCCCACACCCCTACTTGTTTCACTACTGCAAGGTAGCTTTCCATAATCATCTCAATTTTCCCTTCTTCAATCTTATTCTCTCCATAGAGTGTTTTCCCCTCAAACTGAAGCGATCGCTTCGCACAGAAATGAGGGCTTACTGCGAAGCGAGAGGCTAGTAAAGTAACGGCCAAAGAATAATTCTCCTGGTGGTCCTTCTGATCCCATTTCCTTCTTATCCTTGTCTTGTTTAACTTCCTGCTCAAGGTTGGTAGGTTCTCCTGCGGACGGACCCACAGTGTTGCTGCTCTTTGCTTGCTTGCCGGCCTCACAGGGTGTAATCTGATCTCTGTACCCCTCCCCAGTCAGCAGTCTGGCTGCTGCATTTTGGACCTGTTGTAGTTTCCTGAGATTTTTCATTGGTAGTTCCACCTAGAGTGCATTACAGTAGTCTAGCCAGGATGTCACTAGGGCGTGTGCCACTGTGGCCAGAGCTGGTTTCTCAAGAAAGGGGCATAACTTGTGTATTAGTCTTAATTGTGCAAAAGCGCTCCTGGCCCTCTGTGTGAATGACTTTGAATTAGTTCAAGGTTCTTAGCCAACTGACATAAATGTTTTGAGATGGTTTTATGAAAAAGGAATTGGATAGAGATAAAAGAGCTATTTGGTATCTACTTATTAAAAGATTTTCCCCATCATATTGTTAACCCTGATTACCTTCCCTTCCAGCTCCTCTGGGTGGTTCTGTTACGAATGTATTTTCATGTGTCTGTCTGATCAGATATATCCTAAAAGCAAATTGCACCTTCTTATGGCAAGCAAGTGAAGAAGTGACATTTATTTTTCAGTCTTCTTCATTGTGCGTAGTTAAAAATTATGCCCCTTAAAGGAGAAGTCACATTTTGATGATTGCCCTGTCAAAATGAGTATTGATGGTTTTTGAGGCTGGATCTGGAAGGAACAGTTTTAGCTACTGAACTTCAACAGAGACAGAAGTCTGAGCATACAACCTACTTATGTCTTTCTTCCAATATAATGGACACAGCAGTTAGGATGGATTCCATGTCTATCCCAGGTATCTGGGGCCATATGGATTATCTAGAACAGTGTTGGCAAACCTATGGCACGGGTGCCAAAGGTGGCACTCGGAGCCCTTTCTGTGGGCACCCGATATTGTCCCTTCACAGCCACCTGTATTCAGGTGAAATTGATGTATTGGCACTTTGCGAAAAATTAGTGGGTGTTGGATGGCAGTTTGGGCACTCAGTCTCTAAAAGGTTCTCCATCACTGGTTTAGATATTGGACTGCAGATCCAGAAGTTGGTAGTTCAATCTCCCACTGTGTTTCCTGCAAGTATAGCCAGCCTGTGTGCCCTTGGGCAGATAAAGCATTTCTGAGTATTCTCCACACATAAAACACTGAAAAGGGTTGCCATAAGTCAAAATTGACACGATGACACATTATTGTTACTGTTATTAAGGGTGCTTAGAGATCAGGATCCTCCACCACCACCCATTCAGTGTAGGAATCTTGCTACTACAGCTTCCCTGACAGATAGCCTTCCAAACTCACTCAAACGCCTCCAGTGTAAGCTGTTTCACTGACAAATGCCTGTTTCCATTAAGCACATTAAACCTTTCTAGAGTTGTCCAGGTTGCATGACTGGATTTAGTCTACACCAGTGGAGAGTGGTGCCATGTCTGGCACTTCTGGCTGGTTGTGGGCTCCATCTGCTCGTCAGTTAAGTTGCAAGATGGCTATTGGTGTTGCAGAAGCTTGGCTTGGAGTCAGTCCCCAGGGAAGCATCCTGCTGGAGGGACCAAGAAACAAGAGCCAAAGACAAAGGAGGACAGATGCCAAATCAGGGTCAAGCGAGTTTAGGCAGCAGAGCTACACTAGTTTCAGATGTTGAGCTCATGGTTTTGAAAATGATATCCAAACATCTCACAATCTGCACAGCTATGATAACTTTTTAGAAGCAGGATTTGGAAAAATTCATTGTTCAGCTTTCAGAATCCCATCTGGCATGACCAAGTGGGGGAACACTCCATTCTTGTATTTTAGAGGGCCACCAGCAAAAGTGGTCAGAACATGGAGCTGAAGTCCCAGTTCAGCTCTAACCAGGTGATCCATGGGGCCTGCAGTGAGCCACCTAGTTCTACAAAGC
Source organism: Phrynocephalus versicolor (assembly GCA_023846285.1). Lineage (NCBI taxonomy): Eukaryota > Metazoa > Chordata > Lepidosauria > Squamata > Agamidae > Phrynocephalus > Phrynocephalus versicolor. The sequence goes on along the minus strand of JAHTLZ010000275.1, from coordinate 3,136,113 downwards.
CCCTGTATTTGACCTAGTTGCTCAATCTGAGCAACCACCTTGGTTTCTTGAGTGAAACTCTAACTGCTCTCAGAATGTCCATGCTGATTTGCCAATAAATTTAAATACAAAGTTTTCATTCAATCAGAAAGCTAAGCTGGGATGATATGAGAGCCTTTAAAAAACCTGAGGGATATCTGTCATATTTTTCGCTAAGTTTCCTATCCTGGCAGCAGATTCAACCAAAATACCCCTGGGGATTGGCATCTAACAAGTGTGAAACAGCATACTTAGCCAGGTTTTATGGAAATAATGCAGCTGTTTCTAGTATTCCTTATGAAGCATTATTTTTTTGTTTTTACATGCAGGTATAAAACCAATCCAATAAACAAAGCAAAATTGGAAGGGATGAATGGATACTTGCTACCGCCATTCCGTTTTCTATATGTTTTAATCCAGATATCTCTGCTACATCTCAGTTTTTATGATTCATGCTCCCAGAGCTATATATAACACAGAAGGCAAGAAGTAAACTCCAAAACATTGTATGAAAAATACAAACAAAGTCATGTTGAACATATATCTGCTCTACCCTAGCTTTGTCCAGATAAAGGCTAGAATGTACTTCTGTAAGAACTGGAGCACAAGTGGTTTGATTTTTGAGAACCTCATGCTAAAAAGGTTTAGGTTCCTTTACACAAGTGTAAGTTTGCTAGTTGTACTGAGGACCTCTGCTGTTGTCAGCACAATTGATTAGACAAGCAGGAGATCCTATGTTAATGCATGGTTAAGACTTGAGGATCCAACAGTGTCAAACAGGATTCCAACTATGTTAATTGTGAGTGTGGTTACACTAGGAAAATGCCATATGAGAATTGGGTTTAGGATGCTTCAATTTAGTTTTTAAAAAGATGACTGCACAACGAACATGGAAGCTCAGATTTCCCCCCATGGGATATGTGGTTTTTTGTTTGTCAAAATGAGGTATTTTATTCACAGAAGGTAATTTATTTTAACTCACTTGTGAAGACAACTTTCAATAATTTTGACATATGAGAATGCCTCTGGTGGTGTAAATTATGTCTGTAAGGTTTTCTAGTTATATCACTCACTGGTGTGCCTTCCCTCTCACCAGCCCCTGCTGCCATTTCTGTCTCCTCCAGTGGGACTCTCTCTCTCTCTCTCTCTCTCTCTCTCTCTCTCTCTCTCTGTATGTATGTATGTATGTGTGTGTGTGTGTGTGTCTCCATGCACCTGTATTGGGCTGCAGCCTGATCTGTTGTCGTTTTCGCTATTTGTTATACTGACATAGTGAAATGCAAGTTTTAAAGACTTTTTTTTAAAGCAGCCAGTGCAAGTGCTCCCTCTTTCACAAGCCTAGGCTTTCTCAATATCTCATTAGTTTCCCCAGCCTCCCTTTTGCCATTTTTGGCTGCCTACCCACTCACCCTCCTTCCCTCTCTCTTTCTCTCCGCTCTTTTGGATCCTCACTGAGAAGTTTTCAGGCAGAGAAGGATGCTGTCACTTTTAAAAAATTATTGAAAGAGGACCCTCTGTCTCCTTTTCATGGGCAGCTGAAATCCTCTGTTTCATTTGTAATAATGACATATCAATATGCCAGTTTGAAAGAAATGAAAATTTTAAAATAAATACATTAAAAACATCACCACAGCAGCAGTAGTGAGTGGCCATCATGAAATCAGTTGGACGTAGGACAAAGCTTAATTGCAACAATTTAAAAAACCAATGTATAGTGCCTTCAATCAGTATAGAAGAGAGCTGAAAAATGGATTAAAAAATTCACCAACAGGATGCGCACACTGACCAAAATACTATGTGACTACCTGTTGACTTTAACTCGATTTCAAAAACCAAAACCCTATTTATTCCCAGAATGTAACCATGCCCTGAGTTGGAGCTGAAACAAATTGCTGAACTAAACAAAAGGAATAACATTGATGGCTAGCAGAATGACAATGGCATAAAAACGTAAGTCAGTACATTTGCTGGACAAAACATAATCTCTAGCAATATAACTGTGAACCTATTGCTTATATGCTCTGAAACACATAAAACGCTGTCTTGTAAATGAATGACAGAGTACAATCATATATTGTATTTTTCTCCAGCTTGTAGACTAGAAAGCCTGTCTTAAGGTCAGACGGTCTGTCTATACCAGTGATGGCGAACCTTTTAGAGACCGAGTGCCCAAACTGCGATTCAGAACCCACTATTTTTTTTCGCAAAGTGCCAATACAGCAATTTAACCAAAATACAGGTGGCTATAAAGGGGCGATGTTGTGTGCCCACAGAAAGGGCTCCGAGTGCCACCTTTGGGACCTGTGCCATAGGTTCACTAACACTGATCTACCTTAACCAGCAAAACACAGGTTAGAGATAGGTGGATAAGGTGTCTACAACAGGATGGTTGGGGTGGAAATAGAAGCCAATACAGTGGACTCTTGTATAACAAACAGTTTGTATGACATAAAATCTGTACAACATAAAAAATTCCGGAGATAGGGGAAATTTGCTTAGCATAATCACCTATGGGGAGAATTCTTAAAACATAAAAATTGGATTACTCCATTTTCAATGCATTCCTATGGGGATTTGTATAAAGCAAAATTTGCTTAATATAATTTCATTTGGAACGAATTAATTCCTTTATACAAGGTACCACTGTACTAATAATATTATCTCTTCCTGTTCTGTGAGTTTTCATTAACAGATCAATACCATTATGTTATTACTTCCTTCCAGGAGCCAAGGGTATCTAAAGCAGAGCTTGGGCAAGTAGGTGTCTTGAACTACCATTTTCTGAATCCGATGACTAGCTAGAGACTGTGCGTATTGTATTCTAAACAACTAATATTCCAGGCTTAATATTTCCAGGCTCAAATCTGAAGGGCAGAAATAGAAAACGTAAAGCCATTTCCAGCAGGGCCATTTTTAACACAGGCATGTAGAATCCAGTTAAATATGCCTGATGTCATTACCAGATATTACAGTACAGCTCCCAGGAACCGACAATGAAGTAGTAGTAGTAGTAGTAGTAGTAGTAGTAGTAGTAGTAGTAGTAG
>JAHTLZ010000275.1:3117162-3133041 GCA_023846285.1 Phrynocephalus versicolor | reverse complement strand
TAATAATAATAATAATAATAATAATAATAATAATAATAATAATAATAATAATAATAATAATAATAAACATTGCTGGTCATCAGGAGCAGTTGTGAGCTACTTATTTTCAAACTCTGTGAAAGTTACTTTTGTGGACTATAATTCTCTGAATACCCAGAGACCATGCTAGGTGGGAGACTGTCGATTGTACTGCGAAAAGTAACTCTTCCACATTCTATACATCATCACTGTTATGTAATTGGCTTTCCCTTAAAATTCATAAGCTGAGACAAAGACAGTGATCTTTGAAACGTGTTTAGCCTGGAAGATGCGTCCCAGGTATTCAGTCATGTCCACCTCCACCTGGACAGTCTGAGGTCCTTGTAGACTTTGCACCAGGATGAGTTCTCCAGTCTGCCGGTCGGAGCGCTGCATCACAAAATGTCCGCGGCTGTTTCCTCCCACGATCCCAAACCTCAGGCTGTCAGGACCAGGCCGCCCAGGAGCTGAAGCAGTGGCCATGCGGAAGAGAGCTGTAGGAGTGATGATGTTGGACGGCAGAGGGAGATAATGGAAGGAGATGGTCTTGGGGGCGTGGGGGCAGGGCCTGCTGTCCATCGGACATGGGTTCCGTTCACACTGGCTAGGAAAGACAAGGAGAAACAACACCTCAAAGCTGTAGAGCCCTAGAAGGAATTTCAGGCACTTCAGGTTAGATAATAATACACCCAGGCTGTCTTTAGAAACCAAGCTCCACAAAGAGGTAAAAGATGCCCGTTAATCCTAGTTTTCTGTTTTCTGCATCTTGGAAATTAGCTTGCTTTTGTTTTGTGCGTTTTCATTGGTTTGCAAGTGTGATTGCTTAGGCAAGGAGCACTGAAAGAATGACATACCTGGAAGAGAAATATTGCAATAGCAGAAATTACACATTTCCTTTAATGACCAATTTGACCTCCAGCATGTATCCTGTTTAGACGGTTATGATTAATCTGATATCTTTTTAATTGTCATGGTTCGATCCTATGGAACAGCAGGGCTCCCAGGAAAGAAAAAGAAGGGAAAAACAGCTGACGTTTCATTGATGTTAGTAGAGTTCCATCGCATATATCTCTGCTGTAACATGACAAGAGCCGGAGTGATGGGGTGGAGAGAGTGAAGAACTTAGGAGACCTGTGTTCAAATCTCTGCTTGGTCATGGACACTCACTTGGAATTGGCACTTTTAAACCACTCCTTAGTATCTTAGTACTAGGCGGTTACTTCACATCCTTCTTTGTTCCGCAACTTGTTTTGTACCGTGATAGCGTCGGTCGCGATCATGTGGTTTTGTCCCTGTTTCCTTGTTCCCATGGTCATGATAACTTGTCTCGTGACAAGTGTTACCTCACGGTCTTGTGCTGGGACAAACACTGAATTTGTCCAGCTTCCTTTTCCCTTTATTTTTAGTTGTAAAAAATTATTCTTTGATATGTCAAATTATTGATATTTTGGGTTTCATATGCCAATGCCTGGTTGAGACAAATTTCAGTAGTTGTGCGACGGATGTGAAGTAACATTTTTTGTACCGCTTCTAAGCACAACAACTACAGAAACAAAACGGATGTGAAGTAATGGCCTTAGATACCTTCACTATGTTATCAAGGCTATCATAAGTTAGGTAAAAAAATAAAGAAACAAAACAAAACAAAACACGAGGCACCTTTAAAGACTAACTGTCTTTAAATCAGATGTGACTTGAATGCACATAACATGGAAGGAGATATTTTGAGATGAAATGGGATTTTTAAAAATTCACCCTTTCCAGTCATTCTTTCTATTCAGGATTTGTTCACACCAAATTCTCCTTTGTGTTTAATGACAGGGAGGGCCAGATGAATTATTGAAGGGTTGGCTTAAATTTCTTAATGATTCAATAAATGTGTCTCCGATTCCTGCATTTGTAGTGTTCTGGGGACCATGCTGCCCTTCCCTATATTTTTTCCCATAAATATGTCAGAGAAACTGATAAATGTAGAAATGTACAACCTCTGCTTGCATTTTCCAAGGTAGAACACAGATGCAGCTTGAGATTTCATAGCTGGGTGACAAAGGCTTCATTCCAAGGCTTGTTGCTACCATGCCTAAATCTAGCTCCACAGATGGTGTTGGATTGCATCTCCCAGCATGTCTAGCTATCAAAGGTTACTGAAGCTGTAATCTAACAACATCTAGAGATCCATTGTGGGGCTGGAAGGATCCTTGGAACCCTTAAAGGGCTACTTAAAACATTTCTGTTGCACGTATCAGAACAACTATTTATTCATATTTATTTGTAATAACATTTTATTTCTGCAGAGCCATCATAGACATTAAAAGTAGTGCCAATTTTTTTAAAAAAGGGGGGGTCATGGTCTAGCAAATTAGTCAGTTTCTGTTCCTTGTATATGGGAAGGTTGCTTACATATGTAGGATTGCTGGCATTTATTATGTTTGCAGAATGACTATTATTTGATTTTGGTTTTTTTTCACAGTTGCAAATTAAAATTGCACTAGTCACAATTATTAATCACAATTACAAGTTACATTTAATAATTAGGAATTATCTCCCTTCCACAAGAGCAGGCTAAATAAGGACCCGTTTAGGTATTGGCCTTACAGTAGTTAGTCTCAGTCATCTAGGTGAGGTTATCTGGAAGTTGAATCATGGCAATTTTCAGTTAGTCTGTTCTTGTTTCTTAGGGGACAGACATGCTTTTATTATTGTAGTTGTAGAAGAGGTAGCTGTGTTTGTCTGTGCAAGCATTATAGGTAAAAACAAAACAAAACAAACAAACAAGGTGGTGCCTTAAAGACTAACTGATATATTATTTAACATGAGCTTCTGTGGACAGGTCTACTTCATCAGATATAAGAGATAAAGCATGGCAGATATTTATCAATGACATTATATATAGATTTCAAAATACAGAGATTGTAGTTGATTTTTAAGAAGGTCAGAGGGTGTTTAACATTGTGGTGATAGTGTCCTTGATATGCAGGTATGTCTGATGAAGCGGACTTGTCCAAAAAAGCTTACATTAAAAAATGTAACAGTTCGTCTTTAAGGCGATGCCACGTTTTTTGTCTTTTTTTATTTGTTCTCTTCTTTTTAAAATTTTTGTTTTGTTTTTACAGTAGTTTTATTATTCTTTCCCCATGTCTGGCTCTAATATGTGGCATGCCTTGGCAATAATGCCTTGATCCTCTAGAAAAACTCAGGACTCTGAGACATCTCGGCCATCTCATTCTGCCCTCTTTTCTGTTGCTTAGTGAGTTCAAACTGTTGTCCACTGGACTGGAAATGTTGTAGTGTTTAACTTGTGTGGCAATTTATAGGCCAGTAAGCTTTCCTCAGGGCACTTTTGCCCATCCAGAGCACTGCCTTGCTTCAGACTTTTTCACACTAGTATCATGAACTTTCTGCATTAAGAGGTAATGCAGAATTGAAGTGAGGAATTTAAATCTTCTGGCTCCACGGGGTTTCCCACTCTGAATATTTACTATAAAATGGATGTGCCACAATTCCAGAATAAAAAGATACAACAAAGCAAAGCAAGGGTTTTGGAAGAGTGAATAATGTCTGGAAACCCAGAGCAAAAGTAAAGCAGTATTAAGAGATGTTGCCGTTTTTAAGTCAAACCTATAGTAAAGGTAAAGGTAAGGGTTTTCCCCGCACATGCGTGCTAGTCATGTCTGACTCTAAGGGCAGCGCTCATCTCCGTGTTCATGCCGAAAAGCCAGTGTTGTGCAAGTCTGTGGCCATTTGGTCAGCATGGCTGCAAGGAAACACTGTTTTACCTTCCTGCTTTTCACGGCGGTATCTATTTATCTACTTGCATTTACATGCTTTCGAACTGCTCGTTTGGCAGGACTAGGAATGTAAAGAGCTAGCAATGTTCCATCTGGAAGACCATCTATGTTCTGATCGGCATATGGTGGGTTACAATCTGATCAGCCATCACTGATTTACCTAAAAATAGTCTCTCTCTCTCTCTCTCTCTCTCTCTTTTGTGTGTGTGTGTGTGTGTGTTGTATCATTACAGTCATGACGGACTTTTCGTGACCTCATGTCCATGGAGGTTTCTTGGCAGGAATACTGGAGTGGCTTGCCAGTTCCTACTCCAGGCGCCCTACAGCACCTGGTATTCTCTGGTGGTCTCCCATCCAAGTACTAACCAGGGCCGACCCTGCTTAGCTTACGAAATCAGGCAAGATCAGATGTGCTTAGGGCATCTAGGCAGCTAAAAATAGTCTCTACCAATTACACTTACCACTACAAATAGCATAAATCTCAGTGGTGAATTGCCAAACAAGACGTCTGTGGAGATTCTCAGTCATCCCAGGTGAGGTTATCTGGTTCATTCAGTTGAAGAAGGTACTTGGATGGATAGCAAAACATTTTGATCCCACAAGCCCAGTTGCCATGACTCAACTCCCGTCTGCCATTTTAGCAGAGGCATTTCTGTGTGTTTCCTGATTTATACAACCCAATACACAACACAGTAAGTGCCTATGCTAATTTCTCAACTTCCAGAAATTCATTGTTAAACTTTATGCCAACTGTGTGAAAAGGCAGTAAGATTTTAGCCAATCTCAACTGTCAGAAAGAGTTAGGTTTTTGGAATTAACAACATCTAATCTGTACCCTTAGAAGCCTGTATTGAAAGAAATAACAGACATAGTTTCGTGGTCATGGTTTTGTTTGCCTGGAATGTAACAATATTTGATTCTCCCTTATACTTACAATGGCGATGTTTTCACATAGCTGATGTTTCCATTAGGCTTGGGGCACTCAGGACTAACACACTGAAAGCCTCCTCCTGTGTTGATACATGTTGTTCCCCCAGTGCAGTTGTGCAATGAAAGCACACATTCATCAATATCTGTAAAAGGAATGCACAGTAAATGTAAAATAAACCTTGGTTTCAGAAAGGATTTTGTTGTTGTTGTTGCTGTTGTTGTTGTTCTACATCTCCTAGAACAGTGGTGGTGAACCTTAGGCATTCCAGATGTTTTGAACCACAACTCCCAGAATTCCAAGCCTGTATTGCCAGTGACAAAGGACTGTGGGAGTTGTGGTCCAAAACATCTGGAGTGCTGAAGGTTCGCCACCACTGTCCTAGAAAGCCAGGACAGCTTAAGGACACAGAGCTATTGGCCATAAAAAGCAACTTTCCTACAATCTGTGTAAGATACAGCATCAGATTCAATGGTAAAACAACTTGTTAATAGATTCAAATAGGAACATAAGAAGCAGCTTTATATTATCATGGGACCCATCTCGTACTCAATTGCGTTTCAGATTGAAGTCTTTCACGGTCCTACTGATCCTGGGACCTTCTGTATGCAAAGCAGTTAGTCTGCACTGAACTCTCTCTGGCGCTTTGCAATATTAAAGCCTCTTTATAGTTGAATGTGTGTGAATGAGTGAGCATAATACAAGGGGGAAAGTGCTCCAGAGCAGGACCTTAGACAAGCAGAAGCAGCTACTGCCCGCTTCTCCAAGTGCATCTCATGGCTGCCCCATGGAGAGAGATGGCAGTCGTCTCGGCCTGATACCGCTAAAGTACATCAAATCCTGATGTTGTCGTTGGGTTGTGCTCAGTAGTATCAAAATGACAGTATCTCTCGGGCACATGTTTCCATTCCTTAAAATCCATACAGCTGCAGTGGTGTTAAATAAGACAGGTGGACATGAAAGAAAAAGTTTGCTCTCATTGTGAGGGTTTTTCCCAAGTCTCATCCGTCATACAGATGGGTGTGCCAGCAAGCCAGCCAGTCTCAGATTCTAAAGTCTCCAAAGGCAGACTTTCCCTGAATGAGGGACTACCTACTATGTGACTTCATATGGATTACAATGCATTATTGCATTGGTTGATTTCATAAAAACACTAGTGTTCTCCGTATTGCTTTCCACCCCTCAAAATGGATTTTTCTTTTCTTCTTGGGGCTCTTTGTAGCTCTAATGTTACTTTTTAATGTTCTAAGATGCCTCTTCTAATTCCCCATTCTTAATTTGAATATGTCTTAAATGTTCTGGATTGAATATTGTCCCTCATTATTGTAAGCCATCTTGGGTCCTTTTCCAAGGAGAAAGCTGGGGCAAAAATACTCTAAAATAAATAAAAATAAAAAGTCGCCCTTTGAGCGGATGTTCCTAGAAAAAGCAAGTGGTTGATGCTGATTAAAAGTAGAGCTAGATCTCTAGTGCCTTTACCCATATGTATCTGTTGTGTCATTATAATATTCCATTGGACCCTCCTCCCAGTCCCACCATTATGACCAATGCATTTTGCGGAGATGTGGGGGAGGCTTTCTCACAGTAGTTCCCCCTCTTCCCATGGAGAAGACCCCAAAAGTGTCAACATTGCTGTTATTTTAGCACTACATTACAACTTGCCTGTTCAGCTGAGTATCAGCTGACTGAAGTTTGTTTCGGTGGTTCCAATGGTTAACATGCATTTTAAACGTTTAAATGATTTTAAATTGTTTCAAAGTTAAAACTTTTAACAATTGTTTGAAAGTATTTAAATTAAATTATTTAAACTTTAATATTAATTTCTGTTCACTGTACTCCACCCTAAGGTTAGAGTAGGCTAATTAACTGGTCAGTTTCTTCACATGATCAGAGCAACCCACTTTCTTCTGATAAGCCACTTTTAGCCACCGTGTTGAGCAATTGCCACAAAGACTCTTATTTCATGCTGAGAATTTGGCCTTCTTGTAGGGGTGACATTGATGGTTATTTCACGTCCATTCTTGTCCCGGGAGGAAGTTTGTTGCATATTGATGTTGGTCACGGTCACATGGTCTTCTTCCGGTTCTGTCCCTATTCCCGTGTAAGCACAGGCGTGATGGATGATACCGGCATGACTGTTACTGCACATCCTCGTTCCGTGATGAGATGTGAAACTCCATGCCTTTGTTCTCTGTTTTTTTTCCGGCCCGACCTTCCGTTTTTTTGATGTTTTGATTCTCCGAAGCCTTGCCTTCAATGCATTACGGAGCTAAGTTTGAGGCATTTGTCTTTTAATCTCTCTGCACTGCCTTGCTGACTCCATAGGGAATGTGCTGGCGAATGGCACTTTGCACTCCTGCCACTAGATGGAGAATGGCACGTTGCGTGATGAGCCTTACCTCACGGGCACTCATCTCGGAATGAGAAGCGTGATGAGCAGATTCCTGAGGCCAGGGAGGGGAATCTCTCATCCCGCTTAAATCGCAGTTCAGGGGGTGTGGTTGGGATGAACTCCCCTCGTCCCGCAATGGACGTGCAGTTAGATTACTTCGTACCGGTCCCAAGCGGGACCGCAAACAGCGATGAGATGGATGTGAAGTATCAGCCATTGGTGTGACCTTGGTAAGCCAGATAATTAGATTTAGAACAAATGTATCAGCTATCAGGAGCCCTGTGCTGAAGGACGCTAATTAGTGGTTAATTCAGCCCTGATGGATATTGTGCTGAAAGAATTCATTAGGTGATGTCTTCCACAAGCCAATGTCCTCCAAATATGAGACTGCCACTCACATAATCTCTACTAACCATAGCTTCATGTTGAGTGGAAGATGATGAGAGGTATCATCCCACACAACTAGAAAGTGTTAGCTTGGAGAAAACTTCATTAGGGCAAAAATAGGTGACATGAGGTCAGACCATGAAGCTTTTGATTCCACACCATCTGGAAGGAAATCAACATTTATTCTGGGTATGAAGGAGGAATTATTTTTATGGTGAGACCTCAACATTTCAGCCCTCAATCCCCCCCCCCCCAGTGCAGTATCCGGATAAGATGGAACTGGAAGTCAAATTCTGTAAGCAACAGTCCCTGTGTGAACTCATTTCAGCTCTGAGCATCTTTCGGGCTCTCACCATTAGGGAGCAGTGCTGAGCATAGGACTGGCGACCCTGGGTTGTTAAGTACAGTGGTACCTTGTATAAAGTAATTAATTCGCTCCAAATGAAATTATGTTAAGCAAATTTTCCTTTATACAAATTTCCCATAGGATTGCATTGAAAACAGAGTAATCCCTAATCGCAAATATTTTTATGTTGTATGGATTTGCCCCATAGACAATTCTGTTAAGCAAATTTCCCCTATCTCCGGAATGTTTTATGTTGTACAGATTTTATGTTATACAAACCGTTGTTATACAAGGGTCCACTGTATACTTCTTTGACTACATATGGTGGCGCAGCTTTACCCTGGGCCCACACAGCATCCATTTTCTACCAAAGGAAAATGCCCTTTTTGGGTTGGTTGGTTTCTAGTTTACCAAATTAGACTTAAATGTGGACCCAGGAAATTATGCTGTTCTCGCAAATACTGAAAGCAACACATTACATGTTATGATACAACCTGTAATATTTTACTTTGTGAGATGATGATGGCACAATAACATCGTTTATGCAAAATAACAGAATGACTGGTCTTTTAACTTGCCTACTCAAAAATATTGGTGGTTGTGATATCATGTGTGACTATTTAGGTAATAATTTCTATTTCTTGGAAGCCTGTTCACTAGCCACATTAATGCCCCACCGCCAGTGCCTGCGCTTCCATTGAGGTGAACTAGGCAGTTGCCTAGGGTGCCAAAATGGAGAGAGGGAGCTGGACAGCCTGCCGCCCCCCTGCCTCCCCCCGCCGTCCATCCCACCACCGCCCACCAGCTGCCCGTCGACGTCCGCCCACCGCCCCTGGGCCCATCGCCGCCGACCCCGTGCCCGTCACCGCCTGCCACCATCCGCCGCCCCCCTGCCGCTCCGCCCCCTCCCCCCACTACATTGTCTCTAGGAAAATCTACTCCTCTGCCAGCTATTATGAAGATTGGAGCTGAGCTCAGAGGGAAGCCAGAGTGGCATTTCTGGCCGATGATTTCCCTGCTAATGAGCAAAATCCTGAGGTTTTGATCCTTCAAGCCCTAGCTTCACTAGACCACCACTCCTAGTTAAAGGCGGCCAAGGATAGCAGACTTACAACACAAGCCTATAGTTATGGTTGGAAAAGGAAGGCAGTGCTGCTACATAACTGCTGCCATATCTTTGACATTTAACCTAGATTACCATCGATATAACAGTAATTGCTACTATTTTATTTATTTATTTATTTATTTATTCATTCATTCATTCATTCATTGATTCATTGATTCATTTGCATCTTTACTCCTTTTAAAGCATTTTAACTGTATTTGCTTTAATTTTATTTTATTAATGCGAGCTGTCTTGTGTGCCATTTTTGGTAGAAAGACAGAATATAATTTTATGGCAAACAAACACCGATCATTGCTATAAACAAGCAAATATAACTTATCTAGAAGATACTGTTCACTTGGAACAAGCTGACGGTCAAAAGCAAACGACCGGCTCTGTTTTATCATCACTCAAAAGCCTTTCCATGGCAGCCTGAGAGCACAGAGCTCACGCTTGTTGGATACAATATCACTATTGAATTCCTCAACAGCTCTTGGCACGTCTCCTTCGTGCGTTCCAGCATACCTTAAACCACACTACAATGTACACCTTGTGTCGGAGGTCTAACTCTCTTGGTATGCACAGCTAGTATTTTAAGCCACGGTAGTGCAAGATAAACTATCACAAAAATCTGGCATGTTGCATGGCTGTTGCCAAACCCAACCTCTGCTCTGTGGTTAGTGTTTCGTTTCATTCATTGGTGCAAAATGGATCGAGTGTAACACTATAAGAGAGCTTGCCACTCTGAATGGTCTGGGGAACTGGCAGCTTGCAGGAGGGCTGTTGAGCTGTAAAGGCCAACCAACATGTCTTCATAGAATCCTGCTAGGAGCATGATTCTGTTAACATTTTTGGAATGTCCTGTTTGGCACCAAAACCCATCTTTTCTTTCCAACAGCAGGCCGGAGTGGTAAGGATCCTTTGAGAAAAAGCAAAAATGACCCAGGGAAAGATATATACGACCCATTAAGCTCTCAGATAGAGAGGGGCGTGGTGGCTCAGTGGACTAAGGCACCAAAACAGTCAGCTGCAAAGTTGGCAGCTCGGTGGTTTGAATCCTGGGTGCCACGCAGCAGAGTGAGATCACACTGTTAACCCCAGCTCCTGCCAACCTAGCAGTTCGAAAGCGTGTAAATGCAAGTAGATAAATAAGTACTGCTCTAAAAAGCGGGAAGGTAAAACAGTGTTTCCGTGCAGCCATGCCGGCCACATGGCCACAGACTTGCACAACACTGGCTCTTTGGCTTGAATCCGGAGATGAGCACTGTCCCTAGAGTCAGTCACGACTAGCCTGCATGTGCGGGGGGAGAGGGGAGATCTTTACCTTTACCTTGAACTCTCAGATAGATACTTCTTGATGGTAAGAGAGGAAAATATATGAGATGGATTGCCCTCCCAGCTGCATGGTTTGGAGCTGCGGGCCCTAAAGCAAAATCGGAGGAGGCTAGACAGCATCTGGAGGCAGGCCCTGACGGAAAATAATCTATCAGCCATAACGATCGTGTCATCCATCTACCTAGCTAAGATCGAGGCCACAAGACGATCTTACTTCTCTACCCGGATAAGTGAAGCACATCAGTCCGAATTGTTTTGCATAGTAATCTTGAGAATAGACTACTGTAGTGCTCTCTACATGGGGCTGCCTTTGAGGTTAATGCAGAGATTGCAGCTAGTGCAGAATACAGCTGCCAGACTTCTAACGGGGCAAAGAAGGCCTCAACATATTACCCCCGTACTGGCAGCTCTGCACTGGTTGCCTGTACGCTACTGCATGGACTTCAAGGTTTTGATGTTAACATACAAAGCCCTAAACAGTTTGGGGCCTCATTATCTGACAGACTGGCTCCTCCCAAGAAGAACTGCCAGGATCACCCGTGCCAGCCAGACAGGACACCTGGGAGTTCCAACCCCGAGGGAGGCCCGGAAAGCTGTGACAAGGAGTAGGGCCTTCTCGGTGGTTGCTCCCCAGTTATGGAACCATCTAACCCCTGAAATTGGGCTGGTACCCTGGCTTTAAATTTTTAATAAACTATTGAAGACTTGGTTGTCTAGAATGGCCTTTCCTGATTTCTTAAACATCCAGTAAGACACTATTCTTTTTACCACTTATCTTCTCTCTTTCTCTCCTCTTTTATGAATCTCCTGCTATTTTTAAGCTTAATTTTAGTTTATTGTTGTTGAATTATGTATATTTTGTTTTATAATGCTCCTTGTATTTTGGTTTTTTAAATGTATTTATTTGTTAACTTGTCATGTGCTTCCATATTGTACACTGCTCAGAGTAGCCCTAGGGCTAGATTTATTTATTTATTTATTTATTTATTTATTTATTTATTTATTTATTTATTATGGAGCTTCTATACCGTCCATCTTCCCGAAGGAACTCTGGGCGGTTTACAATGAACTGAACAGTTCAGCCGATTCAACAAACAAACAGATGAGTAGACAACTACAACTAACAGTCAATTTAAAAGAAGAATATGCAGCCCTGGCGTAAAACCTACAAAATAGCACTAGGCAGATGGCGGGAAAAAAGAAAAAAGGAGATTAGGCCAGGTCACCAAAGGCCTTGAGAAAGAGCAAGGTCTTTAAAGCCCTGTGGTGGTATAAAAAGTCAAATAAATAAATAAATAAAAGGGAAACAGAAACTCTTGGGACGGGGAAGGCATATGTTTCAAATCCCTCCCCACCCCCATAAATTCAGTGCATGACTTTAGGCACATACGCAGCACCTTTTTATCTTCAGCTTTTGACTGTAGAGTGGTAATAATTCTACTTTATCTTACAAAGCTGATGTTGCTAGAGTTTTGTTTGCAATTTTGTGTACCATCTGTAGTTTGTGTAAGTGGGAGGGGCTTATCTATCTTGCGCTAACCTATAACTCCTTCCAGCCTTTCACTTCAGAGGGCGCTCCACCAGCTCTGCACTTAAAAAAAAATCAAGTACGACCACGCCCACCTAAGCATGTCCCAGCGCACTTTTCAAGTACCTGGCCTCCAAGAGGTAAAAAAATCTTCCGATGCGGATTGTAAAGCTGCTACCGGGGATTGAACCCCAGATCATGAGCACAGTTTTACCTGCAGTTACAGGCATTTAACCACTGCGCCACGAGGCTCGGTACACTTCTGTGCCTTACTATTTTTTGCCTTGTAGCCTGATGAAGAATTCTGGAGAACTGAAAAGCTTGCATATTTTTGTACATTTTCAATTGATCCAAATGAAGGCATTGCGCAGCGCAGGATTCTGAGTTATAGAGTCATTTTAGGCAAGCCTGCTCAGAAGTATGTCCCACTGTGTCTGATGAGTCTTATTTGTGGATAAATGCATAAAAGAATGCAGCTTCCAAGAAAGAATGTAAAATCCTACCTCTTGGCAGGCGTAGAATTGTAGGAAGTCTGCAAATCTTATGAATTATCCTTTGGCTTCTGTGAAATGCCATATGCTACACGTTTAGAAATTGTCAAGCGATGTCTCACCTTCACAGCTTTTGCCATCACTGAAGACCTTATATCCACTGGGGCAGGAACAGTGATATGACCCAGGAGTGTTGATGCAGGTGTACATGCAGAGCCGAAGGGCTCCCTCCTGCTTGTAAACTTCACATTCATTAACATCTGCCATGGGGGCGGGGCGGGGGAGGGAGAGAAAGAATATAAGAAATAAATTCTTCAAATTCCTGCAGGGATAAAAAAGTAATTTCATGATAAAGACAGCAAGGGAAGTGTGGGAAATGTTAGGATTTAATCAGAACTGACGGTACAGTATATCAATACTGTATTATTAAGTATTATTTTTTTTCCAGATACAGTGGTACCTTGTATAAAGGAATTCATTCATTTCAAATGAAATTATGTTAAGCTAAGCAAATTTTCCTTTATACAAACTGTATGCATTTAGACACAGAAACCATTTTGAATCTGTTAAATATTATATTACATACATTTTGTTAAAAGTTACATTACTTGACAGTATTTGGCGGAATCCAGCCTACACTTCTAGTGTTGGTTCTTGAGTCATTTTGCTCAGTTCCCGCCTTACCTTGACAAATGCTGTTTTCAGATGTGCCACTCATGTGGAAACCTGCTTCACAGCTACAGTGCTGCATCCTGTCAAATTTGGCACAGCGCGGCTTACGACTGAAAGCTGAGTCGTCTGCCACGCTCCATGATGGTGGCACTAGAAGACAAGGAGAGAAGGAAGAAATTATTTCCAAAACGCTTGGCACCAAAAATGTGGAAATGTTAATTGTTTTGGGTGTACAACTTCTAGGACTTCTAAAAAAACTTGATCAAGATGCACACTAGGGATGGGCACGATCCACCAAACCAGTGGATTGTTCTGGATTGTTTCTTGCCTAAGCAGAAGTTTGGTGATTCCCAAAGAAATGAACTGGTTCGTGCCCATTTCTAATATACACAACGAAACCAATCATTTTCCCATGGATGTAAGATCACGAACTATCTGTTCTTACTCCTCTTCTTCCTCACCTTTGAATCCTATCCCACATAAATTTCCTTGTCTGTCTTTTCTTTTTTCTTTTTATTACCAATGCCATTATTTATGCAAAGGGATCTCTCTCTTCCAAACATTTGGATGAAATGGATCACATTCAGATGGAAGAGAACAGGCACTGTTTCACCCCATCCCTCCTTGCAAAGAGAGAGAGAGAGAGATGAGATTACAAACATTTGCTTCTGCTTTTGTGGCTCTCTAATGAGACAAAAGTGTGATTTTGAGCCGGAGCCTGGAAGGAACTCGTTACAAATGACTAAGTAAGCTGTAACTAATTACCAATTACCAGCTTCAAAAATTATTAATTTTTAATGCCCATTGTGACGCAGCCAATATTTTAATGGAGATGTTTTTGGTGTGTTTTAATTTTAAGGTGGTTAAATTTAAAATTTAGCAGCATTAAAGATCTTCTGTCATCTTAATAAAGTCTTATTACCTAAGTGGTCTTTACAGAAATTAGTACTGTACTGTATATTTAACGGGCAGCATCGTTTTGAATAGTTCCACTGGCATTGGGGAAATGACCTCAATACTACCTGCAGACTGTTGCTAGTTAAAGATTTGATCTTGATTTTGGGTTACGTGCAAATTGTGCACAATTAGACTAGTCGTGCATGGCCTGATATGGAAACATGTACTCCTTAATTGGTGGCAATCCCCCACTGCCAGGGTCCTCTGTCAGGTTGCGCTGGCAGAGTTATGGAACAAGATCTTGCACATACAGTAATTTCATATTTAATCACACTTTAGCACTGGTAATTAACTGTGTTTCTAAAGACACTCTTTAACGATGCCCCGGGAGAGAGGCAGTCCATGTCTTCCTGGCTCACCTACTGCTCTCCATTTCCTCCCTCTCTCCATATAGGTTTGAATGTTTATCTTTCCCCCTCCCCTTTCGCTCCTCAGCAGAGAACATACCTGTCTGTGTTTGATACTGGCAGTTGGGACCCGTCCACTCTTGTGGACAAGCACATTTGTACCCTTCACCTTCATTAATACACGTTCCCCCATTCTGGCAGAGGTGACGTGCACATTCGCTAACATCTAAGGGAAAAAGCAAACAAAGCTTATATTAATGCCACCCCCCTTTGCATTTTTTGTAAGCCAGGAGCTGCTTCTGACAGGACTTGAGTTACATTTTGTGGTAGCAAGGACAGGACAATCTCTTATTTTCGTTTATCATTAACGCTAACATCTTATGGTTTTTGACTGAATGTGTGATATTTACCCATATTTTCCTATCTATAAGATGCCCCCATGCATGAGACAACCATCACTTTTCCAACTAGGGATGGGCATTTTGTTTCGTAACCAGTACGTTACAAAACGAACCGCATGAGCCCAGGTGGTCCGCGGGACCGGCTGATACACGCAGATCCAATTGCTTTACCTTTCTCTGTCTCGCGCACAGTTAAAATCCAATGAGGAAGCATGCTGGGACGTCATCTAGGCTAGATCTGTGATGCTAGCTAATCAGGAGCTGTGCAGGGACAGGCATCTTCCCGCCTCCCTCTCTGATTGGCCAGCAGCAAGAAGCAGGAAAGATGACATCGCAGCATGCTTCCTCGTTGGATTTTAACCCTGCGCAAGACAGAGAAAGGTAAAGCAATTGGATCTGCGTGTATCAGCCGGTTCTGAGGACCAACTGGACTCACGTGGTTCGTTTAGTAACCTGCTGGTTCTGAAACAAAATGCCCATCCCTATTTCCAACCTATAATCACAGTTTTGCAAACATGTAGTCCTTTTCTCAGCTTACTTCCTTGTATAAGGTGATCCTCAAATTTTAGTTTAACAAGTTTAGACAAAAATAGTCTTATACATAGAAAAATACTGTAATTATTACACACACACACACACACACACACACACACACACACACACACACACACACAGGGTCATCTGAGGTATTGAGGCTTGTTTTTTACTTGGTAAATAGCTATTTATTATAAAATGTGCATTACTTATGTGTTCTTTGTGCGGTCAAGTTGATTCTAATTTATGCTGACCCTAATAAGGTTTTAAAGGTATGAGAGATACTCAAAGAGTGGTTTACAGTTACTACTTCCTAATTGGGATTCTATGGTCAAGGAGGAATTTGAACCCAGGTCTGCTGAATCTTAGTCATATATTCTATTCACTGCACTACTCAAGCTGTTGTGAATTATTTATATGTTATTTACATGTGATTGATGTATTACTAATGTCTTACTAATTAGTAAAATCACAATATCAAAGTTTCCAAACATCTGGCAAAACTTCATTTCCTTCCTAATCCTGCTCTGCCCTATTTGGGTACATTTCTGCTCATTCTGCAGAGCAGGGCTGTGGCCTTGTCTCTTAAAGTTCTATCATCATCATCATCATCATCATCATCATCATCATCATCATCATCATCATCATCA
>JAHTLZ010000275.1:3085914-3110553 GCA_023846285.1 Phrynocephalus versicolor | reverse complement strand
TCAAGGAGACATTCATTAGGCCCATTCGAAAGAAGGTGAATCTGGTGGTGGGCCAGATTGACAACTACAGGCCTGTCACCAATGTTCCATTTATACGCAAGGTTGTTGAGAGGGTGGTGGTGGATCAGCTTCAGGGGCTCTTAGATGAAACCAACACTCTTGATCCGATCCAGTTGGAGTTCAGGCCACGGCATGGCACAGAATTGGCACTGGTCGTCCTGCATGATGATCTGTTGAGGGAGGCCAACGGGCAAATCATCCTTGCTGGTTTTCCTCGACCGTTAAGTGGCCTTTGATACCATCGACCACGGTATCCACCTGGGGAGACTTGCCAAACTGGGGACTGGAGACACTGCTTTGCAGTGGTTCCGCTCCTTCTTGGCAGACCGTGCCCAGAGTACATTGGGCATCTCCCCTATGATTTTTAATACTTATATGCAGCTGCTGGGAAAGGTAAGGGGGTATGGAGTTTTGTGCTATCAGTTTGCTGATGACGCCCAACTCTATCTCCTTTTTGCCATCTGCAGTGGATGCCATTTTGTCCCTGGGCTGCTGCTTGGATTCCTTTCTGGAGTGGATGAGAACGAACAGACTGAGGTTGAACCCAGGTGAGATGGAAGTCATTCGGGTGGGAGCACCTGGGGTTAATGGGTTGGGAAGTACCCTCAGTTTTTTTGGGGGGGGGTCTTCCTGTACAAGATGAGGTGCACAGTCTTGGACCAGACGCTCACCATGGAAGCCTAGGTAGCGTCATTGGTCCGTTCCACACATCATCTTCAGCTGAGCACGTTCCAGGACCCTGGCACTCTCACTATGCTGGTCCATGCACAGATAGTCTCGAGATTCAACTACTGTAGGGTTCTTTCCATGGGGCTGCCTTGGAAGTTAATGCGGAAGCTCCAACTGGTGCAGAATACTGTGGGTAGATTAGTAACAGGTACTAGAACATTCTACCATATTACTCCTATGCTGGCCACACTGCACTGGCTGCCTGCATTGACTTCAGTGTTTTAATGTTGACATACACATCCCAAACGGTTCAGGAACTTGTTATCTGTCAGAACAGCCCCTGCCCTTGAACTCTGCCCGTAACACTTGCTGAAGGTACCGACTGAAAGAAGCCCATAAGATGGCAACAAGTAACAGGTAACTCATCCAAGCAGCTTTGTCAATCTGAAGAAAGTTAGGGCTAAGAGAAGAAGTCCAGTTGCCATGACTCAACTTCCAGATACTTTACATCACTTTAGTAAATTACTTTAGTAAATTACAGAGCTGTCCTTACTCTGTTGTTGGGAAGAAAGTGCAATGCAAAATAGAAACTATGAAGGACTTTGCACATGAAGATTGCTATAGGGAAAAAAATACAAGTCAAATCTTGAACCAAAGGCCTGGTGGAATGACCAATGGCTGAATGTGGACCTTAAATATCTGGCATGCTGATATGCCCCAGGTAGATGATTTTGGGTGTAATGACAGGGTGGACCATTGCAAGGTATTATTAATGCGTATTTACTGCTTGTAAGGGTGGGTTTCTGCCTGAATCTGCCTCAGGGCCAAAATAATTTGGCTGCGTCCTGAGGGATGGGTTGGGGTTTCATTTTTTGAGCTACATCAGAGAAGGGGAAAGTTGCCATGCTCAGATTTGTTGTCTGAGTTTATCTGTGTTGTGACCTTAAAGTATGCAAATGTTTCTGGCTAGCCCTAGATTCCACACTCAGACAGACATGGAACTCAGCCCTGTTACCTTTGTTAGGGCTTACTTCAAAGTAAACATACAGAAATTGGACTGTGTGTGTCTCATATAATGAATTAATGGACTATTTTCCAAAATGCCTGGAAAAACACTTACCTCACTTGGAAATGAGGCATCTCACTGTCACTGAATGAGGCATCTCTCTGTCACTGAAATGTCTTAGGCAGCTCCGTACCCTCAGTGGATGCTACACATCTGCTCGTACCCTCAGTGGATGCTACACAGAGAACTGCTACTTAAGCCCTCCCATCCCATCCCTTCCTACAGCTTTTTCAAGATATGGATCCCAGGGTTCTGTACATGAAAAATACTTTGTGGTCAATATAAAGAATTAAAACACGAAGCTCCTTGAAACCATGTAGTAACATCTTGGTGACAGTACCTATTCATTATTTAAATCAGCTAGAACAGCGGTTCTCAACCTTCCTAATGCCGCAAACCTTTAATACAGTTCCTCATGTTATGGTGACCCATTTTGCCCTGCTTGGAAGAGGCCACAAGCCCCCTTGGGCAGGCCACTGCCGCAGGTGCCATAGAGAACTTCCCTCTACAGGCACCCCCTCAGCCAATTGCAGCCTCCGGTGCCATTGACTGACATCCTCTCCAACCTATCAAGCTGAAACTCACTCTTTCCCCCCTTCCTCTCCCCCCCTCCAGACCCCTGCCTTTTTCTTCACTAGCTCATGGTGAACCCTGTGAAATGGTCGTTCAACCCCCCCCCCCAAGAGGGGTTCCAACAACCCCCAGGGTGGGAACCACTGAGCTAGAACAATAGAATATCCTACTGGTAGTCACAACTCAAGTTGAACCATTTAATTAAACGTTAAATGGTAGATGAATAAGTAGGCCAAGGCTGAGTTAACTGATCTTATCTAGCTGGGATTAGCAGTAGGATAGATAACCAACACAGTATGCTTAACAAATAGGACAAAACAGAAAACAAAACAAACATTCTCTTTGACCTGGCACAGAAAGTACCACAAAACTGGTGCCAGTCTCACTTCCTTGAAAAACACACCACCCGTTTCCTTCCCGATTAAAACCACAGGTGCAAAGGGATTCGCATTTGGATTGCAGGGGAGAAAGGCCTTGACTTTCCCCCCTGCACCGCTTTTCCTAATGAAAACCCCATTCTCCGAAGAAAATAACTTTCTATCAAGGCAGACCATTGGTCCATCTAGCTCAGTGCCACCAACACTGACTGGCAGGAGCACTCCGGGCTTTTAGCCACAGAGTCTTTTCTAGTCCTTGCTGGATATGCTGGGGATTTATTTATTTATTTATTGGATTTATATACCGCAACCATCTAGCAAAAAAGCTACTCTGGGCAGTTTACAGACATATACAAAATACAAAAACAGATTAAACAACTTAAAATAGTAAATAAAAACTAATCAATCAGACCAAATAATCAAATCATCATAATAAAAAGAACAAATAAGCAACTAAGCACAAATACAATAAATCAAAATGATTTGACAATTCAAAATAAGAACAAATGGAAATAAATAAATAAATAAATAAATAAATAAATAAATAAATAAATAAATAAATAATAGATTGAACTCATGGGCTTTTGTATGTCAAAGATGGGTTCAGATGCTGCGCAGAACCTCAGTTGCTAGAGGCTGCGGCATCACCTTGATAGATTTATCTTGTATAATAGATGAAAAGGAGCAAGACAACAAATCCTCTTTGGGGAAAACGGGAGATGAGGCCCAAAGGTAGTGCACATTCATGTTAAGGACAAAGAAACCAAGCAACCTTAATGGGGTGTTGTTTATTAAAATATAATCTCTATAACATTACCTTATTATACAAATATAAAGACATGGCACTCTATAGAAACACTTCCCTAACCTGTTCACGGTGATGAAAAGGGGATGGAAATTGCAGTTCAACACAGTTGGAGGGCAGGAAAGGCAGAATCTACAGACATCCGCTCTACAAAACACAGGGAGGCTGCTACATACAAGGCTATTCTTTGCAGAACGAAATTGTGAAAATGCTTCCGGGCTGCAGCTCAGAAGAGTCCCCTTTCTTCTTTCACAGCAGGATTTCGGAGTCTTCCAAAGAGTCGTCAGCATACAACAGTTCATCGGTCAACGTGCTTCCGACAGGCATGGTGTTCGCTTGCGACCACAATACCCCATTCTGCAACGGCGTGAGCGGGAGCAGAGGTGCATCCTCCTCTTCTCTTCTGCCCTGGTTGGCAAGCGGGTTCTCGTTCGCCCCACTTAAAATGTACCTGTCCACCACCCCGTGGCTTTCGTGGATGTCGGCAGTGACCACTGTAGTCTCTGGTCTCTGGAAGCAAGATTCCATCATGCATTCAGGATCAAGGTCCGTGTCGATCTGGGGAAACTCGGGGTCGTCCACCAGCTCCTCCGCGCTCTCCTCCAGCAAGCTTGTGTTAATGTAAATCACGCTGTCAGGTTCGCTCGGGGAAGGTAAGCTTTCCAACACCTTCTCCAGGCCGAGCTTCAGTTCCGAGAAGGTGGGCCGGTCTGCAGGATTTGCCCTCCAGCAGGAGTACATTATTTCATACCTGAAGCAACAAGAAGCATGCTGTGTTGAATCAAATTAATCATGGGTGACCATAGCAGCCACCTCCCATCGGGCATTTTAAAATACTACCCTAAGACCTTCTCATTCCAACAGGAGTTTCTTTATGTTATTGTGGATGCTACTTGCTCAAGGGTCTGTGGTCAGCTCAACATAATTTTAAATACAGTGGTACCTTGTATAAAGGAATTAATTCGTTCCAAACGAAGTTATGTTAAGCAAATTTTCCTTTATACAAATTTTCCATAGGAATGCATTGAAAACGGAGTAATCCCTAATCGCGACCATTTTTATGTTGTACAGATTCGCCCCATAGGTGATTCTGTTAAGCAAATTTCCCGTATCTCTGGAATTTTTTATGTTGTACAAATTGTATGTTATACAACCCGTTTGTTATACGAGGGTCCACTGTATTTTCATGTTTTTGATATTTAAACACCTTGGTCCTGTTTGGCTCATTTTGCTTGTTTTTACTGTAAGATTTGTGGGTTTTTAAATAACACACTCTATGAAGAAAGGTTGTGTCCCTGTGGGAAAAAAATCTAGAGAGACTCTGTCCCATATTATAGCGTGTAATCTATAAAGCAAGGCACGTAATTACTATCTTTGCCCAATCATGGGCAAACACACTGGTTTATCACCCCAAAACATCTTAATGATGTCTGGTGAGAATCAAGCAACAACATAGTCAGTTGCAAAAAAATTATTCTCAATTATAAACATTCGCAAAACATCACAATAAGTCTCCATATTTTGATTACTTGTATAGCTACACAACTGTGGTTTTTTTTTAAATAAGGTTCTATACTTGGCTTCTGTGTTACCATGTAGTCTTTGAATCTTCTTTTAAATAACCAGGTCTATGACCGTGCAATAAAATTTGATTGACTGATTGTAAGATTGGTGACCTATAATTTGAGGTTTGGAGCTTTTACTGACTGCCCTTGTTTTTTATTACTGGAACTCACTCTGAGAGCTTTGTCAGGAGGAAGCTATATGAATTTATTTATTTATTATTATATTTATACCCCGCTTATTATCGTCGAGATCTCTAAGCGGCTTACAAAGCCACAATCGGGTTTTTAAATCTTGGAACAAACCTTTGGAAAGCATCACAGGATCAAAGAACTGGAAGGGGCCCTGAAAGCTTATGTAGTAGAGCTCCCAGGGACTGGCATTGCATCCTGAAAGGTGATCATCTAGCCCAGTGGTTCTCAACCTGTAGGTGCCCAGATGTTCCTGGACTGCAACTCCCAGAAGTCTTCTTCACTAGCTGAGCTGGCCAGGATTTCTGGGAGTGGTAGTCCAGGAACATCTGGGGACCCACAGGTTGAGAACCACTGATCTAGTCTCTGCTGAAAAAACTTAAGGAATGACTGCTCCACCAGCTGTCCCTAGATGAGGTCTCTTCTGGGCTAGAGCCATTTAGTTTAGCCAGTCTTTTGCCCCAACACTTCATTTACATGTTCTTTACCTTCTCAGACTGTTCATCTTCTTAGCATAAGCCAGGTGAAGTAACCTAACTCTTCACAACACCTGTACATGCTATTTTTCTATGTAGTTGGCCAGTTTATAACAACAAATTCTTAATTCCTCTGAACCCATTTGCAGCCTTGAGTAGAAGTAATCACTTGCTTTGATTCGGAGCTTGCTGAGAACCTGGTTCTGTATCAGTGAACGGGTTTCTTTGGCTTTCCAAATGCTGCCATTCCAAGAATCCCCTCACCGTGGGTGGTGCCGGCTGGGACTTTTGGGAACTGAAGTCCGAAACACTTGCAGGGCCAAAGCTTATCTAGCTGTGCTCCGCAAAGACTTTGAGAGGAAAGGAAGGAGAAACTTCCATTGTAAATGGAATTTGTATCCATTTCAAACCCATCAAGACATGGGGCTTTTGTGCTTCGGTTTCTGGGACGGAAGACCTTTGTAGCTCCACAGCACAGTAGCCTCTAATTCAGTGGTTCTCCATCTGGGCCCCCCAGATGTTCATGGACCACAACTCCCAGAAGTCCTGGCCCGCATAGCTAGTGGTGAAGGCTTCTGGGAGTTTTCATCTAAGAACATCTGGGGACTCAAGCTTGGGAGCCACTGTTCTAAATGTTACAATGCCAAGGACACAGGAGCCTAAGATAGAGCAGCAAAACAGACTTCGTATCTTCATATTTCCCAAGCTGGTAGATGGCAGACATAACAACTTTCTCAAGCCCTTGCATTCTCCCTTAACACTAGTGGTGGGCATGTTTTTATTTATGGACAGCCACTTCCAGGACTGTAGAATCCATACCCACTTACTACATATAACAGAGTGGGATAAAATGCACAATACTTACAAGTCATCTAAACAGTCATCTGGCTGCTTTAGCCTGTGTCCCTGGAAAAGGTAGTCATAGATTTCATGGTTCTGGACTCCTGGATAGGGAGTCATCCCCCGCGTCGCTATCTCCCACATTGTAACACCAAAGGCCCACTGTAACACAGAAAGACATTCTCAGGTGGCATTGCGGAAAGGCTGAATTAATTACCTGGGGGGTGGGGGTGGGGGGAAGTGTGTTCTGCTTCCCTGGGACCACACTCCCTTCTTTTCCCCCTAACATACTTTTCTACAGATGCATTGAATTACCACTACCAACATCCCCAGTCAGCATGGGATGAATGGTGTTGGAGGATAAAGCATTGGGAGGGGACTTTTCTGGACACCTTATGCATAGCTATGTGGGATAGTGGCCTACTGAAGTCAAGAGCATTTACGTCTGGGTTAGCATGCTGAAAATTGGACTATATTTTCCCATACCCTGCTAAATATTACACTTGTGGCGTTCGTTTCTGGAGCAAATGATGTTACCATAGTGGAACTCGTTACCTATCTGTTTTATTGTTGCTGCTTTTTGCTCATGTCAGTTTCACTATACAGTACATGGCCATGGCAATGGAACTCATAATAATTATGATGTGCCATCAAACTATGGCCAACCTATAGAGACCCTTTACAGCATTATCAAGGAATACCATGCTCCAAAGTGGTGTACCATTCCCTTTTTCTGAAGGCACTCTGAGACAATGCAGCTTGCCCCAGCCTCCACAGGCTGGCTGTTCACCCAGGAGACTCAGTGGGGAAACTGAACTCCCAACTTCCACAGATAGATGCCCAACTCACTAAGCTACCCAGCCAGCTGGATTAGTAAAGCAGGAAAAAAAAACACAATATCAATATTAATAAATTTTATCTATAATTTTGTCAAGTGCTCCTTGATGAAGGGCTGCTGTACTTAGTTCCAGTGGACAGGCTTTAACTCCAAGTCCAGTCTTTGGCATCTCCAGCTGAAGCAGTTAATTTTGTTCAGTCTGGAGCACAGATGCCTACAAAGAGATTTTCTGGCAACCAGTTGGTGCAAGAACTCTGCCTGAGATCTCAAAGCTACTACCAATATAAATAGGCAAGACTGGACTGGATGATTTCTGCCTCTCTTTAATGATATGTGCATGAGCCTCATCATTTTTGCAAGAGAAGCAGCATGAACATATTCACAGAGCAACTTGCACTTACTAGTCTATACCACTCACATCAATGCATCAATCTTTTACTCATGCATCACTTAAATTAATGCAAAGCCCACGTGTACAGAAAATCTAGGATTAGGCATGGGGGTGATCTCTCAACTGAGGGTATTTCCTCACAAAGGGAAGAGCAACTTCAGAGGTGTTCGGAGGCAGTTTTTCGCCCCCACGAGCCACCCTATCAGCCTGGACAATGGGAAAAATTCAAAATTGAATATCCCTAGAAATCCATTTCCTATCTCTTGGTTAGGGGTGTATGTTTTTGTTGCCTTTCCACTGTATCTTCTTGGTGGACCTGTTGCAACTAGAAGTTTCCAAGCAAGGAGCATGCAGAGAACCCAAAATGGCCCCAGGCAGTTCTCTCTGATCCAACATCACAAAATAATGAGCACTTGGCTACAACTACAGTCTGTCCTCCATGGAGATGAGAAACAACCTCCTCGTCTTTTGCTCAGAACTGTCAGTTTCTGATTCCTGTGTATCACGTTCCTGAAAATGGCTGAGGCTTCCACATTCAAATCACACTCACTCACAAAGGGTGAGGAATGTAACATCTTGAAGAGGGCAAAGGAGAACAAAGATTTGCATAAAAGTTGCATATGCTAATGTTTAGAATGGCCAGAATCCTATGGATTAGTTATACTAGTATATGTAGAATGGCATTAAAAGCAGTGGCAAATTGCTGCTAGTTAATGGGAAATTGAGGTAATGAATATATTTTCCTCATCACACACGAACACATGTGAACACTCATGCACACACAATAACAAACTTAGTAGTGATTACACAGACCACCACATAAGTCTTGGCAGCAAATTTCATTCAAAAACAGTGCAGGTCGTGTTCCCGGGCATGTGCACAATTTCACTATAAGGGATGCATAAAAGAATGCAATAGCATTTCCACAAAGAACGGCGAGTGGCCATCAACACTTAAGCAATTTCCCTTATGCAAGTGTAAGCCATCAATAGTATTCAGGCAATGATTTTGCAAAATCAGCTACTTCTCAATATTATTATTTTTTCATCCAAAGTCTCAAAACAGAGGCTATCTTCTGATATATAATCAAACAGAAGATAGTCCTTGTCCAACAGGAATTCTGTTAATTATCTTGTGTTGTGTGCGCGTTGTGTCGTTACAGTTGTGACAGATACTTCATAGCCCCATGTCCATGGAGTTGTCTTGGCAGGAATACTGGAGTGGCTTGCCAGTTCCTACTCCAGGTGCCTACAGCACTTGGTATTCCCTGGTGGTCTCTCATCCAAGTACTAATCATGGCTGACCCTGCTTAGCTTCCAAAATCAGGCGAGATCGGATGTGCTTAGGGCATCTAGGCAGTTTGTTTATTATCTTACCTATGATAAAAGAGCAGCTGTTGCCTTACCATAAAACAGAGACCCAAGGGTGGTCCAACAATTAGTATTTAGTTAAAGTTTCAGAAAGCAGAGGTATATATTACTTGACTGTAATTAACGTGTCTCTGTGTTTCATTTGTGTTTTTTAGGGCACTATGAAATGAAACAGCTTAAATACAAACATCTGCAAACAAAACCTGTTACCTATGCAATCATGGACAGGCAATCATACAGATGATGGTTGTTATTTTTTAGGCTGTCCACCAAGCCTCTAGGCCAGGCCTGCCCAAAGTCCGGCCCAGGGGCCAAATCCGGCCCGCCAGGCCATTCTGAGTAGCCCGCGGGTGGCTGGCCCACCCCTCCCTCCCCCTCCTTCACCCCATGTTTTTTAAAAAGAAAGTGGGTGGGGCTTGCAGTGGGGTGGCAGGGTTGGGAAGCAACCAGCCCCTGACACATTCTCAGCCACCAAATCTGGCCCTCCTTACAAAAAGTTTGGGCACCCCTGCTCTAGGTCATGCCCTGGGGAGCACTGCTGGGCATGCCACAGGAATCCCAGGACATGAACAAATTCACTTCTGCACAAGGAAAACAAATAGTACAGCAGGGTTGCCAAGTGGAGAACACAGAGACCAATATGGGTCAAGACCTTTCTCTTCAGGCAAGCTTTCCCTGAATGATGGACTACCATGTGTCTTTTATAGGAATCTATAGGTTTACATAGACTTTGTGTTTTTAACTACTTATAACCTTGTAGCTTTAATGTAATGTTGTCTATAAATGCTGTACGATGTCCCTCAATGCCTTGTTCTCAATACTCTGAATGTGTCTTAATTGTATTGGACTGTATATTATCCCTCATTACTGTAAGCCACCTTGGGTCCTTTTTCCAAGGAGAAAGGCGGAGTAAAAATACTCTAAAATAAATAATAAATAAATAATAATAGAAGAAGAAAATGCATGTGCACACACACACACACACACACACAAACACACACACCTCTATATAATGATGACTGCCTAAAGTGATATAATGATAACCACTCAGGGTGACCTCGCAGCCAGATGGGTGTTATAGAAATCCAATGCATGCATGCATGCATGAATGAATGAATGAATGAAGGGGATCTTTCTCTCTCTCTCTCATTCTGGAGTCTGTTTCTAATGTTAAATCTGGAGAAACGTCCCCTGGTTTACATACCACATCACTTTTGGTAGTGTAGACTCTGTCGGCGAGGCTTTCTATCGCAATCCATTTCACTGGCATCTTTGCAATGCGCCCTTGCCGATAATAATCCCCGCTGTAAATCTTCTTGGATAAACCAAAGTCCGCTACACACACTGTCATGTCATCCCGTAGCCTGTCCATGGATTGAAGGCATTATAACGTTAATGCACGCAGGAGGGCAGAGACAAAAGACAGCAAAGCAAAACATGCTTCCTAATGACTATCAACCTAGATTTTAAAAGGAGAGCAGAGAAGCTCATGGAAGATGTCAGGTTTGCAATTTGCTAGATGGGTGGTATAAAAGTCCAATAAATAAATAAGGTTATTATCTATGGTTACTGGTCATGTTGGCTGCATATTATCTCTGCTGTCAGAAGAGGTACAGTATGCTCTGCACATCAATGGCTGAGATGGCCTTCCCTTAGGAGCCCTGTTGATTTACATGGGCTTCTTACAGAGAACCCTGAAAACACAGAGACATGAAAAGGATCAGGGAATCCAACAAGCCAATTTGGAACATCCTCCAAAAATTACAATAGCAGGAAAAGCCTTCAAAGTTAAAAGAAGCCTTTAATTTTAAATTAAATGTATAAATAAAAAATAAATGTATTAATAATAGAAAAATAAATGTATATAAATGGATAAATAAATACAGTAATACATAAATAAATATTAATTTTAGTACTTCAGATTACATGGTTAGTGACTTTTGAACTGCTCCAAACTAATAATTTGAAATTGAATCATAGAATCATAGAATCATAGGGTTGGAAGAGACCTCAAGGGCCATCCAGTCCAACCCCTGCCATGCAGGAACCCCCATCAACGTATTTCCGTCAGATGGCCATCCAGCCTCTGCTTAAAAACCTGCAAAGAAGGAGACGCCACCACCCTCCTTCGTGGCAGCATATTCCACTGCAGGACAGCTCTAACTGTCATTAAGTTCTTCCAAACGTTATGTGTGGTGGGTGCTAGGTCTATTTCCCCGGGCCATCTTTTCTTAGTTGGTATATGGTATTTTTTATTGACATGTATTTTATTATGGTTTTGTATTCTCATGATGTTTTTGTGTTTGATTATGTATTGGGGTTATAGTTGGGTAGTTGCTATTTGGTGACGTGCTGTACACCGCCCAGCGTTCCCTATGGGAAAATCGGGCGGTCAATAAGTACAATAATAAATAAATAAATGGAATCTCTTTTCCTGTAGTTTGAAACCATTGCCCCACATCCTAGTCTCTGAAGCCATGGAAAACAAACCAGTCCCTTCTGCAATGTGACATCCTTTCAAATATTTAAACATACAGTAGCTATCACATCTCCTCTCAGCCTTCTTTTTGAAAGGCTAAACATTCCCAGTACCCTAAGCCATTCCTCATAAGACATTTCTTCCACACCCTCAGTCGTCTTGGTCGCCCTCCTCTGGACCTGCTCAAGGTTGTCAACATCCTTTTTAAATTGAGGAGCACAGAACTGGACACAGTACTCCAGGCGGGGTCTGACCAGAGCAGAATAGAATGGTATTATCACTTCCCTTGATCTGATTCTAGACACTTGGTGTCTAGATGACATTTGGTTGTCATTGTCTCCCAGCACAATAACCGTGTGATTTTTCTGGAGCTGTGTGTCATCCATGGGCTCCAAATAGCTTTTTAAAGTTGAAGTGGAAAAAGAACTTTTTGCTCAGTCTTTGTTCGGTTGCAGACTGTTAAGCAAGGTTGCAGATGTTGCACTTCTTCTAGAATTACAACTTCTAAAAATGCAACCTGGGATGTTCTATTTAAAGCAGAAAAGAAGAAATGGTAGAAACTCACATGCAGTTTCGAGCAGCCAAGTCCCTGTGGAGGAAATGTCTACTACTGAGGTACTCCATTCCTAGTGCAATATGGATCATAAACTTCAGTAAGGTCTGCAGTGGTACATGCTGGGGGGAATGAGACAAAAATGATACCAAATTTATCATATTGGTAATGAATTATTACAATGACTAGTAACAAATAAAAATAATGACCCATTTGGGTCAGGTTTAGTGGATTTGAAGCTGGGGACTGAAGAAACAGCCTCAGAGGACTGTGCATTGTCTCCTCTACATAAAAAAGGAACAGATCATAGAATCATAGAATCATAGAGTTGGAAGAGACTTCAAAGGCCATCTAGGCCAAACCCCCTGCCATGCAGGAACCCCCATCACAGGACTCCCGACAGATGGCCATCCAGCCTCTGCTTAAAAACCTCAAAAGAAGGAGACTCCACCACCCTCCGTGGCAGCATATTCCACTGCCGAACAGCTCTAACCGTCATGAAGTTCTTCCTAATGTTTAAATGGAATCTCTTTTCCTATAGTTTGAAACCATTGCCCTGAGTCCTAGTCTCTGAAGCCATGGAAAACAAACCTGTACCCTCTTCAGTGTGGCATCCTTTCAAACATTTAAACATAACTATCATATCCCCTCTCAGCCTTCTTTTTGTAAGGCTAAACGTTCCCAGCTCCCTAAGCCGTTCCTCGTAAGACATTTCCTCCAGACCCTCAATCATTCCGGTCGCCCTCCTCTGGACCCGTTCAAGATTGTCAACATGAAGTTTACTTTCCTAGACCTAAGGTGGCTCGCAAGTGATTAAAACACAAACTATTTAAAACCATAAGTTATGACATTAAAAAAACAGCTAAGCATATTCCTGTATTATTAAAAAAAATCATTAAACACCTTAAGAACACACATACAGCAATACGAGTGTCCAAAACTCAAGATCAAACGCTGCTGTTGTTGAGAGCCTGTCTATAGCAGATGGCTTTGACCTACTGAATTGGGTTATCAATGCATTAGGCCCACTGGAATTCTCACTAGGGCCAAGAAATATAGAATTGTGCATGAAAACTCTAGCTAGCTGGTTGTGGAATCCAAGGCTGGGAGTTTGATTCCTCACTGTGCCTCCCAGTAGAGCCAGCCTATGTGGCTTTGGGTAAAGTGCACAGTCCCGGGGCACCCCCCCCCCCCCGAGAAGAAGGGAATGGGAAACAACTTCTAAGTATTCTGTAACTGAAAAACCCTGACAAGAGTTGCCATATGTCAGAACTGAGTTGACTTGACAGCACCCAATTATTACAGGAAACTCTAATCACAACACTGACTCTAATTACAATGCCCACGCTAATCTTCACCGTTAATACCCTTGAATTCTCATTGGGATCAGAAACTCGGTCACATTGAGCATGAAGGATAAGCAATGCCTTTAACAAACCAAATCCTGGCGCATGAAGGGTAAAAAGTAATTTTTGCAAGTTCCGAGAAAAGAACTCAACCTCTTGGAGTCGGGTAAATGATCCGATGAATGCCTCTTGCTTGTTTTCGAAGTGGGAGAAATGTTGTTCCCTTTCTATCCTTACACAATGGCTGGAGGAATAAGGCTCTCTTTGAGGGCTCCCAATTACAGGCAAAAGACATCATTTAATTTTCCACTTGTTTGCAGCTCAAGGAGAGGCGTACGCTATAAGCCCTGAATGGCTTCATTGTTCCTAGCCATTCATCAAAATAATCATTGGTTTTACAGCAGGGTCTCATTGTTGTTTTTAAATTTCCCTTCGTTGAAATAAAGGTTGGAAATAAAAATGAAGCCCGTCCATCTTTTTTACCAAAGAGAAGCTCGCCCATTAATGGGATGACCACCTTGTCACTAAAAGGACATACGTGGCTGTGTCCTCGTTTAATAATGCTCTTCCGTGGGAAGAACCCGTGGAAACAATAAAACCTCAGAAAATAGGAAAGCCATCTTTTCCAGGGCTGTTTCCAGAACAATTAGCATCTTTTCCTACTGTTCCAGTACAAGACTGGCAGTATCCATGCATACCATGAGTAGAAAGAGCACCACTTGTTGTCTTATAGGAAATATATCTGGAAAGCTGTCACACGGCCCACCATCAGATGTCGACATCCAATGTGCTTTTTAAACACATTCTGGGTTCCTTTGTTATCTAGTCTATCTGGCTGAAGGACAGTGGCTTTTATTGTTCACCGTCAATGGGACACAACTAAATAACAGCAGAAGGTCAATAGAGGACAATTCATCAAAACTACAGAAGAATGGAGTTGAGTTGTTCAAGTGACAGTCAATGAATTGGCAACTTATCTTCATGCTCTGGTAGGTGAATGCTACTATTATAATTCCACATCATGACTTCTTTATTTCTCTCAACCATCCATCCACCTATTTATCCAGCCAGCCAGGCAGCATCACTTTGAATGTTGGGTGAACAATCTTGAATCAGCACATCTTTTTACACCTTGCTGACTTGATACTGGAGGGCAAACAGTATCCCTCATTAAGCCTTAGATTTGGCCCTAACCAAGGCTAAGGAAAGGTGTAATTAGAAGACAAGAAAAGAAAGTGTTCAACTGAGAGAATAGAGCTGCAATCTTATTCAGATACCTCTGCTGAACTGCCAAGTTACAGAGAACACACTAGAGATTTTAAGTCCATGGGGTCACATTTCAGTTGGTTTGGGTTTAACACAGCATAGGGTTGTCTGTGAAGATTCTCAGTGAAGTTACCTGGAAACTGAGTTACCATGATTCAAGTTCCAGACAACATAGAGTTGTGTTTCAATTGGTGATGTAGTTCCTTCCCCTTGCTTTGAAATGGAACTATATTTGTATGTTTTCTCGCTAATAGTCCTCCAGCTGGCTTCTGTGAATTGCACAGAATGCCTTTGTTTTTGTGTTGCCATCTGCAGAAAGATACCAAAATATACTTAAATGATGACACTGCAGGATTCAGCTCTGTCCTGTAATTGTTTTGCCACACTACAGTATGGGGACTCCAGGTTTCTCAAGACAATAACTTGGGATTTTGTGTTCTCTTTGCTTTGAAAAAGATATCACAAGATGATGAAAGAGATCTTGTAGGTCTCCAGTACAATCCCCTGATGGTACAGGTAATCCACTACTAAAGCATTTTTACAGCGTCTACCTGGAAATGTTCAACAAAAAAGAATCCACTACTCTTGAAACCAAAGATGTTCTCTCCTGCCTTAGAATTCAAAGAGAGCCTTGCCTCTTTTTTCTTTTCTTTTGGTGTTGGTTGGAAGCAGTGAGTTTGTTGAAGCCTGTTGCGGAATTAAGTCATGTTTGTCAGTTTGCTCTTTGATCTGTTCAGTTGTATGTAATGAAACCTTTTACTATTTCCTACTACTAATATCTTTGAATGAATTATTGATACTGCAAGTGCCAGTTGATGAGGAAGAAAAGGGGGTGGATTAATATAGGGAACTAGAAGCTATTCTGTACAGTCAGTCTCTGCACTTTTGCAGTTCATTTAGATGAATTTAAGCAGAAATTCAAAACCCTACAACGATGAAGAAAAGTACATAGAGTGATTTGTATGTGTGATTTCATATTTTTGCATCAGATACAAAATTTAGTAGTTATGATTCTGTTGAGATAGACACCATATTGCCTCTTAAGCATCTCTACTTCAGCCTAAATATATGGATCTTCTTCAACCTTCCATGTAATAACTTAGTTTCTGAATACTTCACCATCCTTGTTGCCATCCTTTCAACAAGTTTGAGCTGAAATAATATTTCAGAACAGCAAGACAATCCCTAGTCTTTCATTCTACACAGCAGGACCATCTCACACTGAACTATTGACTTACCTGTGGGCCCATTCCAAGTCTTGAGCGAAGGAGGAAGCTATGCAAATCTCCATATTTCATGAATGGAAGAATCACCATGGGCTTTGGAACCTGCTGGGAACTTGGCTCTATGCATACACCTGGAAACGTCAAAAAAGAAATCAATTGGATTAGCACCTCACTTCAATAAAGCCTTTTCAAATAATGAATGAGTTGGTGTTGCCAGCATTCACCATAGTAATCACAGCGCGAAATATTATGCCCACACCAGGAGGGACTCATCCTATTCCTAA
Source organism: Phrynocephalus versicolor (assembly GCA_023846285.1). NCBI lineage: Eukaryota > Metazoa > Chordata > Lepidosauria > Squamata > Agamidae > Phrynocephalus > Phrynocephalus versicolor. The sequence goes on along the minus strand of JAHTLZ010000275.1, from coordinate 3,094,180 downwards.
GCAAATATGTTGTCATAGGATTCCTGCCACCAAATTTGTTTCCGTTTGATGTAATGATGGTCATCACCCAGTTTACAAGTTAATGAGATAAATTTGCAGGTCTATCAATGGCTCTTAGTCATGAGCAAGAAGATGATATTGAGTTTTTGATCCTGCTCAGGATTTTCCCACCGATAGATGGTAGAACTCTTTCAATTGTCACCTGCTGGTGTTCCAGACTTGTTTCTCTGTTGGAAACTCAAGTCTCAGACCTAGGAGAAAGAAGTGAGTACCAAAAGTTCTGGTGATGAAATGGGGCTACTGCAGAGTAAAATGGAATATTGAAATATTAATGGGAAGAACCTTGGCATTTACAGAAACATATATGAAAATTATCAGGGCAATGAAAAAAAACACCCTAAACAGACCAGAGGAATATGCTTCATAAACCAAAATTGATAAGTAACATTTTATGCGTTGGGAAAGAGTCACTATGAAGTCTAAGAGTAAGGAGACCTCTATGAAGTTCTCTATAAGCACAGAAAGAAAAGCTGGTCCACTGCTGAGTGGTAGTTAAACCTTAGTACTTTACAACTACTACTTGCTGGTTGACTTACCAAGAAGTTTGATGACATTTGGGTGATCAAAGTCTTTCATGCATGCTGCTTCCCTAAGGAATTCTTCAATTTCCCGTTGGGAAAAGTTGTCCACTGAAAACACATTAAAAAATTCTTATTAACCCTAATATTTGTAGTATCTTCTCTTTAAGAATAAGGGACACATTTTAATGCTTCCTTACACAGATAAAGAAATGGAAGGAGGAAGGAGGTATGTTATGTTTTTAAAAAGAGATGTTTTGTCTTCCATTTCCTTATCTATAGAAAAGAAGCAAATATGTCTTCCAACTCTCCAATGAAGAACAGGCTGTCCCCATTCTTTAGATATCTAAGAAGTTAGATATTTTGATAGAATTAGGAAGAGCAGTTCCCCCCCCCGCGAAGGTTTATACAGAGGTTAGTTAGTACATCAAAATCAATGCTGTTCCCCAGGAATATTTTGGGAACCAGAAGCTAAAGTTTTTGCTTAACATTAATACAGAGCAGGTTTTCTGAGTCTAATTAGAATGATGAACTCCCACCCTCCTCCATAAATACAGCTATTGACCATGTTTGGCTTGGGATGACTGCAGTCACAACCCACTACATTAAAACAACAATGACTTGAAGAAGTCTATCGTTACTTGACAGCAAAACTGGTATGTTGGGTCCATTTTTCTTCAATCTGAATCTTGAACTTTGAAGCTATGGAATTAACAGCTTGGATGTATTCTACAAAATGTGATCATTCCTTTACGAAATTATTGCATTATACAATTCTACTTTCCATATTTGATCTTAATAAAACAACTCATATTTTCAATGAAGTTCTAACCCAATGCTGCATGGGCATTGTAGACAATAGAGAGATTCATAGCACAGGGGTAATATAATGTAGCACAATAAAATAATAACAACAAAACTGGTGAAACCTTGCTTATAATTTTGCCAGTATCCTAATCCAGGCTAGAGAAGACTCAGTAACACACTGGGATCTCAAGTGTTGACTTGACATTCAGCAATGATTCATTGTGCCTACTCTCAGTAGGACACTGGCCTTCATGTCTAAAAAAGAAACAACTCTCTTGCATGCTGCCTGTAGTTTGCCTAGGAGAAAATTTTCTAGGCTGGGGTGATAATAGGCCCAGCATTAGTCAATCATTCCTTCCAGTCTTTGAATTCAAAGAAAAATCTGCTTCTCTTTCTCTCTCTTTCTTCAGTGGGTGGCAACTGTTCTTTTACTGTTGATCTGTTCAGTTGGTTGCTAAGTGTACATGCAATTTTAAGCAACTGCAAGTAAAGAAATGTATTCATTCTTTTTCTCTACAGTTATCTCAGAGTGAGTTATTCAGAACTTAAGTCCCAGGTAATGAGAAAAGGGGGTACTCTGGGGAACTATTGAGAGTTTCTAGACTTCTGCTGTGTAGCAAAAGTATTTTTTTTTTAAAAATAAGAAATACAAAACCCCTCAACGCTGTCAACATCTACAGATACTTACATTTCATTGTTTTCACAGCTACTTTCTGTATAGTTCCATCAGGATTGCTGAGATGCCCTTCCATGACTGATCCAAACTCCCCTGAAGGAAAGATGAAAAATTAGAATTTGTCTTCAGTCCCAAAATTCCACCATAAAATTCCCTCAGCAGCTTCAAAGGGTCTGTGGCATCAAGCTTTTTGGGAACAGTCTTCGGACTCATGGAACTTTGAAACACTCAGAGGAGTATCTATGCCACGGAGCCATCTGTTGTTCTCCCATGCAGTCACTGCTTGAGAAGCAACTTGTGTGTGCTTTAAAAACAAACAAACTAAAATAGCTTTCTTTTAAAGAACCAAATATTGGGCAAATGAATATTCAAGGAAAAAAACAACAAAATAAGCCCACAGCATGCCCACCAGTTTTCTAATTTCACTTAAGGCTGCAGGACACTGCCTGACTCTTAAAGAAATTATATTTAGAGGCAAGGTATGTCCCCTGAAAATCAACTGATTTGTTTTAAAATTATTATGTGCTTCCAGAATCAATTCTGATACAGGTCACTGGGGACTTAGCAGTGCATAATCCAAGTGATTTCAGCTGGTCCATTTCCCAGGAGATACACTAGAGCAGTGATGGTGAACCTTTTAGAGACCGAGTGCCCAAACTGCAATTCAAAACCCACTATTTTTTTTTGCAAAGTGCCAATACAGTAATTTAACCTGTATACAGGTGTCTACGAAAGGGCAATGTCGGGTGCCCACAGAAAGGGCTCTGAGTACCACCTTTGGCACCCGTGCCATAGGTTCGCCATCACTGCACTAGAGACTGAAATGACTGCTCTCTGGCTCCACAGCTATGTACTCCAACCCACCGTGTTCTCTTAAAAAATGTTACTTATACCTTTCTGCTCTTAGGGGGAATACGTTTGTCTCAGGGGTCTGGGTGGGGGTGGGGGTGGGGTCAGAGAAAGTACAAGCTGGTAAGGTCTGTGGGAGGCCAAGGATGGCTTTTGAATTCTCAGGACCTGCCCATCGCTCTTCTTAACATTCAGTGATCCTCATGGTGGAGAACACCACGGCCTCCCAAGGAAGGGGCTGACAGGTTTCAGGAGCATGCAATTATTTAACCACATCCTGTAGTTCTAGTTACCTTCTCCCAAGATCTTGCCGAGCGAAAGTTTGTTCCTGACAATCACCACATCCTGAAGTTTCTCCTGCAGCTCTTCACTCACACCAAGACTGCCAACTGTAAGAGAGTCATTTGCACGAGCTAAAAAGATGGACATTGGCATCTACAACGTACTCCAAAGAAATTCAGCCTCTCACACAACATAGCGAAGGACTCCTGTCTTTCCTTCACGCGTTGGCAGAGAACACTACAGACTCCAATGCTTTTACAGGTTGAAGTGTTTCTCTGTGCAATAAAGTAGGGATGAACAATTTCTGATGACCTGATGTCCTTTCCCCCTACCTCTCCTGGACCTCTCCTTGCGATCAGAAACATTGATTTTTGGGGGTGCCCACTTGCATGGAGATGGGGCAAGGAGCATGATGAGAACAAAAAATTATTCCCCTACTCGGATTATCCCTTTCCTGCTGGAATAGACCTTTCTAATCTACCAAAAACACTTTTAACCATGTATGTCTTCCATTAACTGGTGACAGACTATCATATCAGTTATTAGTTATATGAAAGGGTTGCATATACACTGACTCCCACATTCCGGCAGCTGCACAACTCCTGCGACACTTCTAAAAATGGTCAGCATAGCACAGCCACAGTTAAAGGCCGGGAAATGGAGTGAAAAGTGATTACATAATTTCTTCTTTCTCTTCTCTTCATCTGCACAAATTTCTTTTGATTCTTCACCAGAATGTTGCTGTTTCATTTCTCCCAATGCATAATCCTACGGCCAACCCACATCTTTCTACATGCTGCTTCGGTAAACCAAAACACTGAACGGCGCTTGTGACACATCTAAAACTTACGTGTCAGGTCAATAGGTCTGCGGCAGTAGGATTTCTTTGCTCTGTAATTTACAGCCAGTTCTGACTCATCATTACTGAAAGCATACCTAAAAGGGGCAAAAAAATAAATAAATAGAAAGTCTTTGAGGAGCATAACATTACGCCTGTCAAACTGAATTCTTTGGAAAGCTCAACAATCACAGCTGAAGGGGAAAAGGATTCGGTCACTCTTAGAATGGTCATGGACAGGTGCTCAGCTCACAAAGAATAAAAACAATATAAAAGGAAATGACATTTATTTCATATTTTTAATCCTCTGCGTATGTGATGTGACACGGTTGTTTCCATTAGTTTATCTCAACAGAACTTCAGTGAACTAAACTCAGTACAAAAGGAATGCTGAGTCACTCAACTATTTTGGGAGAAACAAAGCTAGTCAGGCGTTTCCTGTTCTTTTAAATGGTGTGTTCATTAGCAACCGTGTTAAACGCAAGAACTTTCACTTCCATGCACCACTTGCACTTCCCACCACATCCCAAAGAGAAACCAGGGGCTTCTTAAGTGCATGAGTTAAGAGTGTAGCGTGAAAGCAGCTCTTTTGCTCTTTTGAAAAATTGTGAAGAGCTGCCATGGAAGGGATTGGTTTTTGCTTTTTTGTAAATGCACAGGCGGAGAGAGTTATTTCTCATATCTCTGACCAGCTATAATGAATACTGTATTCTTTTGCTATTATTAGACCCCAGAGTGCTTCAAATTAAGCTGAGTTGAATATTCAGGGCATTTGTGGGTCCAGTAATCGTGAAAGTTCTGCTTCCCTGTTTTCTTGGGTATTTTTAAAAATGTGCCAGTTTAGAGAACAGAACTAGAAACATCCCCCTTTCATAATATCGGAGCTCGGGAAAGGTTGAGACCTAAGGACTTTAAAAGCTATGTTCTGATGTGATAGGGCTCAAGGTCTAAGCAGCATGCAGTAATAGCATTTAGGCCTATTATTTCTTCTATAATGATTGTATGTATATATATATTTATATATTTAGATGCTATATATATTTAATGCTATCTTCCAGCTAGACCTCAAGATGTGTACTTGTGACATACTATATAGACTGATAGAAAAACAAACACTGCAGGTGGCTGCTAGATAAAATCATTCCTCTCTAGAAGCAAACATAGCCAAATGGAGACTTATATCATAATATACATTATGAGATGACAAGACAATAATGCTTGGAAAAGCTGAACAGAACAGGAAATAAGGAAGACCAAATCTGAGATGAATTGACCCAATAAAGGAAGCTACAGTCTTGTGCGAGTAGGGCTCTTCATGATAGGACCTTTTGGAGGCTGTCATTAAATTTGAAGTGACTGGACACAGCAAACAAACACAGTTCATAACATAGTCGCTGAGGGCACTTCTTTGTGTTGATCCAACATTTCTGCTCATGCAACTGTAAAGTAGGAGTATTTGTGTGTGAATTAGCTTTTGATAAGAACCAGCGTGTGCAATGGAACTGAGAGCCTGCTGTTCACTCCCTGTGTTACTTTTTGTGCTTTGCTCCTTTAAAAAGCATGTCTCCGTCAGCTAGCCAAAGAGAATTGGCAGGTTAGGAAAGCCACTGTGATGTAGATGTGGTGTAGGCAACTTGGGAGGTCCATCTTATCATTCCCACTGAGCCATGAAAGTTGCTGGGTGACTTTGAGCCTCTGCCCCCTCTCTCTGACCTATTTCACAGGGTTCTTGTGGAAAAAAAACCAACAACATAGGGAAGAGACCAATGAATTTCACTTGGAGCAACCAAATAAACATTTTTTAAAAAAGATCTTTGACTAGTGGAGGGTTTTCACTCTTGACCTCTGCAATCTATTCCCTTGATGTAAAAAAGCGAGCAGTTTATATCCTGTTTTGTGGCCAACCTAGAGAGCTCATGTTTAACAAGCACAGGTATGTTTGGTTTAAATATAGGATTCTCACTTGTGACCATGACCCCTCTCATTGTTCATTTTAGGCTTCTGCACCTTGAGTAGCTGTGTACAAAAGGGAATTTTGGCAAGTGCAGCATGCTGTTCTGAGCTACAGAAGTCATTTTTGCTTTTGCTTTTGCTATATTTTCATGTTCACTTTTTGTATTTCATGGTTCTCATTTTTCCCCCATCTTGGAAAATACCCAGATAACGTCTCTTGCAGAGTACTCTATAAATACAGAAAAGAAACTAAGTGAGCATGGCTTGTCTCTTCACATGCTGGTGAGGTTCCCTTTGAACGGTGAATCATAGAGCCCAGAAGGCTTTTCTAGCATTCCATCAACCACCATAATAAACCCTTTTTTAGAATTTAAATCCATGTAATACATGTCATTAAAGCAAACCACACAGCAAGCAGAACACATTCAGAAATGAGCAACAGTCACAACAGGTTCAGTTATTACCTAAAATGTTTATAGACTGTATCCTACTGTACCATTTTAGGGCTGTACCATTGGGGCTGACAATGCAGTTTTGAATGATGAGGTTTATTTGTTTCTTGTTTATATTAAGGATTTATTCCATTTGTTTATCTTTTATGCTGTGAACCGCCCAGAGTTCCTCTGGGAAAAATCGGGTGGTCTATAAACAAACAAACAAACAAACAAATAATCCATCACATAGTAAAGATAGCCTTGAATTTACTGATGGAGGGGTGTGTGTTAAAAAGGAATACACAAAAACAGGATTGTAGTTGAATGCTAAAAAAAGAAGCACAATGACAACAGAAGAATTACATGAGTTTAATCTTGCCAACTAAAAAAACCACAATTGTTAAAGATATCCAATACTCTAGTTTAATCATCAGCCCAAACACAGAAGAAGAGGTCAGAACTGAGATATGTATTCACACTGTCAGCGTACAGTAGAAGGGCAACTGCTAAGGAAGTATAAAAGATCCTTTAGTTCAGACTTCTGTTGCTGTGGTCCAAAGCCAAGATAATGTATACGGTGGTCTTCCTAATTACTATACAAAGATCTGAAAGCTGGATAGTGACAAAATATGACAAGAAACAGATTGATTCATTGGAAATGTGGCACTGGAGCACAGTTTTAAGGATAATTCTCTCTCTCTCTCTCTCTCTCTCTTGGATGTATCATGAGAAGCGAACACTCACTAGAAAAGATATACAGTAATGCTAGGGAAAGTTGGAGGCAGGAGGAAGGGAGTTAGGAAGGCCTAACACAAGATGGACTGACTCAGTATAAGCAACCATGGCTCTTGATCTACAGGATCTCAACAGGGCCGTTAATGATTGGATATTTTGGAAATTTGGAATTCATAGGAATGCTGTAATTCAAAAGTAACATCAATGAATGTAACATCAAATAAAAATGTATATAGAAGAGTGGTACACAGGTTTCATGGCAATATGACACACCATTAACTGCTAGACTAGATCAAACATGTTTGATGTCTAGATCGTATCCCCATGGAATGTGTGCAGTGAATGTTTCCCATTGATGGAACAATTTCTATGAGAAGAATGGCAAGGAGGCCGTCTCCCCTCTCTCTAGCACCCCCACATCTGCAGGGGAAACCCTCTAGAATAGAATTTTCAGTTTTTCTATTTCACACTGTCAAAAAATATGAAACCTTTCATGACAGGAACAAGGAGTGGATATGTTTATTAGAACAACAGCAATTACATGCCATCGAGTCTATTCTGACTTATTGTGAGCCTTCCCAGGGTTCTGCAGGTACAGAATGCGGAGAAGTAGATCACCTTTCCATTCTTCCAGCAGTGCCCTGGGACTGTTCAGTTGGCCCCAAGGTTGACTTTTCTCCTGGAAGGTCCACTGGGGAATTCAACTGTTGACTTTTGGCTCTGCAGCCTGATGCCCAAATCAACCCAGTGCAAGGGTATCTTTTCCAGCCTTCTGTTATTATATCTGTTGTTCAAGGCAGTTGGTGAGCAGAGTGAACAGGGAATTTGGAGGAGCAATGAGTTGCCAAAATTACTACTGTCGGGACAAAAGTTGACAGCTAAATATGGCAAGTAGAGTTGGTAGGAGATGACACATCACACTTGCAACAGGAAAGAGGGATTAATAATTCTTATAAATACCCAGTGTCCATCTTCAGTATATATGTCTTCTTCTTCTTCTTCTTCTTCTTCTTCTTCTTCTTCTTCTTCTTCTTCTTCTTCTTCTTCTTCTTCTTCTTCTTCTTCTACTTCTTCTTCTTCTTCTTCTTCTTCTTCTTCTTCTTCTTCTTCTTCT
>JAHTLZ010000275.1:3061535-3076200 GCA_023846285.1 Phrynocephalus versicolor | reverse complement strand
GGCGGCATACAAGCTATATAAATAAATAAATATTTTTGTCTAAAATTGTTAGACTGAAAATTGATAGTTAGCTTATACATGGCAGTAAGCCGGTGACCTGTGTGGTTGTGAAACTGCAATTTTGGGTTAGAAAAGTAGGGGATGTCTTATACATGGGAAAGTATGGGTACTTATCAAAATATCAGAGATTTCAGAGTAAATTAAATTCAATAACGCAGCTTGAAATGGTTTAAAATGTTTTTTAAAAAATAAAACAATATTTACAATAATTTAAATGAGGTATAATTTGTTTGTACGTTAGGTACCATCAAGTCAGGACTAATTTACAGTGACCCTAATAGGGCTTTCAAGGTAAGTGAGACATTTAATGAGTAATTCTACCTCCTCCAAAGCCCCAGCGAGTTTCTATAGCCAAGTGGAGATTCAAATCCTGTTCTCCAGAATCTTGATTCATCGCTCACTCTATACATGATACCACCACTCTGGGTAAACTAAGTCTAGTGTATCAGAACTTCAAAACCTACACCAGACATGCACCCAAGCTGTCAAAGGTTGGAACAAACTGCAAGATTTTTATCTGGCAGAAAAATGAGACCGATGTTGGTGGTCACGGAGACTTCAGGAGGACAACATTCCAAAGCTGGATGCTGCAGCAAAGTAGATCCTTTCCTGCTTCTCTGTATGAGGTAGTGCTCCTACTGGTGCTACACAAAGGTGGGGCTGCACACCAGACTCCAATGCGCAGGGCAGAGAGATACAGGGAGAGCTCCTCCTTCTAACATCCCAAGTCAGTGTCTTGAATTTGGACTGGAAGCATACTGATGGCTAACATTCAGGACAGACCCTTCAACTGCTTCCAGAATGAACAGTGAACTCCATCTTTTTCCTCCTTTATTTATTTTTACTTATTTTGAATATTTTTACCCCACCTTTCTCCTTGGAAAAGGACTCAAGGTGGCTTACAATAATGAGGGACAATATACAGCCCGGAACATTTAAGACATATTCAAGTTAAGAACAGGGAGTTTGACGAGGCAACTTAGAACATTAAAAGGTAACATTAGAGCTATAAAGAGCACACAACAAGAAAAGAAAAGCCCATTATGAAGGGTGAAAAGCAACATGGAAAACACTAGTGTTCTTATGAAAACAGTCAATGCAATCATGTTCCTAATCTGCAACCCCTCTGAGTTGGTCCTGAAGACCCTGTCCTACTGAAACAGTATTCAACAACCCATTAGGCTGGCTCCTGTACCTGAAGTGATGGGTAGGTGGCCGTTCTTCAGGGACAATAAAATGTCTTTGGCCAGCCCAATCTTAGAACTGAACAGATACATCTAAAGCACACACTGCTGGGCTATAAACAGTCCAGGTCCCCATGTGTTACTGGGGAAGCCAAATACCAAGAGTTATGTCCTTCTCCTGAGGATCAGGAAGTGACCTTTAGCCTCTTGTCTGCAGCGAAACTTGATGAGTTAGCATCTCCACCTAACACGAGTCATAAGATCAGAAGACTGCTTTGATGATTTCAGTGTGTTTGGGCCAGAAGATTTCTAAATCGTTAAAAAAAAACCCTTCTAAAACAGGAACAGAAAACTAAAGTCTCAAAGGAAACAAACATGAACAGCTTCTCCTCCTCCTGTTGGAACTGTTGAATCCATTTAAGATGCAACTCCACAACTCTTTGTCTGGGATTAAGTATCAGGACATTTTGTAGCGTTCACTGCTAAGAAGACAAGCCTAAAATTGTTCTATGAGCACTCCCAGTTATTTCCTACACTTCACTCTTTGAACTGAAAATGTCAGGCTATGACACAAGTAAAGTCGATGTTTGCTAGATGGCATAAAATAAAGGCAATCTACAGAAATGAGAAATCTACAGAAGTGAGAAAATATAATTTGTTTAGGAGCACAAGTCTGTCATGAAAGTCAGCTTTTCTTCTTTCTTTTGCTTTTCTTCTCAGTTCCCTATGGTACTTATGTTTCAGTTGTTACAAAACACTCTGTGTGTGTGTGTGTGTGTGTGTGTGTGTGTGTGTTTAAGTAGCCATGGTGTGCTACATTCCTGACGTACCGTGCATTTATTATAATGGCAAATGGTGTGTGTGTGTGTATGTGCGTGTGTATGTGTAGCCGTGGTGTGCCACATTCCTGATGCACCGTGCATTTATTACAAAGGCAAATGTTGTTCTCAACCAACTGCAGCCTCAGAGGCCAGGAGGGAGCAAGAGAACCTTGCTCTGAATAAGACTGCCAGTTTACCAAGATCTAGAAAGCTGACTAGCTTTATATTACGCTCTGAAAAATCTCGGTCAGGTGTTTGAGCTTTTATTTTTTTAAAGCTACAAGCAGTTCAAGATTTCAGACACCATTTGCCTTTGCTTTGCAAAACTGAAGACACCGAGAGAATGCAGAATCTGGGCTGCAGCAGATCTAAGAACATCACACTGTGATCTTAGACACAACTGTCAACTCAGAAGCAATCTCTACCAAGTTCAACAGGACTTGCCCCCAGATAAGCATATATGGGACTGTCATCGCAGTTTGTTGTGTGCAGTTAAATACCTGGGACTGGTATAGTGCAATACCTCTGGTGTAACCTTAGTGGCTGTTAAGTCAGAGTACTGCACACTGAGCTATGTGACTGGTGTGCGCCAGGACAGGCCTGTGCAAATTTCTTAACTTGTGGCAATTTGCTGCTAAAAGTCATACTAGTGAGTGTAACTAATGGATTTTTACTACTGACTGTAGGAATTGGGTATTCTCAGCAAATATGTTATCTTGGAAAATACCCAGTGACTGAAATCCTGTTGCTTAGTGTAAGTAAGTTGAATTAGAGTAGACCTATTGAATCAGGGGTGGTAATCAGCTCTTTGCTCCATTCCACTGATTCAAAGATACCTACTCTAATCATGACTCAGTACACTAAAGGAAGCTACCAGTAGATCCAGCCCATTGGAATCAATGGAACTTACAGAGGAGTTGACTCACCAAATCCCCATTGAATCAAGGATCCTACTTGAGTGTAACTTACTCTGCTATGCAACAGGATTTCAGCTGAAGTTTCAGATCACAAATAACCACAACTGCAATAAAGCAAAGCTTAGAAACACAGAGGTAGCTAGTATTTTCTGTCAAAGCTCTTTTGCTTTATCTATTCATAGTTCATTACTTACAGACACCTCTGAAGTCTGCCAGGTGTACAAGATGCTGTAGCCCTGAAGTTCACCATTCATCTCTGCTTCAGGAGGCTTAATCCAGGTGATTATCACAGAAGAACTTGACTCGTTGATGGAGAGCGTGACATTCCCAGGAGGAGCAGAGGGAGCTTAACGACAAAGTACATATAAAACCAACAAACTGACTAATCTGCATCTAGGCAAAAAGAATGAATTGCACAGATATAGGATGGGAGACACCTGGCTGGAAAATAGTACCTGTGAAAGGGATCTGGGAGTCTTGGTGGACCACAAATTGAACATGAGTCAGCAGTGTGATGTGGCGGCCGGGAAAGCCAATGTGATTCTTGGTTGTATCAACAGAAGCATGGTGTCTAGCTCAAGGGAAGTGATAGTACCACTCTGTTCTGCTCTGGTGGGACCCCATTTGAAGTACTGTGTCAAGTTCTGTGCACCTCAGATTAAAAAGGATGTTGACAATCTTGAATGGCTCAAGAGGAGGGCGACCAAGATGATTGAGAGTCTGGAAGAAATTTCTTGCGAGGAGCGGCTTAGGGAGCTGGGAATGTTTAGCCTTTCAAAAAGAAGGCTGAGGGGGGATATGATAGCTATGTTTAAATATTTGAAAGGATGTCACATTGAATAAGGGACTGGTTTATTTTCCATGGCTTCAGAGACTAGGACTCGGGGCAATCGTTTCAAACTACAGGAAAAGAGATTCAATTTAAACATTAGGAAGAACTTCCTGACAGTTAGAGCTATTCGGCAGTGGAATATGCTGCCATGGAGGGTGGTGGAGTCTCCTTCTTTGGAGGTTTTTAAGCAGAGGCTGGATGGCCATCTGTCGGGAGTACTTTGATGGGGTAACTGCTTCCTGGCTCTTTGCAGTCTTTACAGGGGGTTGCGCTAGATGGCCCTTAAGGTCTCTTCCAAGTCTATGATTCTATTATTCTAATCCTTTCTCAGTGTTCATGGTGGATATATAACTTTTTAAACCAACTAACAAAATTAAAAAGGAAGGAGCACTTCTTAACTACAAAATGGACAACTGCCCCCAGACTATGGAATGCCCTCCCAAGTGAGACCCGCCTGGCGCCGACATTGATAACATTTCAGTGCCAGGAAAAAACCTTCCTGTTCCAGAAGTTTTTAAACTGATGATTGTGGGTCCTGATGGCAATTTTAGTGTTGTGTTTTAATGTACTGCATTTATCGTATTTATATGTTTTTATTGTTCTAATTTTATTGTAATTTTGATTTTTTAATTATTGATTTTGATTGTGAGCCACCCAGAGACCTTTGGGTAATGGGTGGCATACCAGCTATATAAAATAAATAAATAAATAAATAAATAAATAAATAAATAAATAAATAAATAAATAAATAAATAAATAAATATTTCTTCTTTCCCCCTTAGTCACATGAATGTTAAAATAATTCATAAATAGATAAATAAATAGATAGATAGATAAATAAATAAATAAATAAATAAATAAATAAATAAATAAATAAATAAATAAATATATATTTCTTCTTTCCCCCTTAGTCACATGAATGTTAAAATAATTCATCCTTGATTAGGGAATAGGATAGTGAAAATAAATCTCACCACAAGACTGAAAGGGTTGTGTGGTGACTTTTTTGGTCCATCTCTGGCTGACTTTCTACATTTCAAATACTGGATTTTGTGCACTTCTACAAAGTGTGCAAAATGGAAAAATGTGGTAACTACATTTTGTTTTGTTTCTTGCCTGGAGAATATTAACATTGGGTAATTCTTTGTGTTTTTGTCTCGAGTTTATTTAGTAAAAAGGACATTAAGTTGCGCACAAAAATAGGACATTTGCGCAAAGAAGAGAAAATAAAAGCAAGCAGATTGAATAACACTGAGACATAAGATTAATATCCTTTGTATTGCTTTCCATAATTTGTATGCTATTTTCTACAGGATTGCATACATTGCTTGAATGATACAACAGGCAAATATTCCTGCCTTAACAAAGCCATTACCTGATGTGCTATTGTAGCCTGATCTCATTTAGAAGGCTGTTCTTCCAAAAGACAAAAATGAAACAAAAAAAGAGAAGAAATTTCTCTATGTCTACTTTGAGTTCCTTAGAGCAGTGGTTCCTAGGTCCCCAGGTGTTCTTGGACGACAACTCCCAGAAATTCTGACCAGCACAGCTAGTGGTGACAGCCACTGGGAGTTTTTGTCCAAGAATATCTGGGAACCCAAGGTTAGAAAACACTGCCTCAGAGTAGAGGTGGACACAAAATGTCAAGATGGTGTTTCATTTCATTTTTTGTTTTTTTATTTAATTCGTTTTGTTTGGAATGAAACAAGTTTTTTTAAAAAAAATGTTTCATTCTTCGTTTTGTTTTGTTTCATTTTTATGTATTTTTACAGCTGACCAGCCCTGCTGGTCTGCATTGCCCCCACACCTAATGCCAACCAACCGGCTTGCAGACTGGGTTGGTGCTTTTTTTTTAAAACCTAGCGCCGACCAGCTGGTCCATGGGCTGGGGCAGCGCTTTTTTTCCTTTTATTTGTTTACTGAGCTCCGATCAGCTGGCCCGCAGTCTGGGTTGTGCTTTTTTTTTAACTGAGAGCCGACCAGCTGACCTGCAGGGAGGCCAGTTGGTGCTTATTTTATTTACTGTATTTATTTTGACAAGCGCTGAGATCGGCGCTTGTCAAAATAAATAAAAAATGAAAAAGAAACAGAATGAAATAAAAATTTCCATTTTGTTTTGTTTCATTTTTTAAAAGGGCACTTTGTTTTTCGTTTCATTCTGTAACCAAATGAAAAATGAAAAAAAATGTTTTGTGCCCATCTCTACCTCAGAGGACATTTAGATGCACATACATAATACTTAAATTGTGAAGTAACTCTATTTATTGGTACAATTTTGTACCTGTTTTTGTTGACATTTTCTTACCTCCTTCTGTTGTATTGGCCATAATCCAAGGGCTGAAGCCAGACCACCCCACTTCATTCATACAAGAAACCTGCATGCTGTAACTCTTCACAGCCCTTAGATGCTGAACATGATACAGATGTGGTGGGGTGGAAGTATTAAAAGCCATCACAGACACATTATCTGGGGCAGTGAGATTCTTAACCTGAAATGAAAATGAAGTTGTAAAGCAAAGAGACTTAAGACAGTCATTTAAACACATTGAATGGCTTATCAGTCAATATTGCAATTAATTTGAATTTGCATTAAGAGGGATATTAGATTTTACAGGAACTCTTGCACATGATCAGAGATAAGAAAAGCTTAAATAAGTTCTTCTTCTTCTTCTTTAAATTACAGCTCCCAGAATCCCCAGTGAATGCACTGGTTGTGGGATTTACAAATTTATTTATTATTTATTTATTTATTGCACTTCTATACCGCACCATTTCCCAGATGGACTCTGGGCGGTTTACAGGTAGATAAGACAATAATAAAACACCAATGGGGGAAAAAAACAGGAATAAGGGCAGAAGGGGGAGACCCTTAACAGGAAGCGGCGGGGGCAGAGAAAAAAGAATTCAATAGGAAAAAAAAAACTAAATAGAAATAAGGTCGCCATAAGCCTCCTTAAAGAGGAAAGTTTTTAAAGCCTTTTTGAAGGCGGGCAGGGACGGTGCAAGGCACAGCTCACTCTATAGTTGGTTCCATAATGAAGGGCCAACCACCGAGAAGGCGCGGTTACACGTTGCCGACTTCCGCGCCTCCCTAGGGGTGGCCACCCTGAGTGAGCGCTCCCGCGACATTCGAGTGGGCCTAGCCTCTGTTGATCTCTGAGAGATACGCTCCACCAAGTATTCAGGTCCCAAGCTGTGGAGGGTTTTGAAAACCAAAACCAAGACCTTGAACCTAATCTGGAGAGCCACGGGCAACCAATGCAGGGGGGCCAGAACTGGGGTGATGTGATCATATTTGTGAGCACCCCCCAACAGTCTGGCTGCCGCATTTTGTACTCGTTGGGGTCTCCGGACAAGGGTCAAGGGCAACCCCACGTAGAGTGCGTTGCAGTAGTCAATCCTCGAAATCACGAGGGTCTGCACAACTGTTCTCAGGGAGGTCTCAACCTTTGCATGTCACTGTGGACAAGGGTAAGAAAACTGCTCTCAGTCCTAACATGCAGCTTTGTGCAGTTCAGTATTGGCCAAACACTGACCTGCTATGTGGATCAGGGCCACAGGCTAGGACACTGTTCCACCAGACTTTGTTCATCTCAAAACAGTATTTTGTTTTAAAGCAGTGGTTCCCAGCCTTGGACAACTCACGTGTTCCTAGACTTCAATTCCCAGAAATCTCAGCTAGCACAGGTGGTAGTACAAGCTTCTGAGAATTGCAGCCCATGAGTACCTTCCTTACCCAAGGCTAGGAATTACTGTTTTAAACAAATGTTGCCAATACTGGTACCAGAACAAAAGACTAAGGGTCTTGTGAAAGGGAAACTGGAGCTGATACAAATTTTTATGAGTGAACAATTTACATGTTTAACAACTCAGAAGGTTCAAAACATTTCCTGGACACCTAATCCCCCAAATGATTTAGCAAGAATTCATTCAAATATTTATTTGTTTTATTTTATTTATTTATATACCACCCGTCTTCCCAGGGAACTCAGGGCGGTTAACAACATGGGTTGAAGCAACCAATTAAAATACAATATGACAATACATCAAAGAATCGGGGGAAAATTTAAAGGAGGAAAAAAAATAGGTAAAAAACAAAATTATCGGCAAGTGGCATCAAAAAATGAATTTAAAAAAATTAAAGATTAAATGTCGCCAAATGCCTCCCAAAAAAGCAAGGTTTTAATGTTCAACTTTGTATCCTGTGGCCTCGCTATGGACAAAGGTTATTTAATCTCGTTACATATGTTAATCAGCTCATCGATGCAAGGATGTCTGAAAACTTTCAGCTACTTTATTTTGTCTCACTGCCTGTAATTTTTGTATTGCTATCCACCCAGTTTTTTCTTACTACTATCTCACACTCAAAAAGATTCATCAGCAATTAAATTCATATATGAGTGAATCTCATTATCTATGCTAGGAGCAGCTTCTCACCTCCCAGTAACTGTTAATTAAAAGGCAGTCATTCCCGAAACACAGATAAATTGATCAAGGTTTTAGACCTTCCATCTGGACCTCCATGCCTTGAATGTGTGCAATTGCTGCCCCCAAAAGATACATTCTATGGGTCTGATGAAGTGTTTCTGCAGCCCATAAAAACATATGCCAAACAAATACTATTAGGTCTTTAAAGGGTTTTTCCTACTAATAGTGGATAAATTCTGCCTTGCACTGCTTTTATTCTCCTTTACTGCACTACCTTGCAATTACCACATTGGGACAAAGGCTATTCTGAATACCATTAAGGAAATGATGTGACACAAGAACACAGGAAGAGCCATGCTGGATCAGGCCAAAGGCCCATCTAGTCCAGCTTCCTGTATCTCACAGTGGCCCCACCAAACATGTCTGGGAGCGCACGATATCTGTCTCCTGATACCACTCCCCTGCATCTGGTCCTTGAAGTACTCCGGTTTTAAGCCTGGAGATGACACATCTCCGTCATGGTTTGTAACCTGTGATGGACTTTTCCTCCAGGAATCTGTCCAAACCCCTTTTGAAGGCATCCAGGCCAGATGCCATCACCACATCTTGTGGGAGGGAGTTCCACAGATTAACAACACGCTGGGTAAAAAAAATATTTTCTTTTGTCTGTTCTCACTCTCCCAACCATCAGTTTGATTGGATGTCCCCTAGTTCTGGTATTCTGTGAGAGGGAGAAGAGTGTCCCTCTATCTACTTTACTCATTTTGTAGGTCTCAATCATATCCCCCCTCAGGCACCCCTTTTCCAGACCAAAGAACCCCAAATGTTTTAACCTTTCCTCATAAGGGAGGTCCCCCAGCCCAGTAATCATTTTAGATGCTCTCTTCTGCACCTTTTCCAGTTCCACTATGTCTTTTTTGAGATGTGGTGACCAGAATTGTAGACAATACTCCAGGTGCGGCCTTACTATCATTTTGTACAATGGCATTCTGTTTTATTTTCAGGTCTGCAATCTTTGCACCATTATGTTAGCCAATTTGATCTGATTTTATGATGTCATCATGAAAGCAAATTAGAACTGAAACTATGCTCCCTGCCCTTGCTCAAGGTGGAAAATTTGTTATGTGTTGGCCTCATGCCATAGTGGTTAAACCACTGCAGCCACAACTATGGTCATGGTGTTCAATTCCAGGTAGAATGATCAAGGTTCACTCAGCGCTTAAGGGCATTAAATTGAGTAACCAGCTTGTAGGGATATGTGTCAATGCGTAGCCTGCATAACTGAATTGTAAACCACCCAGCGCAGCGAGTGCTTTAAGTGGCTTGGCATCGTATAATGTCCTAATTTCATAGACATAATCATCAAAACAGGGGAAATGCCATGACATAGGGGAATTTTCTCCTCTCCCAAACCCACTGACAGTTTTAGCTCAGATCTAATCTCATCTCAAATTCTCCAGTAACTCAACTTTAACATCATTTATGAATTCCAACACTATCATACCGCAAGAGGGAAGAAGAAACATTCCTTGATATGACCAGATGTACTGGCAAGCAAATGCGGAGAATAGTCATAACCAGCGGCTTCTATTTTGGGTATCTTTCATTTATAAGAAAGATGTAAATCTCTGTCTGACTTCCCGTACGGAGCGAAACAAAGGTGCCAGAGGATATTTGACCAAAACCACACAAGCTTTTAAAAACGTTACAGAAAATCTAGTCTGATTTGAAGTCTTCTCATACTTAAACATGGAAAAACAGGCTTTCCTTGGAAGTCCCTGTAGTTCAGTGGTTTTAGACAGTCAATCTGAGACTAAGGAAAAACAGAACAACGAGTGCCACTAATATATAAAGCACTCTGTGGATGGTTTTACAATTTAATTATCCTGGATGCACACTGCCCTTCTTCCCAGTGAGCTGGGTATTCAATTTATTGACCTCAGAAGGACAGAAGGCTGAGTCAACCTTGAGCCTGTTGTCTGAGCTCATCAGGATTGAACTCTGGTCTTGAGCAGAGTCCTGGTACCACTACAGTACCGCAGTTTAACCAGGCTGAAGACTTTAGTGAGCTACAACGCTCACACAATAACTTTCAGCTGCTCACTCTCTCACATTTTCATCTACCAAGTGTTAAGATGTGAGGGTAACTGGGAGAATGTATCGAAATTGACAGACTCTCCGGATATGTGAAATGAGATTATGAAGAGACCTCCAAAAGAAGATGGCAAGAAATAGTCGATTTATTAGTAATTTGATGTTATCTGACTTCGATATGTGTAATCGTTATTTTTGACTTGATAGATTCAATGTAACTTTTATATTGTATCCTTTATCCCACTTTCCCACTTTCCCCTTCCCTCTTCCTTTAAAATCAATAAAACTCTTTAATTAAAAAAAAAGATGTGAGGGTAACTGGGGAGGAGGAAGGCCACACAATGTCCTGATCTTACTGGAGGTAAAATGGGGCACAAGTTGAATTAAGAAATAGGTACAGTAATTCAAAAGTATATTCTAATGTGTATCAAGTCTGGAAAATGGCCAGCATATTATTTTCAAAACTCCCCAGCCTGTTTCCGGAGTTTATATATATAAAAATAGGGTGTGGAATGATCAGTGGGGGAAAATATTAAAGCAACACATGAATGTGAACGTAGATAGCAAATAATTGTATGGTTATACACAGTGTTTCCGGAGTTTCAGCAGGAATGCGGCATCAAATTCCAGTGACATGATGGATCAAAAGGGAAAAGATTGCCCTGTTCCTGACACACCCACTGCAGTTCCTAAAAGCAAGTTATGTGAAAGTACCACAAGGGGATTGGGGTTTTCTGAAAGGAAAAGTAATTTCCTTTTCAGAGGAGAGCTCCCAGTGCCCCCCCCCCCCGGCAGCACGGTCATCGGGCAGGATGGACCTGGACTCAGTTGTCCGAAAGAGTAACCTTGCTGAATTCCACAGCACAGCATAGCATCTCTTTTCTCAGACGTTTGCCCCAGTGCTAACAGGGCGGGAACCTGAATATGCAAGTACGATATGTGGAAAATCTACCTTCCTCTTTTTATGAATGAGTCTCAATTTTCAAAAAAATCCTCCTGCATTCCAACTATCTACAAGAAAGGGCATTTCCTCAGTGGTATGATGCAACTGTTTATAAAAATACAAAGTCATCACAAAGAGTACACTATGGACAAAACTGCTGTACAGATGTGATTTGACAACTTGTGTTGCTCCAGCACCAAAGCCTTTATCGAGCCAAGAAACTCATTGGATGACTTTCAGCTTGACCCTCTATATCATTGTTGGTGAACCTATGGCACGGGTGCCAAAGGTGGCACTTGGAGCCCTTTCTGTGGGCCCCCGACATCGCCCCTTCACAGCCACCTGTATTCAGGTTGAATTGCTGTAATGGCACTTTGCGAAAAATTAGTGGGTTTTGAATTGCGGTTTGGACGCTCGTTCTCTAAAAGGTTTGCCATCACTGCTCTATATAGATCCAATCACAGGACCGTACACTCTTGGGAGCTGGGAGGAGATGTTTTCTCCTGCTCTTTTTACTTACTCACTTGCCATTTAGTGCTGATGGTGAGTCTACTCTAGCTAAGGCTGGCATGTGGGATGTAGGCCAATGTGATTTGAGTTCCAACTATGGATTATATCTGCAACATGCAGCTTTCCCTTGCAATTGTGATCCAAAAGAAAGGAAGCAAGCAAGCAAAAATTGTTTCCAAGTTCTCTCTCTCTCTCTCTCTCTCTCTCTCTCTCTCTCTCTCTCTGTGTGTGTGTGTGTGTGTGTGTGTGTGTGTGAGAGAGAGAGAGAGAGAGAGAGAGAGAGAGAGAGAGAGAGAGAGAGAGAGACCTTGTCCCTTTAGCCTTGAGATATGGCTGCCAACTGCATTGTTATTGTACACCTAGCTCCAGTTCACATATCTCGGGGCACTAGATAACATCATCTCCACCCATCCTTCTGCAAGCTTCATGGCTGCCTACTTCAGGGCTTAAACTTCCCAGAGAGCAATAGAGCCTTGCTGTGCATTAACCCTGCTGCCCACCGCTCTAGAAATTTTGGATGTACAAGCCGCTACTGTTGAAGCAAGCGATTTCAGGGGTTGGTGGGGGGAGAGGAAAGCCTCCAACTTTGGAAATAACAACTTGGCTCTGCACCAGGCATTTACCCATTTCCATCCCTCTGCCATGACTGGGCCAGAGGGAAGCAAGATAAAATGCCAAAGGGTGGCATTGCGAAATATATAAACGCCAAACGGATGGTGGCTGACCTCATCCATGGCTTGATAACCTGCAGCTGTTCTTAAAATACTTGTCAGATGCACTGAACAAGGAGTTCTTTGGAAGCATAGATTATACACAATTCACAGAGGAGGGAATCTAAAACCAACTGCTACCGGGCAAAAACATTAGGAGACCAAAACGTATATTTCCTTATTCATGGATAGCGCAGTGGTTTAGTTATCTGGCTACAGAGTCAGATGTTGCGAGTTTGATTCCTCACTGTGCCTCCTGTGAACAAACCCAGCCTGTGTAGCCTTGGGCAAGCGGCACAGAGCGCCCAGTGTGCCTCCAGGAGAAGGGAATGGTAAACCACTTATGAGTATTCTTTACCTAGAATCCCCCCCAAAAGAGTTGCCATAACTCAGAATTGGCTCATGATCATCATCGTCGTCGTCGTCATCGTCATCATCATCGACCAGAGAAGTTAGAGCTATTCGGCAGTGGAATATGCTGCCGCGGAGGGTGGTTGAGTCTCCTTCTTTGGAGGTTTTTAAACAGAGGCTGGATGGCCATCTGTCGGAAATATTGTGATGGGGCTGCCTGCATGGCAGGGGGTTGGACTAGATGGCCCTTGAGGTCTCTTCCAACTCTATGATTCTATGATTCCAGAAGGATCTCTCCAAACTGGGGAAATGGGCTGCAAAATGGCAAATGTGTTTCAATGTAGAAAAATGTAAAGTAATGCTTACTGGGGCAAAAAAAATCAAAACTTTATCTGTTAACTCATGGGCTCTGAGTTATCTGTGACAGATCAAGAAAGAGATTTTGGTGTGCTGGTGGACAACTCAATGAAGGTGTCTACCCAGTGTGTGGCAGTGGTGAAGAAGGCAAATTCCATGCTAGGGGTTATCAAAAAGGGGATTGAAAATAAAACAGCCAACATTATAATGCCATTGTACAAAACGATAGTAAGGCCGCACATGGAGTATGGTGTACAGTTCTGGTCACTGCATCTCAAGAAAGATGTAGTGGAACTGGAAAAGGTGCAGAAGAGAGTGATAAAATAATGACTGGGCTGGGGAACCTCCCTTATGAGGAAAGGCTAAAACATTTGGGGATCTTTAGTCTGGAAAAAGGCACCTGAGGGGGGATATGATTGAGATGTACAACATAATGGAGGGCATGAGTAGAGTGGACAGAGGGAAGCTCTTCTCCCTCTCACAAAATACCGGGATGAGGGGACATCCACTCAAATTGAAGGATGGGAGAGTGAGAAAAGACAAAAGAATTTTTTTTATCCAGTGCATTGTTAGTCTGTGGAATTCCATGCCACAACATGTGGTAATGGCATCTGGCCTGGATGCCTTCAAATGGGGATTGGACAGATTTCTGGAGGAAAAATCCATCACAGGTTACAAACCATGATGAAGATGTATAATCTCCAGGCTTAAAACTAGGGTACTCCGAAGGCCAACTGCAGGGGAGTGGTATCAGGAGACAGATATCTAGCCTCATGCGCTCCCAGACACATTTGGTGGGGCCAATGTGAGATACAGGAAGCTGGACTAGATGGGCCTTTGGCCTGATCCAGCATGGCTCTTCTTATGTTATGTTCAGAGTTAGCCCGACCCACCAGAGCCTCTATGGCAATCGTGTTCTGGGTGTCCACCCCCAGGGAGGCCTGTAAAGTTGTGAAATGCAATCGGGCCTTCTCGGTGGCCGGCCTGGCATCCTTTAAAAAGTCCGTGAAGACCTGGCTGTTCAAGGATGTCTTCACAATTGCTAGGTGTGTTGTGTTCTCCCTGTGTTCATTCTTTGTTTATCATCATCATCATCATCATCATCATCACACATCAGACAAGATAACTATGCTGGATTTTGTATTACCAATCACTAGTCGAACACTTCCCAAGTGTTTAGGACTACGTGACGTATCGGCGAATTATGTGAGCAGATGCCAGTAAGGCGGCTTTCTGCAGCTGACTGATGGTAACTTTGTCAACTCCAATTTCTTCTAAATACTTGCTTAGCACTTTAGGCACCGCACCCAGTGTGCCGATTACCACTGGGACCACCTGTGCCGGTTTATGCCAGAGTCTCTGAAGTTCTGGCATACTGAACTTCCGAGACTCTGGCATAAACTGCATATTTATCATCATCATCATCATCATCATCATCATCATCATCATCATCATCAT
>JAHTLZ010000275.1:2984642-3061525 GCA_023846285.1 Phrynocephalus versicolor | reverse complement strand
ATCATCATCATCATCATCATCATCATCATCATCATCATCATCATCATCATCATCATCATCATCATCATCATCATCATTCCCTCTTGCCAGGTATTTGATGTCTTGTTATTGTTCCTTTGTATCTTTTGTATTATTAGATTTTTTTCCTGTTTCCTTTTCTATATTTTAAAAATTATTATTGTTATTGTTGTTGTTGTTTTTAGTTGTTTTGAAAAGTTTTTGCTTTTAACCACCTAGAGTTCCCGTTTGAGGAAAATCGGATAGCGGTATACAAATATAAAAATAAATAAATAATAAATTCATTCCAGATAAAAATGGACGGGCAGAGAGGGCAACAGGAAGTGAAGGGGGTGGGGCAACAAGTTCAAATTCATCTTGTGCCCTTCCTGTGGGTGGATATTTGGATCCAACACCTACATGTCTGGATTTTAGATCAAGAGCAAAAGAGAGTGCTATCAGAGGTGATCACTCTGGCAATGAAATCCCTTCATACTGAAAGCCTTCTAAAACCTTTGCCTCACCAAATTTTAGAAGTGTTTCACCACCTCGCTAGCTCTTAAAGCTGAGTAGCCCTCAGGTGTAAAACTACTTGCAATACAATGGCCTTTGATTCTCTTCTGTCAGGGTCTTTTTGTTTTCAAACCTTTGAGAACAAGGCAGACAATAAACAAAAAAAGAAAGACAAAACAACCTGAGCGACCGGACACTTTTGCTTTATGTTTTCCAGACAAATGCAGACATTCACCATAGGCGTCTGCCTATTTCCCACCCTCTAAACCCAAAACTGGCTGGTTTGACTAGAATGACTCACTGGTGCCTTGCCTTTACTCAAGGACGTTTGTCTAGATGCACCACCAAGAACGATCCTTGAGGTGTAACTGAAAATGGCAACTGTGCAGATGACTGCCAAGGGTGAGAAGCAAATTCTCCCTTCACCTTTTCACAGGACCTGCCCTGCTTCCTGGCCTGTTTAACCGGACTTAATTTCTATCCCATGTTTGTGTAATTAACCCAGCTGTTTCCCCATTGTGCAAGGCACACCAGTAAGAATCCATGTTGAACAGAAAGAGCCCTTATACAACTTGATTTTATTTTCACGCCTTCCTATCAGGAAAGACTAATCAATTTAAGGTTTTTATGATTTAGAGTGATGCTTGGAAAACATATTTTTCTGGACAATTCTTAGAACCAACCCATCCATCCACCTCCAGAAAGCTTGACTTGTGCCTAGGCTCCATGGGAAACTCTGAGCATTGCAGTCCAAGAGAGAGAGAGAGAGAGAGAGAGAGTATCTTTTCATAGCTCTGGTTTAGACAAGAGGCAGGGAACGCATGACCTTCCAGACACAGACGATTCCCATCCTTCATCATTAGAGCTGACTAGAGTGGAGAAGGAGCACACTCTAAAATCTGGAGGGACACATTTCCCCATATCTTGAGTTAGAGGAAAGACTACAAGTGGCGGAATTCCATGCATCCAAGAGAACCACTGTTTCCCATTTGCTCAGCAGTGCTCTCACTGCAAAACAAAAAAAGCACGTAAGTGCCATGTAAGGCACCTATTTAAAAGAAGTACCCCAGAGGTGTCCACTGTGGTTGTCCTGATGCTGTTGGAGTGTAACTCCCAAGTTTGTAGAATCACAGGGTTGGAAGAGACCTCGAGGGCCATCCAGTCCAACCCTCTGCCATGCAGGATCCCCCATCACAGTGTTCCCAACAGATGGCCATCCAGCCTCTGCTTAAAAACCTCCAAAGATGGAGAATCCACCACCTTCCATCACAGCACATTCCACTGCCGAACCATCATGAAGTTCTTCCTAACGTTCAAATGGAATCTCTTTTTCTGTAGTTTGAAACCATAGGCTACAGCGGATACAAAACTGCAGTCCAACACTATCTGGAGGGCTGCATTTGTCCTCTTCCAATGTAAAGAGGTGCAGCTTGGTCACCCATCCACTCCACAAATGTTAAGCGACATAACCATCAGCATCGACTTCAGCCCCAGCACCCCCATCTATGGCTTACCTGAACGCTGCAGCTCCTCAAGGGTGAATAGCCATCGAAACCTGGGATCCAAGACAGCAACACTGTGTGAGCTGTGCTATTCAGGACATGGAGTTCAACAGGTGGGGATGGGAGCTCTGCATGAGAAACAATGAGATCTTGAGGAATCATTCACGACCTGATTCTCCAGGTATTCCAATGCAAGTCGATTTAGGCACACTGCTACTTTGTTAGAACTAACAAGTTGTATGCGGGAGAGCAGGAGAAATAAGTATGCGACAGGAATCCAGAAACAAGATCGATTTTGCCAAAATGTTAGTTTGCTGGAAAGAAAAGCATATGCTTACTATTGAGCTGGGCAGTGTTACCAAATGGCTGGAATCCTGTTGCTTAGTGTAGTAAGTTGGAACTAGAATAAGCCCGTTGACTTAACTGAAGTTACAGAAGAGTTGACTTAGTAAATAGCTCTGCTCTAGTTTGGAACCGGCTGCATTGAGCAAGATGATTTGAGCAATGGACTCAACTGTGAAGCATCCTTAACTGTATAATATTATGTTTGTTTCATCAGGTTTCTCACTGGGTACAGTGGAGTTCTTTGCTAGTAAATGTTTACCCGACTAGATAGCTTAGTGATTTTAAGTATCTGGCTACGGAGCCAGAATTTGGGAGTTTGATTCTATCCTCCTGGGGAAAAGAGTCAGTCAGTGTAACTTTGGGTGTGCTGCAGTCCTAGGGCACCCCATAAGATGATAAACCACTTCTGAGTTTTCTATCTGGAAAACGTTGATAAGGGTTAATATAAGTCAGAGCTGATTTGAGAGCACATAATTATTATTAAGCGTGTTTAGGACTGCAGGCTAAAACAAACAAACACATAAATGTGATTTTTCCCTTGCTGTTCTAAGGAGGAGGGCGACCAGGATGGTTGAAGGTCTGGAGGAAATGTCTTACAAGGAACGGCTTAGGGAACTGGGAAAGTTTAGTCTTTCAAAAAGAAGGCTGAGAGGGAATATATTAGCTATGCTTAAATATTTGAAAGGATGTCATATTGAAGAGGGAACAGGTTTGTTTTCCATGGCTTCAGAGACTAGAACTTGGGGGAATGGTTTCAAACTACAGGAAAAGAGATTCCATTTGAACATTAGGAAGAACTTTGTGACAGTTAGAGCTGCTTGGCAGTGGAATATGCTGCCACAGAGGGTGGCGGAGTCTCCTTATTTGGAGGTTTTCAAGCAGAGGCAGATGGCCATCTGTCGAAAATACTGTAATGGGCGTTCCTGCATGGCAGGCGGTTGGACTGGATGGCCGTTGATGTCTTTTCCAACTCTATGATTCTATGATTCTAAGGAGAGCAAGGGGACATAACCCCTTGGATGCAGGCTCCACATTTCTGTTACTGTTTTGTCATTGGCTTTTTATACAGTATGTGGAACCAATTACCTCAAGAGGTGGTGAGTGCTTCAAGACTGGAGGCATTCAAGAGAAATGTGAACCACCACCTGGCAGATATCCTTTGATTTGTATTCCTGCATCGAGCAGGGAGTTGGACTTGATGGCCATGTAGGTCCCTTCCAACTTCATTATACAGTGGACCCTCGTATAACAAACAGCTTGTATAACATAAAATCTCTACAACATAAAAAATTCTGGTGATAGGGGAAATTTGCTTAACATAATCGCCTATGGGGAAAATCCGTACAACATAAAAATGGGATTACTCCATTTCAATGCATTCCTATGGGAATTTGTATAAAGGAAAATTTGCTTAACATAATTTCATTTGGAACAAATTAATTCCTTTATACAAGGTACCACTGTACTATGATTCTATGATTATCTGTTTTATCCAATAAGTTTAAATCTGTATTTTAATATTAGCCCCTTTTGTGCCATTGTAATAGAAAGCTAAGATGGAAATAAAAAAAATACATTGATATAGGATGCAGCCTTAAGATTTCTTCTACATGAGTGATTCAGAGAGGGCAATGATGCGACATTCCAGATGCCCTTCCTCATTATTCTAGGCCAGTGGTTTCCAACCTTCGGTGCCCAAATGTTCTTGGACTAAAACTCCCAGGAGCCTTCGCCAGGATTTCTGGGAGTTGCAGTCAAAAAACATCTGAGGACTAAAGTTTGGAACTACTGCTCTGGGCCAACCCAACTCCACTGTTACTATTAGATGCTATCAATGAATGTGCCTTGACTGGTTTTATTTGCAAGTGCCGTTGTTCCTTGCAACAAGGCCAGAACAAGGGAGGACAGAAGACAAACTGACATGTCCTTGTAGATCTCCGGATAATTTGATCTCATTCTTGGTTATGTAACAATGGCAACAACAAAATTCTTCTAGCCACCCATGCTATTCTAACTTTACCGGACGAAATGGAGGAAAGCTGGGGGTGGAAAGAACCGGCTGTGGTTTTTTGTGTGTGGCAGTACTGTGAGTTCAGTACTGAAAACAAATTCCTCAGCTGAGCTTGAGCTGAGAGGGATTCTCGTTCCTTCATTCTTCAGTCTGCCTGGGAGCCACCATTATGTAACTAGTGCCAAATTTTTGGGGTGTGGGTGTGGGTGTGGGTGGGTGTGCGCGTGCGTGCTGAAGGTCATGTAAAATATAAGCCTCAAGTTTGCTAACAAAACAAAGCAAAAGCTGCACTCCAAAACAAGGCTCCCAGACTGAAACTCCCTCCCACAGGAGGCCAGGATGGCCCCATCTTTGCTGTTCTTCCCCAAACAGACCTTTCTCTTCAGGCAGGGTTTTCCTTCCTGACTGATCTCCCTGAATGGGGGTTTAAATAGATTGTGCTACCTTTAAATGTGTTTTGGTGTGCTTATGCTCTCTTTTTTTAAAATATGGCATTTCTTCTATTCTTTTTAGTATTTGAATATTTGCTGTTGCTAACTTTAGTATTGCCTTTTAAAGGCGTAAACCGCCTTTTAAAGCAGAAAAATGAGATTAAAAAGTTTTCACCCTATAATAAACAATTGTCCATTGGCTAAACATAAAAAAAGGAAACAAACTTTTACTGGTTTTGCACTGAGACTTTCATTGGCAAATGATTTTTAGCAAATGTATAGCCTAATCCTGAAAATACTTGCTCAAAAACGAGGACTGGGTAATCCCCACGGCACTTTGTGGGACAGAGTAATGCACAGACACGCAGAGGATCTGTGCAGTTGAAATCCTGTTCTTTGTCTTCAAATGATATTGTGCAGGAAGGCAGCTCTTTTTGCAGAAAAATAAGATGGAATCATAGAATCATAAGATGGAAAAAATAATGGAAAAGCCATTAAAGAGGACTCAGTTATGACTATGAACTATTAAATGGAGATGGAAATGCCGATAAGCAAAGTTGACCCTATGCATGACCTCTGCTTAAGACCCAAAATAATAAATTGCCTTATTTAGAAGTAGATGACCATCCTTTTTTTTTTTAAATCAAAAATATAAACCTAAGGAAACCTACAGGGAGCAAAATATTTTTTTCTCTTAAACATTAAGCTAAATCGAGTTCCTTAACAGATGACCATGTATCTGTTAATCTTAATAAAAACCAGAACTTGGAGGGAGTGGGGGGGGGGGTCCTTTTAAAATGATGAATTCTACAATCTTTCAGCTGGGAGGCTGCAGGGTTACACTGGCTGGGAGGTTTTAGTTGTAATTGTCCCAAAAAAGAGATAAACTTTTCCAAACTCTGATAAGGGTGTTTCATTCCTGGCAAAATACCAGGAGGATTTTGATTCAGCCTTTATTTGGCTACAAAGCTCCTTGGATGATCTTTGCCAAGTCACTCGCTATCTTTTCTCACAGGAGTTGGCACTGTTTAGGATGAAAAGGGGGCAAACCACAATCCCTACCTTGAGTTCATGGAAGGAAAAGAATATCAAGATAACAAACAAACAAACAAACAAATAATATGTCACATTAATAACAGAGAACAGGAGGTACGCTCCCTGTCCAGATTAGACTGGGAATGATTAAATATTACACCGTGGAAATTGGCCCATTTAACACGTAGACTTCAACCATCTCTTCAGGCGCAATCATGCTTCGACCATAAGCTGAAGACTGAATATGACTGTGAAAGGAGCACTTCATTTTTCAAAATGTTGCAGAATTAAGTGCTCCTTTCCAGTATCTGAGCCGGATAACCATGCTTCCACCTGCAACAGATGCTCTGCGTTCCATACCCACTGAGCATTATCACTCCTTAATGGACTTCTCCTGGTGGGAGGTTATCACCATGAGTTTTTCCATGTGCATATTTCCTCTGCTTATGCAATGCTTTGGGTTCCCTCCTTGTTGATGCTTCCCCTTTTCTTTCTCACTAGCCCCATTTGCCTACATCATACATAGCTTCAGTTAGTGTTTGAGTTCACTGTAGATAAGAAGGTTTCCAACCCCTAAGCTAGTATGGAGAATGTATGCCCATCCCATATATGGTTGAACTTCAGCTCTCATCAGACCTAGGCAGCACAGCCAATGGCAAGGGAAGATGGCCACTATAATTCCAGCAACTCCTGACCAGCCACTTGCTCCCCAACCTCAATCGCAGCCTAAATTTTCTTATGGGCCTTTCCATCCTTTTGTAAATTTGAGGAAAGACTGGGGAGGGGCCAAGCCAGGTCCACTTAAGACAGAACTAGACTGGAGTTTATTTGATCATGTCTCATAACAAAATCGAGTGGTTGCAAGCAGGTCTTTCAGGACCCTGGAAAGCACACAAGAAGCAGAGTAGTTGCTCCCCTTTCCATATTTTCCCATTGAAAGGGGCGAAAAACTAGAGCCTGAGGATTCAGCTGGGAGTTCTCAGATTCACCATGCCAAACCCAGCTGTCAATCTCAATGCTAGAGTCTGGGCCCAGCATTCACTCAATCTGCGTCACAGGTCTTCTGACCATTGTGCTGAAGGATGCTGGGGGGATGACAATGGGGAGAGGTGCAGAAACAATCAACTAGGTCCAATTTTATGCAGTTTCATACTTTACACTGTCTCTGGCAAATATTATAATTCAGCAGGCTTATGCCTGCTAACTGCTATCTAGTGGTGTGCTCTGTGTGCTCTGACTGTATTGGTATAACTTGATCTTCAACGTTCCATTATAATTATTGGAAGCAATGAGATCTTCTCTTAAACCTGTTGAAAACTGTAGTCTGGGGATTCACATGGTTTGAAAAAAAATTGTTTGGACTGCGTTTCGTAGACTTTCCTAACAGTCCTTACTAATAAGATTTTAATTGGAATAATAACAGCCAATTAATGCCTATCACTGACCTTTAATATTGATTCGTGCTTCAGTTGACGTAGCTACGCCCTTTTCGTTGTGAGCTTCGCAGTGGAAAATAGCCGTTTCATTAAGACCTGCAGATCAAAACAGGCAACACAAAATGTAAAACAGGAGCAGCACTATGGGGAAAATACTTCTCACCCTAAGAGAAGTACTTCTGTGTAAGCTATTTTCACTCCCAACTTGCCTCCCCCCCTTAAAAACAGGCACACACAAAAATCTCCAACAAAATAAAACTCCCAAGTGTCATGTTGCAGTTGGAATAAACATCTCTCCAAGCAAGGCACTTTCTCTGACCACAAGGGAGGCGCTGCATGGGAAAGGAGGGCCTCTTTTGTTTTGCCTTTTAAAACATGCTTTCCTTTGCAAAAAATGTGACTGAACTCTTTGACAGAACTATTTAAAAACTAGCCTGTGCCTTAAGTTGCAGCCACGGGCAAGCCGTACACCCAGGAATGGAACGGAAAAGTTTAGCAAGCCAACTGCTATGCATTGCAGATATGTAATTCAAGAGGGCCCGTGCCAGTTCAATTGATTCACAGCACCTTCCCTCGACCTGGTGCCCTACAGATGTGCCCAATTGTAACACAGCATTGATGGCTGGGATCCTGGAAACTGAAGTCCAACATATCAGAAGGCTTCCAGGCCAGGAAAGGCTTTTTTCCACCACACAAGTTGCGGCAGGTCAAAATGAGGCACCTCTCATTCCATACAAGTCAAGAATGAAGGCACAGCTGGACAGGACTGGTCCTACCATGAGATAAAGAAAGGAGGAACCTTAGGAAGGAGATGCTCAGCAGCATAACACACTTTCAGTCCCTGATAATTTGCCATGCTTGGGTAAAACGTAAGGGAGTCATAGCCAAAAACATCTGGATGTTACCAAGTTGCCTAACCATTAACTATTTAAATGAGCTGTAGGTTTGTTCTTGATGCCTGATTGTTGTGATCTGCCCCAAGATCACATGTGATGTGATACATAACATTGATGCATAAACGTAACATTCATGACATCATTATTTCTTTGTTTGATTTATATACCCCCCCCCAATTAATGCAAATCACTATTCTGGACGGTTTACAACCATGGGTAAAACATAGTACTATGAATAAGGCTCTGATCACATGGGAAAGAGACTGCAATTTGGACACTTCTAGAGTGCTCCAGTATCTTTCCAGTGATGACACAACAAACATGGAAAAGCACTCCAGCCTGACCCTGATCTATTCCCAGCCAGTCTTTTTTGACCTAGCTGTAGGGCTGCCTACTTTTGGGGGGCAGGCTGTAGTGACTCTTCACAGGATGAAGGGTCACTTTAGGGGAGACTGCCATTATAATGACTCTTTCACAGTGCAATCATGAGTGCACCTTTACTGATCGTTACTCTTCCTTCCTTCCTTCCTTCCTTCCTTCCTTCCATCCATCTAGATGTGTGATAGCCCACCATGGTGAAGGCAGTTAGAAACATTGGGCTTACATGGTTTTATGGGGCCTTATAACCTAATTCCCAGCTCCTATATTGAGGAAAGAACTGGTTCCAGTCCAGCCTGAGGTGATGCTAGGGATGTTGGTAAAATAACAGATGGCTGCGGTATGCCTGCCATACACTGTGGCTTACATTACCACTCCCAACAACTGCAGTAGAAGACACTGTCCCACTTCCTGAGTGTCTCTGGCTCAGCTTTTTCCTTGCTCAGCCCTTCAAATCATTCTCAGACTCCTCCTCCTTTATGCCACCCTCCTGCCACAACTCAGACAGTATCAGCAAAATCTAGAATGAACAGCAGAGTGAAGTGCATTTGGGGTCAGTAGATGACAAAACAAAACCAGAGCAGAAACTCACCCTGATTGTGTGCTTATTTTATGTGGTTGACCATCATGGGTAAATGGAATGCTGAACTAACCAGCATTTGGTCTAATTCAGAATGAATGAGTTATTTTATTAGTGTAATGAGTAATATTTTCTAGTTACCTTCAGAACTTACATATAAAGGGCATTTTTATATTATTTTCATTAATACATTGCTTTTCTGCCCATAGGGGACTCTAGACAGCTCACAGTCAGTTGAAATTAATACAGAGACACCATTAAAACACCATCAAATAGAATATGAAAAACATTTAAACACATAAGCTATATTGGAAAGTGCCATTAAAAACACTTGAAAACACTTTAAAACCCTAAATTCAATTATCACATTCCTAAAAGCCCTGCTTCTCCAATTCACTTGAAAGTGGGCCTTTTAATTAAATTCTTACAGGATTTGTGCATATTTTATGTCATTCTTTTAACAATCTTTGTGCCTTTAAAAATACAACAAGGAATGTAATGCATTTTGTTTTGAGCCCCATAACAGGTAATAACAATTAATCATGTTTTAGATGCTGTAACAGTAACTGAAATTGGTTTATTTTTATGTGTCTTCTCACAGTCTGCTCCAGCACAAGATCATAATTACAAAGTTCTCAGAATGACCAGCTGAAACAGAAATATTTGAAAGAAGGAGACTGCAAAAGCCACTGGTCTCCTACAAAACCAGTGGGGTGGTCTGAGCCCAAACACCTTATCAAAATTATCATATCATTTCAACCATGATTGATTGTTATTACCTGTTATGGATGTCAGAGCAAAATACAGTGGTACCTTGTATAAAGTAATTAATTCGTTCCAAATGAAATTATGTTAAGCAATTTTTTCTTTATACGAATTCCCATAGGAATGCATTGAAAATGGAGGAATCCCATTTTTATGTTGTACGGATTTTCCCCATAGGCGATTATGTTAAGCAAATTTCCCCTATCTCCGGAATTTTTTATGTTGTACATATTTTATGTTATACAAGCTGTTTGTTATACAAGGGTCCACTGTACACTATACTTGTTGTTTCATCCCTGTTTTTTTAAAGGCACAAAGACTACTAAAAGAATGACATGAACAATATTAAGGCTGTAAATAACTGAATATTTCAGATCAGAAGGAAAGAAACCTCTGAAGAAACATGGTTACCTCATCTCTGAGGTAACCCAGGTTAATTAGAGCTCATTGTGTCCTCTCTTCCTACATACCTATCAATGTCTTAAATCTTGGAGATAATTTCGCTAAGAACATGAGTTAAAACATTGACAAAGAAATAAGGAAATGCCTGCCACATTCTTTAATAATGAAACCGTTTTCACCAAAGGGTGCGTCCATGCGTGTCTATGTGTGGCAGTAGCAGCAACCGGATAAGCCACCAGGAAGGACAATAACCATGGAAACAATTCCTCAGAAGAAGGATACTGTGTAGCTCCTTCACAAGCAATTAAAAAAATACCTCAGGTCCCACAAATTATCTTCCAGTGATAGTTGTCTAGAACCACAAGTGAGGAACTAAGGATTCAGCTAAGAAAAAAAAAAGCTAGGTTTTCTACTGCTGCAGCACACAACAGCAGAATGAGCGGTTAGAACTGCAGCAATAGTAAGCAATAATTACAATGAATCTCATGGCACGGTCAAGATTAACATGCTTTATTTGGCAAGATCTTTCACAAACTGCTGATCACATCACTGCATCAGAAACCTCAGATATCCATGAAAGCCTCTGCCTACTAACACAGCTAACAATCCCTTTCCCCCCAGAAATAATAACAAAGCCGTTTCAAGCAGGCAAAATAACACCATCACAGTGTCAGTCCCTCTTCCTTTAAAATGGGCCTATCTAGCCTGCTGGTTGACTCTGGATTTGATTATTTGATCCTTCTGCATTCAGCAAGAGTAGCCAGTGGACTGTTATAGACTTCTGTTTCACTGCAGAACAGGACCATTTATGGGCCTAGGAATGCCCTCATGTTGAAATTGGGGGCCACCAAACTCACCAGGCACCATCAGGACAGACGGAGAACTTTCTTCACTAGAGACCTGGCGACTGTTCCAATGCCAGCGAATCTCAACAGGCTCGGGAGGCCCCACTGCATGGCAGGTGAGGTTGAACGGTGTGTTCCGACTTACATTCAGCCCCTCGGGCTGCTTAATGAAGTATGGCAGACCTACATGGAATGGAAAGTAAAGAGCTCTTAAGAAGTCCTATATGGTAAAGAAACAGGGAAAATCTCTTCCAACATGGTGTTTCCCATATTTTTTTTGGGACTAAATGCTAATAATCCCCAGGAACTACTCATACAATATTAGATATGCCAGCACTGTCCATGATATCTGGAAGGCACTAGCTTACTGGTCGTTCATCTAAGGAATAGACTTCAAATTGCACACGGATTCTCTGAGGCAGCCAAAACTACAGCTGACTAATGTGGTTGAATTTCAGAAGCATTTCTGCTGCCTAGAAAGGATGGTTGCACCTCAGAGTCAATGCGTCCCAATTTTGGCTTCTTGGACTAGATCTCCCACCACAACATAAGGAACTGTATTAAAAGGCCGTGACATTAGGAAGGTTGGGAACCACTGCTATGTCTCCTTGAAGGTTTTCCTCCAATCCAATCCCTCCTTTAAAATCAGTACGGCAGGTATCAAAAATCCGAGAAACATCCAGCTAGATGCTTACTTCTCCCATGAGGAATTTCCAAAGTTCATTCCATGTTTAAGCCATTTCCCCCACTCAGTATTCAATGAATAATGACCAAATATTCAACAACAGTCTCTACCCATCAAGTAGTGCTTTCACATCAAAGCCTACCTTCCAGCAAAACCAGAATGGGATCTGATACTATTTCATTGCTGTTGACTTTCACCTTGCATCTGTAGGACCCATTATCGGAGCGCTGGATGTTGATTATACTGCAGGGGGGGGGGGGAGAAATAAGAAGGCGGGGGGAAGGGGCGAGTGGAGAGGACATATAAGGCCATGATCTAGGCAAGAAACCAGAACTTCCAGTACATGCTAAAATTATTCTGCTATATTTTAAGCCCGATTAAAAATAAACATGGCATGAATAGAGATTGTGAATCCACATGGAAAAATGTCTTGGGAACAACCTAGCTTTTTCTAGAGTGCTCCCATGAACTACTGCAGTGACAAATAAGGGTCTGTCTAGGCTTGGATCTTGAAGATGATGTCTAAGGTCCTACATTCATAGAGGTTCCCCAAAAATCAGCCAGAGAGCTGTATGTATTAAGAGTGGGTGGTAACAAATCTCTTTTAAATTCTTTGGATTACTAATCTAGAAACTCTCCAGACCGAGTGGCCATGGCAATTGAGTAATTCTGGGAGACATGGTAAAAAAAAAACATCAAAATTTCCAAGCTCTAGTATATGGAAGCAGGTCAAGCAGCAACTGGGGTAGATACATCAGGATCCACCACTTACCATTGCACCAATTTTTCTTCTTGATTTTTAAAAACACTTTGGTGCTGACCAAAGCATGCTGCTTATATACTGCCCCACATCACTTAAAGCAGTCTCTGGGTGGTTTATAATTTTATTTATGCAGGCTACATTTCCCCCCTTCCCTGCGAGCTAGGGTCCTCATTTTACCAATAGTAATTGGAAGGATAGAAGGCTGAGTCAACATATTTGGGATTGAACCTCAGGTTGGGAGCACAGTTTTGGCTGCATAACTGCAGCTGAACTACTGCGCTACAAGGCTCATAGCAGTCAAAAGGGACTGGTTTAAAAATATTAAAATATTTTGGCTGGAATCTAGCCAAAGAAATATGCCAGTGTTAAATCCAATGGTGTAAATTTCAAGAACAATTTCTCTCTAGTTAAGTATGTCTATGAAGATTCTCAGTCATCCAGGTGAATTTATCTGGAAGTTGAGTCATGGCTCCTGGACTTCTTTTTCTTCAGAGAGAGAAACATTTCACTGATGAAGCTGTTTGGATGAGCAGCGAAACGTTTCTGTCTCTCAAGAAAAAGAAGTCCAGGAGCCATGACTCAACTTCTAGACTCTGGTCAAGTAGTTGGTATAGGCATTTGTTGTCATGTACCAGGTCCTACGACTGGTGTAAAACACTCAATGCCTAGTCTGATTTCACCCGCAGTAATTTGGCAATGAGATTCACGCCACTGGATTTATGCTGGTAGGTGTAAATAATAAGACTCTGGCCACTGTCCTTTCCTACAGTAAAAAAAAGTACTTACTCCCAAGTCAGTGAGGTTAACTTCATGAGGAATGCAAGTGTTGACTTCTTAACTAGTGGCAATTGGAGACTGCAGTTTATGACAACTGATTTACGCTGGCCTACATATGTAACAGGATTATGGCTTATCTATGTTGATTACCTGAAAGTAGATATCATAGCGATGTCTTCACCGTCATCAAATTGATAATACTGGCTGGCTATCCTGTCAGCATCAATAAGCTCTTTCCCATTCTTCCACAAGGAAATGGCTGCAGAATCTTGGTTGATCAGTGATTTAGGAACGCTGATGGAGCAATTAAATTTGATGTCCATATGCTCAGCAATTCGGATACTTCCTACTGTAGGATTAAACTTAATTAACCGGAGAGGGTCAGCTGCATCACCTTCAGCAGAGGTGAGTTTACTGGCCTTCACAGGTCTAGACTCCACTGGATGTGCTGATGCATGTATTGCTGAAGTAGCACTGTTTATACGGACAGGAAGGAAGCGTGGTAATCGTTGCACCCTTTTTGCATCTTTGGGAGGTGTTTTTGATTCAATGGTTAATATTGAGACGGACCTCTTCACTCCTTGGGTAAGACCTGCAAATAAATATGTACAGTTAAGGACTACTGTGTCAGTCAGGACTTGCTTCGGGCAAGGCAGGACTTGAAGGAAAGGAGCAATAAAAAGCACAGCTCCCTGCAAAGTAAATAACTTACCCAAGTTATTTCAGTATGCAAGGGGAAAAAAGAAAAGAGAAAGAAAAAGTACTTGAGGCAAAGAAACTCCTTCAACTGCCTCACCTTACAGCACGCAGGGAAAAATATATTATAATAAATTGCAATGTGTGTAGATTTCTAATACAGTGGACCCTTGTATAACAAACAGTTTGTATAACATAAAATCTGTACAACATAAAAAGTTCTGGCAATAGGGGAAATTTGCTTAACACAATCACCTATGGGGCAAATCCGTACAACATAAATATGGTCACGATTAGGGATTACTCTGTTTTCAATGCATTCCTATGGGAAATTTGTATAAAGGAAGATTTGCTTAACATAATTTCATTTGGAACTAATTAATTCCTTTATACAAGGTACCACTGTATTTTATTGCCTTCTGAATCTCCCATCTAAATAACCTCACTATTCTTATATGTGCAAAATTCCCACAGACACCTTACACATGTCTATGGGAACAAACAACTCTAGACAGCATTGTGTAGAGAAATGTTGATTGCCTTTGTTGACTATTTCCTTGCTCAAAACAAATATGTACTTTACAGATAACCCAAGCAGTAGCAGGGGTGTGTTTGTGTGAGAGAGGGAAGGTTTTCATCTGGCCACTACAGGTACTTGGAAATTGAATTCCTTCCACTCTAGCAAACCAACATGAGAGTGAGGTAGGAGGCTTTTCAGAATGTGGCTGCTGATGGGCTAAGGACCATAACTGACATCAGCAGTCCATACTGGCCTATGAATAGCCACTTGAAATGATACAAAGCCTTTTATTTAAAAAAAGTTTTTAGGGAAGAAGCCATGATAACTTGTTTCAGCAACTAGGACAAAAATAAAACAGAACCAAACTCGTAAGTACTGAAACACATTTAAAAATAATCAAAAGAAAAATCTTGTTTACATTTATCTTCAAAAATCCAGATCTTATTCATAAGCCTACTATTACTCATCCCTTTGCAAGATAATAAATGATGAATACTATGCATTTATCTGTGTGAGCAGAGGAGAGAGACGGAGGGAGGGAGAGGCAGAAGACAGAAAGACAAAAACAGAGAGAGCACCAGGTCAACCGAATCCTGGAAATTCTCTCTCCCCACCCACTCAAAACTACAGTTCCCAGAATCCCCAAGCAAGCACACCCAACAACTATGTTAACTGGGGCCTCCAAGGAGTTGTTATCAAAAAAAAGAAGAAGAAGAAGAAAAGAAAAATCTCCAAGATCTGGAGAATACACTGTAAATCTGAGCTGCCACATGACTGAATACCTGTAATAATTAACCTGAACTTTGCCTGTGCAGAATTGTATTGCTCAGGGCTGTTCCAAGAGTTTAACCTGATAGTGCTCAGGTTTTAATAGCAAAATATGCCCAACAAGCATGAATGGATGCTCCTGCGATCAAAGCAATGCAGGTCATACAGCAGCAAGTTTCGAACAGAACAACACCAGCAAATTAATAATAATAATTTCACCATATGCAGCCTCATATGGATTTGCCCCATAGGTGATTCTGTTAAGCAAATTTCCTCTATCTCAAAAATTGTTTATGTTGTTCAGATTTTATGTTATACAAACCGTTTGTTATACGAGGGTCCACTGTATTAGAGCAGGGGTGAGCTATAGTAACTCTTGGCTTATTTTTCTCTAAGGGGAGAAAGCTAAAAATTGACAGCCATATCTGCTGTGTTTAGAGCAGGGGCAAATTGCATGTGGCCCCTGTTTAATTTCCCATGGGGAACAGGCTGAACATCAGAATGGAGCAAGGCAGGG
The DNA here is from genome assembly GCA_023846285.1 of Phrynocephalus versicolor. Lineage (NCBI taxonomy): Eukaryota > Metazoa > Chordata > Lepidosauria > Squamata > Agamidae > Phrynocephalus > Phrynocephalus versicolor. The sequence goes on along the minus strand of JAHTLZ010000275.1, from coordinate 3,045,663 downwards.
TCAGATCAACACTCATCCATGAAACCCATCACGGGACATTGGGCCACCCCTCATCACTCAACTTAAACTACCTTCTAGTGCTGCTGTGCATATAAAGCAAAGTGAGATGGTTATATCCCTCCCCGTAGCACTTAAAACATTCTATGGGCTGTTTACAACTTAATTACGCAGGCTATACAGTACATTGCCCCGGAACTCCATTGAGCTGGGTACTCAATTTAACAACCTCAGAAGGATGGAAGGCTGAGTCAACCTTGAGTCGGTTACCTGAGATTGAACCCAGACCAAGAGCGGATTCTTAGGTCTGCTGCTGTGCTCCGAGGCTCTTTTAAAATGTAGGAGATGGGGGGCGTGGCTAAGTGTCCTCTGAGTGTAAAAGCAATTAACACACATACAAGTGCTCAAGGAATTCAGCGGCTGCTCTTACTCTAATAAAAAAATACCCTAGATTCTAAAATCAGTTGGCTCAAGCCATTAATGCTAATGCTGTGAAATAAAGGAACCATTTCTGAGCATGCAATATGTTAAATGCTCTTTCCTCTAGATTGAACACAGGAAACTGCCTGATGATTAGTCAGGTCATCAGTTCAGACAGTGGCCAGCTCAGCATTATCTACAGCAACCTATTTGGGGCCTGAAACAATAGTTTCGAAATGTCAGACCCTGAGAATTGCAGGGATGCAACGTTGGGGTTGGGTGGGTTGGGAAACCATCTTTGGGTCTGGTGTTGGGTCAGGGAGACTGTCGCAAGGGGAACTGCACTGGGGCCCTGGAGCATACAGCATCAGCATGCACCTTATGGTTTATTTTGCCCACTCCTCATTTTCACTGAACGGCAGGATCATTCCATTGCTTCAAGGATTCTTCCCAGTTCTGCCTAGAGCTGCTATGGACAGGGGTGGTTCTTTTCTGCAGAAAAATTAGGGATGAGAAAATGCCCCAGCGCACATCCCTGAAGCTGGGGGGGGGGGAGTTGTTAGCATCTAGGGCAGATATATAATCCTGGAGAAACAGTGCAGTTATGAACTTTTCTCATTGCCAGAATATATTGGGAAGGGGAATGGACAGCACTATTTGTGTCTGCTTTGGTTTATGGGAGCCAAGTTCATGTACTCTTGTCCCTGAGCTAGCAGAATGGCATTGAGTAGCATATGGATTTTGATAGTTACTGTACTTATTTGGCGCTCTTTTAGCAGAGATGACATCTTTTGAAGAGCACTGGATGTCCTTGGAGGCATCCGCCTCCCTCAGGTATCCCCTGATCTGCTTGGTTCTGATATGGGCATGGAGGTCTCTCTTGTGAAGAGGGATGGTTTGGAATGGAAGATCCTGGAGGAGAGTTTAAGAGACAGAGGGGTGAATGAGATTGTTGGGGGTGATTCGGCTTAAAATGAAGAAGGTGCTTAATATCCTTGTAAGGAGGAGGAGTAGATAGAGAGGGAAAGGGATCCACTGAGGTTTCCTAGACTGTCTTTTATCTCCTCTGAATGATGGGGACCCTCCTTCAGCCGAGGATCACCCAATGTTGTGGTGTAGTCCCAAGTCAGCCAGCTCCACCAAGCAGAGTCCAAAATGAAGGTACAAGTACTGTAGCTGAATATGTCCATGTCAACAAAAGAGGAACAAGTGAGTTCCCCCCCCCCCGGGTGGGTGGGCAAATTCTGCTTTCACACAACCACTAAAATCCGCAGCAAACTTTGATCCGGATCACCCCCCCACAGATCGGATGTTCCCATGGTCGCGTTTTGAAAATCCGCAACCCTTCTGATCCCACAACTGAGAACTGCAGTAAAAAACACCATAATGGGGGCGAAAAGGTTTTGGTGCGGATTTTCCAAGTTGCCATAGACTCGAGTAACGGTTTAAAATCCACAGCGGAACACGACAAGGATTTTACCACCTCGAGACCAGGTACTTGTAAAATGCGCTCGGTTGCGCTTAAGGGGGCATGGTTGCACTTTATTTTTTTTTTAAGTCGGCTCCTCATGGGAAATCGATTTTATGCTCCGCATCTGTGAGCACTCTGCAGCAGATTTTAGAGGTTGTGTGAAAGCAGCAGTTATTGGCTACTACTCTGAACATCCTGGGAGACCAACCCTGTGAATTCTGGCTGTATCTCAAGCTCCCTCCTACACAGGCACCCTCTAACTCTAAGGAGAAGGTGGGAAGGATGGATGAATGGAAGGAGGCTGGGAGGTGGCTTAAGCCTGAGCTGGAACAACATCCCACTGGCCTTTACAGACATACTCCAACTGACCTTCGACTGAACATGAAGCCTTTTACATACAAGCATGTGCTTTATTGCTGAACTACAACCTCAACTTAGAAATGGAAAATTGAAATTATTTGCTAAGTACAGTCCTGGTCTTTCTATTTTACTAATGCAGGATAGCACTTTGAAGTATTTTGTAACCAAACGCTAGGCTCAAAATACATGATCCACTAGCTGAAGTGTTCATCCATAAAATAAACATAACTGTCTGCTTGATGTAAAACATAACAGCATTCACTATTAAATATAAATAAACCATTTAAAAAATGTATTGCAAATGTTGTTAACCGGGCAAATTTATTAACTGACTTTCGAGCTTTCTAAGAGATTTATTAATCAATTTAAATGTCTGTGATGCTCTTCAGAAATGTGGAGCCATGCAGGCTGAGAGATTCTGGAAGCTACAGTCCAAAAGAGTAAGTTCTCTCAAAGTTTATAGACTGCACCAGAGAAGCATCTTATCTGGTACAGTGTTTGACCTGTGTTAAGAGGAGGAAACAAGGTACATTTTAAGGAAACGCACACACCCCAGTCTCAAATCTGTTTTATCAAAACCATGCCTCCTCCCAAAGATTTCCAAAACAATAGTCAAATTACTGTAAAACAACAGTGGCTGACTGTTTTTAAGAGTGAAAGGTAAGAGAGTGGGCCTCAAATTTTTGCGCTAGATGTCCATGCCGAAAGGGAGATTTTGGGAGCTACAATTAAAAAAACACGCTGTTCTACATGTTGATTTTACTGCCTGTAAGGCATAGCTCCTGAGATGCCTAGATGCCCTAAGCACATCCAATCTCGCCCGATTTTGGAAGCTAAGCAGGGTTGGCCCTGGTTAGTACTTGGATGGGCGACCACCAGGGAATACCAGGTGCTGTAGGCGCCTGGAGTAGGAACTGGCAAGCCACTCCAGTATTCCTGCCAAGAAAACTCCATAGACATAGGGTCACGAAGGGTTGGTCATGACTCTAAGGACACAACACACACACACACAAGGCATAGCTCAAATGCTGAAATTCTCTGAATGATGAAATGAGCATCAAGGGTGTGATAGGCATTTGATTAACAAAGATAAAGGAAGCCCACTCCCTCACCTTTGGCCATTCAATCCCAAACCTCACTTATATTTCAGCCACACAAAGAAAGCTACAGGGGCAAAATGCTGAATTCAATTTGTAGGAGTCAGTTGTGGGAGAGAACAGTGATCCTTCTTGGTTCTCTTTCTCTGCTGCTCCCTTACTTCTGCTAACCTAGGCATGTCCAAACGTTGGCCCTCCAGATATTTTGAATCACAACTCCCACAGTCCTTTGCCAATGGCAATATAGGCTTGGAATTCTGGGAGCTTTGGTCCAAAACATCAGGAGGGCCAAAGTCTGGACATGCTTGTTAACCATTCTAAGCAGAACATATATGGCAGTGGCTCTCAACCTGTGGATCCCAAGATGTTCCTGGACTGCAACTCCCAGAAGTCTTCATCATTATCTGAGCTGGCCAGGATTTATGGGAGTTGCAGTCCAGGAACATCTGGGCACTCGCGGGTTGAGAACCACTGGTCTATGGCATATCTCTGTGACAGTATGAACAAAACTGAAAGGAACAGTATTAAGAAGAATTTTTTTTTATTTTTATTTTTTGAACAGAATGGAGAATCCTGAGCTGACAGCACTTCAAACTGCCAATATTTTGTATCTGTTCCTACCCGTGTTCCCTTGATTTCAATAGGAAAGACTGAAGTAAGAGGTGCGAGTTCTGATAAAAATCAAGGACAGCTTTTGAATCAAGCGTGTTTACATACTTTGACACTAAAGTGAATACTGTTTGTTCAAAAATGATAATTGTTGCTTTTCAAATGTGGACTTGGTTCTAATTTTGCTCAATAAGATGTCTATAACATTTGTTTCCAAAAAGAAAAAGAAAAGAAAAAAGGAAGGAAGGAAGGAGTCCTTTTTGTGCCTTATTTTGCTCATTGAGTGACTTTCTCTAACTTCAATTAAAATGGCAAATGACTGTTGAACAGTACCCTCCTTCCTCATATTCAGAGAGCTTTCCAACAGAAGTAGAGCCTTCTTTCAAATGAATTTATTAAAGAGTGTTTGCTTGGTAAATAACAAATGTCTTTTCCTCAACTCTAATACATCTCCCAGTTTCTTAGAGACAGAAACATGACAATAATGCATTAAAAAGACAGAACAGGGGACTGGATGGCCCCTTCCATCTACATTATTCTATGATGTTGACTCATGCTTCCTCTTACATCTCATCTCACAAATGTCAATCTAGAAATCAAAGGCTTTCAAATCATTTTGCGGGATTACTCTGCAAAACCGTGTGTGTGTGTGTGTGTGTGTGTGTGTGTGTGTGTGTGTGCATTCTGTGCTGTCAAATTGGAACCTACTTATTGCAACCCTAATAGGGGTTTCAAGGTGAGACATTTAAGAAATGGTTTTACCAGTTCCTCACAGCCCATTGAGTTTCCATGGTTGAACAGGGATTTGAACTCCATTCTCCAGAATCCTAGCCCATCACTCTATCCATTTCACCACCATGGAAAACCAGATGCGAGTCCTCTAATATCCCTTTTAAGACTATAAACATAAGATTTTCATTTTACTGTGCTGAGCATTAATGTACAGATTCTGCATTCTCTGCATGAGTTATAAACTCCACCCACAGATAAGGCTAAGTAAACATTTCACAACCTTTCACACCAAAGTCAAAGAGATCTGCTTCGTCTATCTGAAATAGGCGTTGCTTCTTCACTTTTGGGTTGGAATGGAATGATCTTGTATAGTAGGTAGGAAAGGGATAGTAGACTCCACTACCACATGGGAAAAATGCGAAGAAAAAGATGATGAAGTACATAGAAAAAGCATGCTTCCACTTACACACAACTTATCAACTATTGACATAATTTCTTTATATATCGATTCATTTTCAGGTGTGTTGATTTGTAGCAGCAAAACCAGCAAAGTGTCTAGTGGCACCTTAAAGACTAGCAATTAGGCATGGACTATAACCTCTTTTTTTTTTAAAGGTAACCATTAAACTTGTATTAGAAATGGTGGTGCAGTTACCAAAAAATCCCAGTAGGATTTTTGTAGCATTAGCAAGCAAGCAAGCAAAAACCAACAACCTACCAAACCAAATAAACCCACAAACAACTCTCCTTTGTTGTCTTCTGATTAAGCCTCTTACAATTAATGAAGCATTTGCTGCAAAGCTTGGCCCCAAACTCCAAAGAATTCTATCCACATGACATATTTTAAAACATTCCTCAAAAGGAGTGAATTAGATTTAATCCGGAGGGATAGCCCTGGCAGCGCTCTTTATTTTTAATCTCCCTGGCAAAAATATCTCTATATAAGCACATTTAACACATTATTAGACATAATGTCTACCTCACTGTGCTTTTAATTGTTCTTTTTAATATTGTGAGATGCCTTGAATCCCCTTATTGGGTACTGGGAGAAAGGCACCCTTAAATAAGACAAATAAATAAATATTGACAACAAGAACAAGTATTCACACAGTATAAGCAGCTGCAGATTGCAGAAATATCAGAGCTAGAAAAATGGCAATACTGTGGACAGCATAATACCGTACTGATATTTAACAGACACCTAGGTTTCTTGGTTAAAAACTTATATCAGTTCCATTAAACCCACCAGTCTTTTTATAATATTGATTGACTGTGTCTTGCATTTTTAACAAGAAGAACTCAGAACCGCAGATTTGGAAGAGTTCCTATGAAGCATTGTGTCCAGTCTCTGTAAAGTGGCACAGTGGGGAATAAATATGCAATTGAATGAGTGTATGAATGTCAGCAACACAGAATCTTATCCAAGTTATCAGACATTTGTAATCTGTATGAAGCATTATTGTTAAACGTGCAAGGTTTCTGTGCATAAATTTGATATTCATGAAAACCGAAGTAATACTGTCTTGCAGATGCCTGTTCATGTGTCAGTTACATCTCGTGGGACCCACAAGAAACTCTTGAACAGTGTCCGGCAAAACGCACTTGTGATCCTCCCAGAATATCTCTTGGGAATATTGAGGCTACCCTGAGAATCAAACCATCTAGTAGTGAGTTTGCCCAGCTGAACAGGGATGTGAAACTGGCTTTCACACCAAGTCTTCCACTAACATGCCACAGAATTTAACCAGACGCTGAGCACTGCGTGGAGAACTTATGAAACATTGCTTTTTGAAAGACAACTTCCAGGAGGGCTTATGCTGTGCAAGAATTAACTTTTCCTGGTTTGTGATCAGTCCCAACTTGAGGAAGGATTGAGGAAGGCGCTTTTTCTAGTGTTGTCTTGACATTATCCAACTACTAGCCTGTCTGCACAAGTTCTTAGCTGCCTGCCTATTGGACCCTCAGAGTGAGCAAACAGTAGGAGCCTGATAGGAAGGAAACGAGGCGCCAGCCAGGTTTGGCTCATCTTCCCAGCCTGGGAGAGCTGACCGCCGGCAACTGACAAGTTATCCCTAGGAACTATTCACTCTAGGCATTGGATAAACACGCTGGATTTGTAGAGCAAAGTCAGCAAGATAAGATACGGCTGTAAAATCCCCACAAAACCCAGTCTCCCTAAGGAAGCGGTGGAGTGAGAAAATCGTCCATGACAGCCTCTTTATTCTTTAAAAGAGAGGAAAATTAAGGAAAATTTAGCAGTTTTTAAAAGAAAAGCATATAGATAAGCTGTATTTCTTAAAAATGTGGGAACTGAGACACTGTTTTTCATTCATAGGGTGAGACATAAACCGGAGGTGATTTGAAGACACCTGACACCAACAAGTAAAAAACAACTTTTTCTGTTTGCAGGATGGTGTCTGGGCGTCGCTCTGATGAGAGAGACATATTCTGCGCTCCTTCAGAGATACTCTTTCTGCTTCAACCTCAGCAGACGCCGATTTTTTCCCCCTTTGGGGGAGCGAGAGAGCCCCATCGCAGCAGGCTATCCTAATTACAACACACAGCGGGCACTCCCAGCACTCAAGTGTGTCTGTCTATAATTTAAGGGGCGGGGGGAGGATTCGTGCGGGCAGGGGGCGGGTGAAGAGTAAGTACCCCCCCTTGCCTTGGCCCAGGCTACGGGCGCCCTTCTGGTTGAAATCAAAGCACCCCCCCACCATCACCACCACCACCTTCCCCGTTTTTGGAAACCCCTTCGTCAAGACTAGGCGGCGGGAGAGAGAGGAGGGTGAAGGTACGGGAGAAAAGCCACCCCCCCAACCGTGAAAACGCATCCCCTTCTTCCATCCAGGCATCGGGGAAGCTCACCTCGCCCGCCCCCTTCACAGGCACCTTCTGAGCCTCCGGCCCTAATTGTTTGCCCAGAGGAGGGGGGGATCCAAAAGGTCCCTCCCATGCCTCCTGCCCCCCCCCCAAACACAAAAGGACCTCTTTTTTGGGGGGGGGGGGCTGCAAAGGAAAGGGAGAGCCCTTACCTTCAGTGGAGGAGGAGGAGGAGGAGGCCGCCGCCGCCAGCAGCAAGAGCAGCCCCAAGAGCTCTCCTTCCATGGCGGGTGGGGTGGGGTGTGGGGTGTACGGGGTTTTGGGGAGACCCTCTCGGGTGCTCCCTGTTCCCAGTGCCCGCCAGACCCCGCTCGACGCCGCGAAACTTTTCCCGGGCTGGAAGCAGCTGCAGCTGCGGCTGGACCCAAACAAAAAACTTCTCCGGAAAACTTGGAGGAGAGGCGGGGCCAGAGGGAATCCCCTCCTACTCCGGGCCCACAGGGGGTGGGGTGGGGGGGAAAGGAGGAGGTGGAGGGGAGGGGGCCTCGCGTTGAAAGTCAGGGTGCCGGTGGGATGGCGTGGGGTGAGATCCGGAGAGGAGTCGGTTGCCCCCAAGGCTGGGGAGACGGGGAGGTCTTCGCCGCGGCAAGCAATCAGAGAATTAGAGTGGGAAGAGACCTCGAGGGCCATCCAGTCCAACCCCCTGCCATGCAAGAACCCCTATCACAGGACTCCCGTCCCGACAGATGGCCATCCAGACTCTGCTTAACAACCTCCAAAGAAGGAGACGCCACCACCCTCCTTTGTGGCAGCAGATTCCACGGCCGAACAGCTCTGTCAGGAGGTTCTTCCTAATGTTTAATTTGAATCTCTTTTCCTGCAGTTTGAAACCATTGCCCCACGACCTAAGTCTCTGAACCCGCGGAGAATCGCGTTCTACCTTAAAGCCTGAGCGAGCGCTCTCAGATCGCGCCCAGGGGGGGAAGAAGTGGGGGCGGCGGGGTGGGGAATAGGGCTCCAGTTCCCAGCTAGAAATGCAAGCTTGGCACTTTTATCGGCGAGCTTTGACCAAAAGGTAGGCAAGATGCTGATATTCGCCGGAAGGGATCCTTGAAGCCTTCTCCTATTTCAGGCTTTGGGGGCTGGCAGCTCTCCCCTGAATCCTTGCCTGCCCACTGAGCTTGCATTTCAAAAATATATCGAAATGGATGTTTCTAAATACAGTAGTAGTTGATCGATGGATTATTAAAGCGCCGCAGTGCTCTTCTCTCTCCAGGTCTGCGCTGCGCAGGAGAGAATTCTTGGCAAATCCCTTAGTGCGCCAGTTATGGGGGGACATACATTTTGCGATGCCTTAGGAGCTGTTTTTAGCCGCCTACGGAATATTTAATAGAAATTCAATTGTGACGCCGCGACAAAAGAGGACTCCTCGACTAACTTGGAAGAGGGAGTTTAAGCAGGTTCATTTGTCATGGGGTGGAGCTTGCAGATTACTTTCTGGGATCTTGTATTCTCCTCCCTCCACCCAGTTCCTGCTGGTATTTAAGCATTGATTCCATTGTTTTCAGTTACTTATGCCCATGCTAAAATTGTGGATTCTGGTGGCCTGAGTGACCACTGATGTCCAGTTATCAGCACCAAGCCCATCCATCTCATCGACACCAACCCCACTAAGGTGGCCAAAATCAAGGAAATGTTTCTGTACCCTTCTCAAGCATCTTCAGGTATTAAACCAAAAGATGGTGTGTATGTGTTGTGTCCTTACAGTTGTGACCGACTCTCCCTGACTCCATGTCCATGGAGTTTTCTTGGCAGGAATACTGGAGTGGTTTGCCGGTTCCTACTCCAGGCGCCTAGAGCACCTGGCATTCCTTGGTGGTCGCCCATCCAAGTACTAACGGGGCCGACCCTGCTTAGCTTCGGAAATCAAGCGAGATCGGATGTGCTTAGGGTAGGCTAACTCTAAGGAGAGCAAAAAATCAACACACCTTGTCGAATAGGTCTGTCTCCCACCAGGACAAGATTCTGGCTGAACTATCCAGATGTTACTTGGCAGAATTCAAAACAGAGTAGGAAGATCAGCAAACAATATAGCATTTATGTACATGTGTAATTTATGCCCTACCACATGTACAAAAGAAGATCTAATAAATGGCCAAGAAAACGCTACTGAAGTAGACAACTTCCGGCTAAAAAATATTTAAATCATTCTAATATTATAATTTATTTGAAATTTATATATATTTCATATATAGCATGACCCCCATATCCTCTGCGGATTGGTTCCAGACTGCCCAGAGGGTATTGAAAATTACAGATACAGTAATACAGACCATGCTCTGTATTATTCACTCGAACAGTTTCTTGATAAGACAGTCTCTGGCCCTCCAGTGGCTGAGTCTGGTAATACATGTAAAATTGTTTTTCTAGATTTCCCCCCACCCTAAAATATTTAATACAGTAGGACCCCCGTATCCACTGATTCATTATCCACTAATTCAGTTATCCACGGTTGGCAAAGGAAAAAAATAAACAATCCTGTAGCTGCAAAGCAAGCTACTGTCATAAAACAGCAGCTGTAGAAAGCAAAGTTCTGCTTATATACCACCCTATACCACTTCAAATAGTCTCAGGGCGGCTTACAGTTTAATTACAGTATGTGCGCTACACATCCCTCCCCTCAGGCAAGCTGGGTACTTATTTTACTGACCTCAGAAGGATGGAAGGCTGAGCCAACCATGAGCCTGCTACTTGGGATTGAACCCCAGTCATGAGGAAACAGCAGCCGTAAAGCAAGCTACTGTCATAAAACAGCAGTTTTGGGGGATTTCCTTTGTGTTCTCTCCTATCCATGTGTTTCATTATCCATGGGAAGGCCTGGAACCAATCCCCAGCAGATACTGGGGTCCTACTGTATTTATAGACCATGGATAGGTGAAACTGCAGATACTGATTCATTAAATATGGGGGCCCTACTGTATATCCATAATTTTCAATTGTGCCATGGAAAGAAAGAAAGAAAGAAAGAAAGAAAGAAAGAAAGAAAGAAAGAAAGAAATATCAGTACCCCAACCTGCAGAAAACAAAGAGCCCCAGTCCATTTCTGCTTCAGTAAGATAGGCCAGAGAGTCATTTGGGGTGGCTCCATATGGAAAGCTTGTGGCAAATTAATTCAAAAGATTGTTGAAAAGTGAAGTGCTCTGGCTGGCAGAAGCCCCTCACTGGATACAACCATGAGTTTCTAAAAACAGATTTTGCAATTGCACAGTGTAGGTAAAGAGAGGGGAAAGCTCAACACAAAAGCATACTTGGCACCTTGCCTACATTCTATATAAACAGCAATTTCTCCATACAGTAAAAAGTTCTGAATGAAGAGAAGCACACCATGTGTGGCTATTGCATGCATGCACAACTGGAAACGTAGGTCCATGAGTGTGTTTTGTTCGTTTGATTTTTTTTTGTTAGTTTTGAGGCAGTCTACATGTTAAGTGCCGTTTAAAAACAGATAAATAAAAATTAAAGAAGAGAAAACTAGCACGCACACCCTGCACACGCACACATTTCTTTAAGTCTTGAATAAGTTGGTTTTGGGATACATTCCAAGCGGTATTGTCGGCAGCATATCGAATTTCTGCCTTGCTCATTTTAGCCCTTCCAAACTTCTAACATCTGGAAGTGATCAGCAGCCAAGAAAATGTGTGTGTGTGTCTGAAGCAGCTAAGAGCCAGCTGAGAGGCAAGAGCAGCAGAACTGGGTTGCTGTCATTTTCCTCTAAAGCGAGAGGGGTTTGATTTAATGCATAGAGCAGGTAGATTACATGGCGCCATGCAGGGCCAGTCCAACGTATTTTTCCATCTGAGGCAGAGACATTGATACAGATCTCCCCACAAAAGGCAGCCAACCTTTTATTTGGCACAAGAGAAAGAGAGAAAAAATTCCCAAAAGAGCCTTTTCCTCTCTTTGGCACCAAAAGAATACAAGAGGAATCGGTTTTTAAAAGATAATAATCTTCTACCTTTCCGGATCATCTGGAATCTGGTGCCTGGGATAGGTATCTCACACTGCCTAATGCTAGGGTTGATCAATCAATGTAGTGTTCCCTTGATTCTTCCCCACCATGTCTACTTTCCATGCAAACAACCACATCTAGGGAATGGAACAGCCAATGAACTTATTGTTTTGGAATACAGCACTGTAGCCCCAAAATTACTTTTTTTGGACGATACTCATGGACCATATTGGGTGGGTGATTGTAGAAGTTGTGTTCTAGCTACTGGGCTTTCTCAAATGCTTCCCATACAAAGCTTAGCATAGCCTGAAGTCTGAAATACTGTACTGTGCTGGAAAAACAAACTGACATGACATTGACCCGCAGATGATACTGCTATAAAACCAAGTCTGGCCCTTAGAAAATCAGGCAAAAATAAAACAAAATGCAGAGCAGCTGTTTCAAGAACAAAGTCTAAAACATGTCTCTTTTTGCCCAATTTATAGTCCTCTCTTGCTTTTTTGTTTCTACAAGACCTGAATCTACTTTTATTTGAAGGTATAAAGTTCTACAAATAAGCAATCGGGGAATGAGGCCTGAAGCCCAGTGCCCATTTTTATTTTAATTTATTTTTAAATGCAAATAAAGTTTTTCGGGCTCTCCTTTGGTTGTTCGGTTTCTGCTGGAATCCAGTGCCTTCCAAACTATTCATAATCACAAACACCGGCTCATAAGCAGTGTAGGTGCGGAGTCCATGTTCTGTATCAGCTCATCTGTCAGGAAACCTCTGCTTGCACAGTGTAGATTCTCTCAAAACTCAGGGCTGACCAATTAAAAAATGGTTGCCAGGACTGACCAGTCATTTGATGTGCTTCTCAACAACCTAGCCCAGAGATGGCAAACCCTTTAGAGACCGAGTGCCCAAACTGCGATTCAGAACCCACTAATTATTCGCAAAGTGCCAATACAGCAATTTAATCTGAATACCGGTGGCACTCAGAGCCCTTTCTGTGGGCACTTGACATTGCCCCTTCACAGCCACCGGTATTATGAAGAGGTTGAAAAGCAGGTCCCAGCATTGAACCTTGGGGGACCCCACTTTTTACCTCCCACCACTTGGAGAAGTGTCCATTTAGTACTGCTCTCTGTTTCCTGTCCCTTAGAAAGTTGCTGATTCCATGACTGGCAAGTTTATTCAAGAGCCTTTATTTATTTATTTATTTATTTATTTATTTATTGTATTTATACCCCGCTTATCTACTGTGTACTCTAAGCGGCTTACAAAGCTGCAAAAGCAGCAAATTATAAAATCAAACAGACAAAGCAATAAAACACCCTAGACACAGCTAAAACCAAATGGCACCTCAATTAAAGGAGAGAAAAATAAGTGCTGGTTACGATGGCGGGGAAAAACAAAGCAAAAGAAAAACCAGATTAAACATCGCCAAAGGCCTCACGAAAAAGATGGGTTTTCAGCGCCTTTCGGAAGGCCAGCAGGGACTCTGCAGAGCGCACTTCGCTGGGGATGGAATTCCAGAGGCTGGGGGCCGCCACAGAGAAAGCTCGGGTCCGAGTGCTCGTCCTCCGGGCTTCCCGAGGAGTGGCGACCCGAAGCAAGTGCGCTCGCGCCTGCCGAACGGGACGGGCCGAGGTTGACCGCTGGGCGATACGCTCAGCCAGGTAGTCCGGTCCCAAGCCATGGAGGGTTTTATAAACTAAAACCAGGACCTTGAATCTAATCCGGGCCGCAACGGGCAACCAGTGCAGGCGAGCCAGGACTGGGGTGATGCGGTCGTAACGGCGCACACCAGCCACCAGCCTGGCCGCTGCGTTCTGTACCCGCTGCAGGCGCCGGAGAAGATTCAAGGGCAACCCCATGTAGAGGGCGTTACAGTAGTCCAGCCTCGAGATCACCAGAGCTTGGACCACTGTTCTTGAGTTCGCGTCGAGGTATGGGCGGATCTGGGCGATCCGACGGAGATGGTAATAGGCGGACCTGGTCACCGACGCCACCTGGTGCTCCATGGCAAGCGCCGGGTCCAGGAACACACCCAGATTCCGCACCCTCTCCGCGAGCTGGAGGGAAACTCCCCCCAGGCAGGGAAGAGGGCCACCGTACCCCGACGGCGAGCTCCCGAATAACATAACCTCCGTCTTCTTGGGGTTGAGCTTAAGCCTGTTTGCCCCGGTCCAAGCCAGTACGGCCTCCAGGCACCCGTCGAGAACTTCCACAGCTTCCACAGCAGAGGTGTTAAAGGAGAGATAGAGCTGCGTGTCATCAGCGTACTGATGACAGCAGACTCCAAAACTCCTGATGACCCCCGCCAACGGCCTTACGTAGATGTTAAATAGCATGGGGGATAGAGACGACCCCTGAGGAACCCCACAAGGGAAGATCCAAGGGGCCGATAACTCCCCCCCATGCTGCACGTACTGTGGCCGGCCCTCCAGGAAGGAACGGAGCCAACTGAGAGCAGTGCCTCCGATTCCGACCTCAGAGAGCCGGTCCAACAGGATACCGTGGTCGACGGTATCAAAGGCCGCTGACAGATCCAGGAGGACCAACAGGGTAGAGCAACCCCTGTCGGCCGCCCTGAGAAGGTCATCTTGCAGGGCGACCAAAGCTGTTTCGGTACCCCGGCGGGGCCTGAACCCGGACTGGCAAGGGTCGAGGCACTGCCGATCCTCCAGGTATGACTGCAGCCGGACCGCCGCCACCCTCTCGATCACCTTGCCCATAAATGGGACGTTGGCGATTGGACGATAGTTTGTCAAATCGTCCACCGCCAGGCCAGGTTTTTTCAGAATGGGCTTAACCACCGTCTCCTTCAGACGAGAGGGAAAAACCCCCTCGCTGAAGGAGGCGGTGGCGATGGCAGAAGCCCATTCGGCCATAGCCCCTCTGGCAGCTCTAATTAGCCAGGCAGGGCAAGGGTCGAAAGGAGTGGAGGCCGGCTGGCAATGCGCCATAGCCTTGGAGGCATCGACAGCGGAAACAGGCCCAAGCGCATCCAACCGAGGAGACGAAGGCGGACCAGCTACTGGGGATGGCAGGGCAGGACCACTGCAACCGGAATCGAACCCAGCACGGATGGCCTCAATTTTGGTATGAAAAAAGGCTGCGAATTGCTCGCTACTGAACTCAGTAGGAGGAGGCCTAGCCAGACTAGGATTGCTGAGGTCCCGAACCACCCGGAAGAGCTCTGCCTGGCGGTTCGAGGCCTCAGCAATTCTCAGGGAGGTGAAAGATGTTCTGGCCTCCCTTATCGCGGTGATATAGCGACTAGACTGGGCATCAACAGCAGCCTTACTCAACGCCGTGCGGGATTTCCTCCAGCTGCGCTCTAGCCTCCTCCTAACCTGCTTCATTGCCCTAAGCTCCCCCGTGAACCATGGGGAGGGCCGGGCTCGGCAACGGAGGAGGCGCTTGGGGGCGATCCGGTCAATGGTGTGGGCAGCTGTTTCATGCCAAAGGTAAGCCACACCCTCGGCCGGAACGCCAGTCATCCCACCAGGTAGTCCCCCGAAGAGCTCCCCGAACCGCTGAGGGTCCATGAGCCTCCGGGGGTGGGCCAAGATGGAAGGCCGGTGGTCCCCGCAGGGAGGGGCCGGAATCGCCAGGGAGAATGAGAGCAGGTGATGGTCTGTCCATGACACAGGAAGGGAGACAAGGTCCCCCACCTCCAGACACGAATCCCCCGACATGGAGGTAAACACCAGATCCAGGGTATGACCAGATCTGTGGGTGGGGCATAAAACATGCTGGGACAGACCCATGGAAGCCATGGATTCCATGAACTCCAGGGCTGCACCAGCAAGTCCACCATCCGCATGCACGTTGAGGTCTCCCACGACCAATAGGCGCGGGGATCTCAACAATGCAGCAGAGATGAACTCTGTGAGCTCTGGAAGGGATTGTGCAGGGTTGCGGGGAGCTCGGTAGCCCAGCACAATGCCAAATCTGTCCCGCTGTCCCACCAACAGATGAAGTACCTCTAACCCCTGGCTAACCAATGTCGAGGCCCTGCTAACGTGTAAAGAGTCCCTATAAACGATAGCGGCCCCTCCCCCCTTTTGACCCCCCAACCTTCCCACTCCCTCTACCAGGTACCCGGGCGGGCAGAGGAGAGAAAGGGAAGCCCCCCCCTCCGTGCCCACCCAGGTCTCGGTGATGAATGCCAGGTCGGGCTTCCCATCTGCAATAGTATCGTAGATGAGTGGGATCTTATTATGAACCGACCTGGCATTCATCAGGATACAGGCAAGGTTGGGGGCGCTGGTGGAGTGACTCCCGGGCACGTGGCAGAGAGCCGAGGGGTCAGAACGAGGGACAGACATGAGTTGTCTGCCCCGAGTTCTTCTAGCCTGACATACCCAACGGCTACTAGAGTACCGCCCACGGCCCATCACCGTTGGTATATGAGTCCCTGCATTCATGGCGGGAAAGGAAAGAGAAAGGAAAAGAGAGGGAAAGAAAAAAAATGTAACAGCAACAACAATATAAAATATAAAGTTACAATAACAATAAAAATAACAATAACAGTAATGCACTTAAAAGCGGGGAAAAATAAATAGTATACAAAATAAATAAGATAAAATTAACCGCTATACAATGTTGGTAACATATGGGGCTGGCATGGAGCTGGTGGGAGCCATAAGAGGGAAAAGTAGCCGGTCTCCTCAGTAAGGAGGGATGATGACAGCTGGTGTTAATTAGCAGCAAGCCAACAGGCAGTCCTCAAGGACAACCAGCTCAAAGCTTGCAAGCCTTGCAGGGAGCATTGCAAGGTCCTGCCAGATGATTTGTTAAGCTGGTCAGATAAGTCAAGGTGTGGGACCTTGTCAAAAGCCTTCTGAAAGCCCATATAAACAATGTCAACTGGATCTCCCTTATCCACATGCCTGTTGACATTCTTAAAGAATTCCAACAGATTAGTGAGGCATGATTTGCCCTTGCAAAAGCCATGTTGGCTCTCCTTCATCAGAACCTTCTCTTCTATGTGCCTATTAATTATACCTTTTAGAATGCTTTCCATCACTTTACCTGGGACACATGTCAAACTGACTGGTTGGTAATTTCCTGGATCACCTCTGGATCCTTTTTTGAACATTGGTGTTACATTCGCTACCTTCCAGTCATTAGGCACAATGACTATATATTTTGGCTAGGACCTCAGCAATTTCATCTTTAAGGTCATTGAGAACTTGTGGATGGATTACATCTGGTCCTGGTGATTTGTTAACATTTGTTAGCACCTCCTCCCTGGTTGTTTCTATCTGGCTTAATTCTTTGGTTTCCCTCCCTACAAAGATAGGCTCTGTTTGGGGCATGTGGTCTCTTTCTTCTTCAGTGAATATTGAAGCAAAGAATTCATTGAGTTTCTCTACAATCTTTGTTTCCTCTTTAATAATTCCTTGCCTTCCATTGTCGTCTAATGGTCCAATGGCCTTCCTAGTTAACTTCTTACTTCTAATGTACTTAAGGAAGTCCTTGTTATTTCTTTGAATGTTCCTGAGCTATTTTCTGTATTAAAAAATGCAACAGTTTTGGTTTAAAATCTCTTTACAATGTGGACTATAAGAGTGGAGGAGCAATATTAAACTGAGAACTAGAGCAGTAGCATCAACTACATTCCATGACATGGTCTCCATTTGCACTCTGGAATCATGCATGGGGAGGTAACAAGGCTGTCATGGGGAAAATCAGGAAGAGACTTACTGTCTGTCATTTCTAAGTGTCTGCTTATGAATTTCAACCTATGAAAAGATACTGGGCAGAACATTAAAACATGCAGCAGGTTTTACAGTAAATGTAAAAATAATTGTGACTAAATATAATTGTGGTGATTCTCCAGAAAACACTTTCTGACCCCTTAGGGGACCTGACTCCCAGGCTGGGAACCAATGAATTACAGATAAGCTTAAAATAATATAATTATAGCTTTAATGACATAAAATATACAAAAAAGAGGACTGAATAAATATACATGTATTTTAAATGGCAGACTAACATTTTAAATCTAATAGAAGAATAAACATAATATATTAATACAGAAAATATTTATGCTATACTAATAAATTCTATTTATAGTTTCTTATATATATAATGGATTTATATATTTATATATAGTTTTATATATATTTATAGTTTTCCTAAAATATTTCCTAAAAATATTATAGTTTTCCTAAAAATATTTCCTACTTCCTAAAATAATAATATCCTAAAACAGAAATACATAGGCCTGAAAAGAGGCAGGATGCAAGGGACAGGGAAGGGAAGGGAAGGGGACCATGATTTTTTTGCTAAAACAGGAAGAGGCTTGAGGGAAAGGATTTTAGAGGCACATCCTATATCGAATTCGCATTCGCGAGTCAGAGGAGAAAGGGGTAGAATATCGTGGCCAAACAATCTTCCGGTCAAGGATCCTGTATGGAGGGGGAAGTGGGCAGGGGAAACAGAGAAAAGAGAAAGATTCATCAATAGAAGAATAAACTCCCCTTTCTTTGTTTTGTTAAAGAATGTCCCTGTTAAAGAAACTCTTTGGGAGAAGGCCACCACATTTACATCTGGTCAATATACATTTCCTAATAATCATCCTATCTACAAGCATCTCTTAAATTAAAGCAATATGTTGATTGGACTACTTTGTCAACCAGGGGAGGCATTTAAAACTAGTTTTTGTAACTTGTGAGATCAAGGAATTTCCCCGCTATCATATCAAGAAGGAACAAGTCGACATTATAATGCTTCTACTGAAAACAACGGCTCTTATTTTAGAAAGGCCTGCCTCACAACCATCCCCCCCCCAAATAAGAGAGAAAATTAGACCACCAAAGGACATTTAAAAGACATTAACAATTGCCTCACCTGATAGTTGGGGAAGATGGACCTTCTGTTGAAAGAGGGGAAGGAGAAGGAAACAGGGTGAAGGCAGAAAGGGACGAGGAGAGTGTGTTTGTGGACAAAGGGGTAAAGAGGTCTGTGGTTTGGAGTGAATGGCAGGGTTTGAGCTGAGGAGGGAAACAGAATGGGATTTATTGAGCAAGGGACAGAAAGTGGCTTCATCTTCATTCTTCATTTCCTACAACCACAAGAAAAACAAGTCTGTCAATAGATATGCAGACTGGTTAGCTAATTTGTCAGTGAGTTAGCTATACAGCCCATCTGGCAGATAAGGCCACTCTGCACATTTGAAAACAATACAAATAACAGGTAAAAAATCCAACAAATTAATCTCTAATGTTAGCTAAATTAATCCTGTTCAAATCTTATGCATCTAAGCTCCTCATTCCACTCTTTGGGGGACAGGGATTCCATGTCAATTGAAGCTCCCAATGACATGGGGTGGAGGGAGATAAAAAATGTACCCTTGCCAATGGTTTGCAGAGGACAGGTCACATTGGGCATGTAGACACGGAACCCATTGTAGAAGGGATGGAGCAGCAAAATTCTTCATGTGCTTACAGTCCTTTTTCGGAGTTGTGCTCTTATCCAAGTGGAGGAATCAACATCATCTCACCTTTCTCCTTCTGTGGAGCAAACAGTCTTGTGCCTTCTTCCGGTGGGCCTTTTTAATAGCTGACTCTTTGTTACTGACCCACCGGAGGTCACAGTCCGCAGAAGGAGGCCTTCTCACCATTTTAGTTTCTCTAGTCTTGGGCCCCTGTGTTCAACAATCCATAGCAGCAGATCACAGCTTGTCGGGAAAAGAAAAGCATAAAACACACACGCATAAAAAAGAAATCCCTGCCATGACCTTTCTAATATCAACTTGGAAATATACCAACAAAGTAACTTGGGCAAAGCAAATATGACCAATTGCACTTTAAAAATATATCTGTGATTACTTGGTCCACTTTCACTGCAGCCCAAAAGGTAATCTGTTACAGGGGCTGATGTTTTTGATAGCTTGTTACTTGCAAAGTATATAGCAGTGGTGGCAAACCTTTGGCACTCCAACTGTTTTGGACCACAACCCACAGTCCTTTGCCATTGACAATACGGCTTGCAATTCCTTGAGTTGTGGTCCAAAACATCTGGACTGTTGAAAGTTCGCCACCGCTGCTATTATAGGGTCTTCTGTTCCTAGAGTCAAATATAAGTGAAATTGCTATTCCCAACCGGAAGTTCTCTGCAGTTTGTGCAAAGTATCTCCAGCGTTTACTCTCTTTGAGATAGACCCTTGCAGCCAGGATGGACAGATGAGCTTATTGTTTAAAAGATGCAAGTAAGTTCAAAACAATTCTCAAAGCAGTAGTCATTTTGCATTTGGCCCATTTCGGCAACTGTGCTAAGGGCATCATTGGTGGAAAACATTTTCTGGTACAGCATTTACTTGGAAGTGCCAACCAAATCTTATGGGTTGATAGATTTGTCATATGCAGTTCTCACACTGTCTTGTGGACACCTCTTTTCATCTGATTCCAGAAGTAAAGTTTGGTACAATAGAAATAATGGGATGAGAAAGCACAAGGCACCCTTAAGAGTCCCCATGGTGTCTGCCTGTAACCCCAACCTGTGTTTCCCTTTGCAGCAAAACCTGTGGGAAATGATGGCGGGAAGAGTCCAAAACATGACACCATACATGCCCATGATGGCTGTAGCCTCATGAGTTTACCACTGGAGGTGGCAATCATCCCCCTTAACACCTTGTCAAAGTGGACAACATTCTAGAAATCTAAAATAAGGTTCAAGTATGATTTTACATGAAACGTCTAACAGATGTTGATCTCACCAAGATTGTGGATGATCTTTCTTGCCCCAAGTACTTCCTCTCTGTCAGATGTTTCCCTGTAGAAAATGGAGAAGGTAATTCTGTCAAAGCCAAGTTCATTTTGATACTACTGAGACTGTGGTGGTGGTGGTGGGTTTAGAGGAATGAAATGCAATTATGTGGCAGAGTACTTACCGGAAATATACTGTTGACAGCTCTTTGGGTTCTCCATTCTCAAGTAATTCAACCTGGAGGTTAAAGAAGAGAAGATGGCATGAGGGAGCAGATCAGATGCCCAAATTTATGACATACAGGCCCTAAAGTGATCTTCTGTTTGGTTCTTCCTGAAAGTGGGATAAGTTAATTTATTTTGCACTTTTTTTCTACTTTAATAATTCAGTTTTGTTTTGATATCCATATATATAATTTGATTTACATTTCTCACAAAGCAAGAATTAAAGACTGGTGAAATTTTCATTGGAAATGGTACAAATGCCCTGTTCAGTCATCACTTTGGTGATTTGCTGCCTTTTAAAATATATGCAGTCGAGACTGCCACAGAATAATAGAGAAATGGAAGAAAAAAAAGAAGATTGCAAGCACCTGCCTCTATACATTAAGGGAAATCACCATCACTAATTCTAAAACATCCTCTATAGGACATTGTGAGAGTCCCAGGGAACAACACAAGCATTCTTTCCCAGGGGAATATGGTCTTTGGAAAACCACAGGGTGGACTTTGATCCAGCACAGTACTGTACGCTTCACATACCCATCAATGAAGAGACAACCATTGAATAAGTTATGTAATCAAATGATTCCTTCTTGTCACTGTTTGGTACCAGTAAGGGACTCGATGAGGGCAAATCAAGGCAGAGGTAGTTCTGGTCAATCAAAAGGCAGATCAAGGAAGAGGGATGGAATCTGCACTGGGTGGAGTTACCCTGTATCCTGAAATCAAAAGTACACCACTTGGGAGTGCTCCTGGATTAATCTCTGAGCCTGGATGACCAGGTTTTGGTGGTGGCCAGAAGAGCGTTTGCACAATTTAAACTAGGTACATGAACCAGTTATGTCCATTCCTGAAGAGATCTGATCCGGGCACTGTCATGCATACCTTCGTCACCACGTCACTGGATTACTGTAGCTCATTCTATGTCCAGCTGACAAGGGAACGCATCAGGAAACTGCAGATTGACAATGCAGCATCCAGATTGCTGACTTCGGCTGGTTACAGGGATCATATACCCACCCCACCCCCACCCAGCTCCAATGGCTGTCCCTCAGTCCACATGGTTGATTACCTGCATAACCTTTAAACTGATTATTATGCATTACTGCTCTGACCAAGTCTTTAGTACTATTAGTGTTTGCCATCTCTTTTCTCTTTCTAATATTTGCATACATTGTTTTAGCGTTCATTTTGTCTTTAAATGATGGATGCCTCCTCTATATACCCACTGTTCTTGTAACCCACTATCATATGCTAATTGTTTTCAACTTTAAACATTGTGCTTCAAGGATGTTAAGCAGCCTTGGGTCCTTTTAGGAAGAAAGGTAGGGTAAGATATTTTAAATAAATTAAATAAATGTAGCCAATATTGTAGTTATGTACAGTCAAGCTGCCTCTGGCTTTTGGTTGTGGTACTAATTTGGACCTCCAAAAGATCCTATCATTGCCTGATACTGTCTTTGGCTAATAATGTCTTTAGCAGTAATACCTTTTTTTTGAAGAAGAAGAGATGCTAAGGCTCAAACTTCAGCAAGGAAGTTATAACTCTCCCTCCAGGGCCAGAAGCAACAGAGAGATCCACATGAAGAACACAAAAAGAGCCACTCTGGATCAGGCCAAGGGCCCATCTAGTCCAATTTCCTTCATCTCACAGTGACCCCACCAAACGCCTCTGGTAGCACACAAGACTAGATATCTGTCTCCTGATACCACTCCCCTTTATCTGGCCTTTGAAGTTACAGGACACTTATTACAGGACACTTGGGGCAAAATAATTGTCCAGATCACATACACAGAATAACTATTTGACTGTTACCCTGCTATTCCTATCTTGAAGGTAGATATCTTCTTGTCCTTGCAGCGCTCTCCTAAAGCTCCTTCCGTTGGCGCAAGATGTTGAGAATGTCTACTTTCAACAGGTGTCCGTTGTCACCAACGGACTCCTGGAGCATCTGTTTAGAATCCTCTGACCTCAGAGCCCATGGAACCTTTGAAACTGTAATGCTGCAAAGGCTGGTTTCTGTCTCTCATCATTTGAATTTGTTAGCATGTTCTGCACATGGGGGGGGGAAGGGCAGGTGGCATTCTTTAAGACCCAAGACAGGTAGATCTTTAAAATCGCAAAAAGAGGAAAGGATCCAGAAGTCGTCTGGAGACTGTTTAATAGAAAATAATCTAAATATCCAATAAATTCTGAGCATTAAAGGAGGTACTTCAAGTACCGTATATACTCGAGTAAAGATGACCCGAATATAAGTATAACCCATGTCAATATTTCCTTCCTGCTGCCTTCCCCAAGCTGCTGCATGTAGCAGCAGCTTCTGCTGCCGCCACAGCAGTTCCCCTGCCCTTCGTCCTCCTCCTCTTCCTCCTCCTCTTCTTCCGATGGGAGGGGGCAGAATTGGCGAGTTTCTTAAACTTATTTTTCTCTCCCGAAGCAAGCGCCAATGCTTTGGGAGAGAAAAAAGTTTCAAAAACTCACCTCTTCTCCCTCTCCCACCCCCATTGGACATATAGAGGGAGAAGCGGTGGGGTTTTAAAACTTTTTTTCTCTCCTAAAACAAGTGCCACTGTCCACCATCAGCGCTTGCTTTGGGAGGGAGAAAAAGTTTTAAAAACCCACTGCTTCTCCCCACAGCCCATCAACCTACCGTATTCAGCCAAGTATAAGTCAAGGGGTTTTGCTTTAATTTAATTTTATTCCAGACTTGGATAACCACTGCCAGGAAATTTAGCTCCCAGATTTACTCTTAACATGTAACAGTAACATAATAGTATTTGGTGATCCATTTTTAAAAACATGTCTCGGTGCTGAAAATCAGAAATTTGTCTAGTGTGTCTAAAATGTATATCGAACTACAGCAAAGTTTATCTGGTTTGTATTTTAATTTGATTATTCCTATGAGGCTAAACAAAGTACACAATAAATGAAATGGCTGCACTGTTTTATTTAATTGAACTATCTGGGATATATTCTTTATTATGTCATAATACCAAATAGCATTTATATTCTGCATGCATGACCCTGCCAAGTTTCTAGGGAAGGCAGAATTCTAGCATTTGTCTGACCAGTTCATCTCAACTGGTTTACTTCCTTGCTAAAGTTTACAAATAATGAACCAGAAGCAATGTGTTATAGGTATTTTTAAATAGCTTTTGTAAATACAGTACTGGTAACCTGGTGGGGACTGTTAGCACAGCTTTTGTGTCCATCTAGTAGTTAGTGGGTGAAGCGACATATGTCATTAATTTCCCTACGGAAAAACAATGCAACTCAAATGTATAAGAAAGAAAACATTATCAATGCTGCCGCATTGGCATATGAAAACCAGAATATCAGTAAATCAAAATATTGAAAAAGAATTGTTTATATCCCCCCAAAAAGGAAAAAGGAAGATAGACAAATTCCGTGTTTGTCACGCTACAAGACCGTGAGATAACACTTGTCATGAGACAAGTTATCACCACCATGGGAACACTGAAACAGGGACAAAACCACATGATCGCGACCAACGCTGTCACGTTACAAAACAAGTCGCGGTACAAAGAAGGACGTGAAGTAACTGAGGAGGATGCAAAAACTCTCTTCTCCCTCTGCCTGTCTACAACTAGTTAAAAGAGGTATTCATGCATGATTATGCCATGTCATTTCTCTTTTTAGAAACCAGTCAAGCCTGGCAAGAATCAAATAGAATAAAGTAGAATCATCCTGAAGTGGGAAAGCATACTGCACTATTTCAGACAACATTTCAAAATATAACCTTAACAAAGCAACATAAGAATACGAGTGAGAAATATCCTAAGAACAGAAGAAGAGACCTGCTGGATCAGGCCACGGGACTATCCAGTTCAGCTTTCTGCTTCTCACAGAGGCCCCATCACATGACTCTGGGAGCACATGAGACAAGTAAATATCTTCTCCTGATAGCACTCCTGTGTCTAGCATTTTGAGGTACCCTCATTTTAAGGCTAAAGGCTGCAGATAACACGTATCCCCATCATGGCTTGTAACCTGTGATGGCCTTTTCTTCCAGATATCAGTCCAATTCCCTTTTAAAGGTGTCTAGGCCAGATGCGATCACCACATCCTGTGGCAGGGAGTTCCACAGACTAACAACATGCTGGGTGAAAAAAATTTTTTTTGTCTATTATCACTCTCCCAGCCCTCAATTTGAGTGTATGTCCCCTAGTTCTGGTATTTTGTGAGAGGGAGAAGAGCTTCCCTCTATCCACTTTACTCATGCCCTGCATAATTCTGTACGTCTCAATCATATCCCCCCTCAGGTGCCTTTTTTCCAGACTAAAGAACCGCAAAAAGTGTAGCCTTTCATCGTAAGGGAGGAGTCAGTAATCACTTTAATTGCTCTCTTCTGCACCTTTTCCAGTTCCACTATGTCCTTTTTGAGATGTGGCAACCAAAACTGTATGCAATACTCCAGGTGCACTTTTACAATTATATTATAACATTGGCTGTTTTATTTTCAACCCCTTTTAATGATTCCTAACATGAAAATGGCCTTCCTCATGGCCGCCACACACTGGGTTGACATTGAGCTGTCCTCCACCACACCAATCCATCAATCAATCTTTATTTACGGTCTTTGACCACGACACCAAGATCTCTTTCCTGATCCATCATGTTTTAATGCACTTTAACATAGCCCCTGAAGAAGCTATGTGCGTTACTTTACATTTTCTTACATTGATCATAGGCTCCCTTCCATAGACAACGGAACATTCAATAAACGTGATCTGCATGAAGCCCAAAGTGCAACAGACCTCTCAAAGGTTGGAAAAAGTAGTTGTTTCTACTCAAAATCCGCTCACCCCATCAATCTCCTAGTCAGCATTTCTGTTTTTAGCTTGAAAGGTTTTGAAATTAGTCCCCATTAAATTGTTCGTTTGAAAAGTAACCAGTATAATTTTAAAGGCAACTTTTAAAATGTTACTTCTTGCACTGCTTCACCATTATTTTTATGGGGAGAGGGAAAACTGGATCCAAGCGATCCATAAAACATGAAAAATTTCTGCCAAAATGCTAGTTGACAATGAGAAGGAAATGTTACTCATCATAATGTGCAGCCTGCATAATTAAATTGTAAACTGCCCAGGGGCGGTATATAAACAGAACACTTTAAAGCAGAACACACCCATAAAGCAACTATGTTCCGCTTCTTCAGGCTGCACTCCACGTGCAATGTTTAAACTCCTTGTTATTTCAAAGAGTGGAAAAATGCACTACGTTACTTCCACAACATTTCATGTCAAAGACACCTGTAACTGTTTCCAAAAACCATACTAATTCCCTGTTCTCAAACTTGAATATGTCTTAATTGTACAGTACTGGACTCGATATTGTCTCTCATTATTGTAAGCTGCCTTGGGTCCTTTTCCAAGGAGAAAAGTGGGGTAAAAATACTCAAAATAAATAAAAATAAATACACCTTAAGACCAACTTACTCCTGAGTAAGAAGAGGTCATAAGGAGAGCTCATAAGGAGGTTGATTTGTTTCCCCATCTATTAGCTACCATCTTGTATTTTTGCATTCATGTATCTTTGTATTTTGTACAGTATTTGCATTTTTACCTGATTCAGTTCTGACGTTTTATACGCTCGTTATTGCAGAGCTGTTTTGCTTCTTTTTCTTTTCTCATCATTGCATATTTAACATTGCTCACCGCCCTGAGTTCCTTTGGGACAATCCGGTATATAAATACAGTGGTACCTTGTATAAAGGAATTAAATTGTTCCAAATGAAATTGTGTTAATCAAATCTTCCTTTATACAAATTTCCCATAGGAATACATTGAAAATTGAGTAATCCCAAATCGCGACCATTTTTATGTTGTATGGATCCGCCCCATAGACGATTCTGTTAAGCAAATTTCCCCTATCTCTGGAATTTTTTATGCTGTACAGATTTTATGGTATACAAACAATTTGTTATACGAGGGTCCACTTGTATAAATAAATATAAATAAGTAACAAATAATCTTCACCACCACCACCACCACCACCACCACCAAGGTATCAGGTTTTACCCCTTCCTCCTCGACATTCCCCCTATTTCAGCCACCGCGGCCTAGACACAGAAGCCACCCTAGAAATGGCAGCAAGGCGGTCCTTTATCCCTTCCCGTGGTCCAGCGGCCAGTTGCCATAGCGACGGCAGGACGGTTCCCCCCCCCCCACTCCATTCTGCGGCTGCGTTTGGATGCCCAACCCCATCGCCGCCGCCGCATCCTCGGCCAGGTTCAAACGGTGACAACTGACAAACCATTAGCCCCGCCCCCGTCCCGTCGCGGGCGGTGATGGGAGTTCCAAGATGGCGGCGCCCGTCTGAGAACCTGGGCGAGATCGTGGTGCTGCAGCTGCTGCTGGTTCTGTCGCCGTCCAGGGAGAGACACGGGGAGGAGCCGCTGGAGCCTAGGCCCGCAGCCGATCGCCCTTTCCTGTGACACTCAGGTCCGTGTGAATCCCCCGAGCCCCTGCCTCGCAGAGTCGTGTTCCCGCCTTCCCTCCACTTCAATCAGGGGATCGGTAGCTTCGCCTTCACGCTGCATGCCCGTACCGTACTTTATGTGCATGACCCGTAATCCGCACATATTAGCCCGGAATACTAGCGATCATGGCTGTGCTTAGGTGTCCCCAGAGCGATCACGGAAGTGGAATAAAGTGAATTTTCCTGCCCTGGATTGAGCAGTCATTTGTGGAGTGTTCTACCTTATGCAGCAACTTGTTTAGTTTTGCTTACTGATATGCAGTATGTGTCCATTTAGATTTTAGAAGATAATTAGGTGCCCGTTTTTTACTCTGCCTCAGGCCACAAAGTGTCCTGAGCCAACTTAGTTTCCTATTACAATTCATTTTATCAAGTGTTTGCTCCCAGTGGTGGCTCAGTGGACTAAGGCTCCAAAAACTGTTGGCTGCAAAGTCAGCAGCTTGGCGGTGCCACACAGTGGAGTGTGCTCCCGCTGTTATCCCCAGCTCCTGCCAACCTAGCAGTTTGAAAGTATGTAAATAAAAGTAGATAAATAGGTACCTTGGTAAAAAGCGGGAAGGTAAAACAGTGTTTGCTTGCAGCCACGCTGGCCACATGGACTTGCACAACACTGGCTGTTCGGCTTGAATACGGAGATGAGCACCACCCCTAGAGTCGGACACAACTAGCACACATGTACAAGGGGAACCTTTACCTTTATACAGTATGTGTCAGTTTAGAAGGTAATCAGGTGCCTTTTTGTATTCTTCCTCAGGCCACAAAGTGTACTGAGCCAAATTGTCTCTTATTACAATTTATTTTATCAAATGTTTGCTTCCAGTTGCTCTAATGTACTTGATTCAAACATTTTCAAAACTTTTGCATTGCTTGATCCTTTCAAGTGCAGACATGCCAGACCTTAGTCCAAATACTGTACTAATTCATAAGCTGTAATGGCTTTGGGTTGCCTCAGCAACAGTATTCTAGCTCTCATGGGTGGTGAAATAAATGATGAGTTTACCAAAATTAGTAAGGATTGTGTGTGCATGTTGAAATGTCCCATTACAACCATTTCATCTTGCATGTTTTGCTTCAGAAATAATGTTGATATCTGGAACTCATGTCGAACATCTATGAAGAGAGAGTAACGATGATTGCAGCAGGGGATTTGCAGGAGTTTGTCCCTTTTGGCCGTGACCACTGCAAGCACCATCCTAATGCGTTGAACCTGCAACTTCGGCAGCTGCAGCCAGCATCGGAACTGTGGTCATCAGATGGAGCAGCTGGTTTGGTGGGGTCCCTTCAGGAAGTTACAATCCATGAGAAACACAAGGTTAGTTCTGCTAGATCCTTATTTCTTAGGTTGCACTGCAACGTGTTCTTCATATACTAGCAATGCAAATGTGAGAAGTACTGTATGTGGCTGCAAAGTGAATAATTTTTGGTGTCTTGAGCTGTTAAAATTTTCTTGACATATTTACAATTGGTTGCTTTCAGAGACTGAATGTTAGGGTAGTTGGCTACTAATAAGTCAGAACTGTGTGTTGTGTAAGCAAGGATAGCATACTGATAGGTTTCACTTTCCGGTTGTAGAAGTTTTTGGAGTTATACATTTAACAATTTCATTAATAAACCCAATGCATATTTTCTGCTTCAAATTTTCATATAACGTATTTTTGAATCACCCACTTGTATTTTCTTGAAATACTCTTCAACAGAAGAGTTTGTTCCCCTTGTTTTTCCTTTGGAAAATACTATCATCACTCATTTCTTTGAAGCAAGCATTAATTCATAATATGCACAAATACAGCATGAAATGCATTAGAAGTGCCAACCAAATCTAGCATGTTGGGTGAATGAAAGTATTCTGCAAGATTCTGCCCATATGGAGCTCTGCATAGCCAACAAGTGCCTATATTCTTAATTGGCTGTGCTTTAAGATACATGGTACCTTTGGGCGGTGTACAAATCAACCAAATGATTCAGTGTCATTTTATGTAGTTACTTTAAAATCGCAGGCAGTGTCTGTGGGAGAAATAATGGACCAGTTATTTAATAGACCAGTTACTTAGCTTTGTACATTAGTACACATTTTATTAAAGGCTGTATTTAACGTTTTTAGAGCCGTGTTTGCATTCAGCTCTTTAGGGGACTCAAACCATTTACAAACCATTTAAGGTCAA
The DNA here is from genome assembly GCA_023846285.1 of Phrynocephalus versicolor. Lineage (NCBI taxonomy): Eukaryota > Metazoa > Chordata > Lepidosauria > Squamata > Agamidae > Phrynocephalus > Phrynocephalus versicolor. Next base: position 3,016,556 of record JAHTLZ010000275.1, on the reverse strand, counting down.
TAAATCCTTAGATGCTGATTAGAGCAAGATCTGCTTAGCATTTGTAACATCATGTCATTTGGAACACGGAACATTCTTTGTTTAGCACTGGCTAGTATTTAAAAACAAAAACAAAAGATGAGCCAAAGATGCAGCATATATTTATTATTAAGCTTTTTGCCTTTTGCAGGAAAGTTGGCAGTTAAGGAAGGGTATCAGTGATGTTGGAGAAGAAGTGGAGTATGATGAAGAACTGTATGTGTCCGGCAACATGGTTATTTGGAGCAAAGGAAGCAAAAGCCAAGCTGCTGCAGTTTATAAAGCTTTTACCGTTGACAGCCCTGTTCTGCAGGTATTGAAGCTTGTCAAATATATTTGCGCTTGTTTAGTGTTAGATTGCTAAGGAAATGCAAAGTGCTGCATCTCAAGACCAAAACGCCCTCCAAAGTTCCCATAGACATTTGTGGGGTTTGAGGTGCTGCTACATTGTCGAGAAAGGATATTTTGAGATTAGGAGGAATAGCTTGATTAACACTTTGTTGCAGGGTGTAGCAAGAGTGGGGGGGGGAGTCAAAGCAAGTAGTAAATTGCAACTAGATTAGGGCCATTGAATCAGTGGAACTTAAAGATTGGAGATCCTCACTGATTCGACAGGCCTACTGTAATTGCAACTTACGATGCACTGAATAGTTATTTTTGATCCCTGAGTGATCTCTGTCAAGCCCAAACATAGAATCATAGAGTTGGAAGAGACCTCAAAGGCCATCCAGTCCAACCCACTGCCATGCAGGAACCCCCATCACAGGACTCCCAACAGATGGCCATCTAGCCTCTGCTTAAAAACCTCCAAAGAAGGAGACTCCACCACCCTCTGTGGCAGCATATTCCACTGCCGAACATCTCTAACCGTCACGAAGTTCTTCCTAATGTTCAAATGGAATCTCTTTTCCTGTAGTTTGAAACCATTCCCCTGAGTTCTAGTCTCTGAAGCCATGGGGGGGAAAATAACTGTTCCCTTTTCAATATGGCATCCTTTCAAATATTTCAACATAGCTATCATATCCCCCCCAGTCTTCTTTTTGAAAGGCTAAACATTCCCAGTTTGTGGGAATAAGAAGACATTGGAGTGAGGGCTCATGAGCTTGACATGAGCAGAGCCATTTTGACTATGGTTCCAAAAAAGGCAACAGCCTCTGTGTCAGCAGAAAAACGTCAGCCCATGCCCCCACTACTCCATGTCTTCTTGTCTCATGTTCCCAGGATGCCTTAGCAGAGCTAGCCAAAAGATGATCTCATTTTGTTATCAGTCTCTCAGCTAGGCCTTCCAATTAAGCGATGCTGTTGCCACCATTCCTTATCACAACACCTGTGTTTCTCCCATTTATGCTAAGGTTCGCCAATTAGAGTTATTCCTGCAGACGTAGGCATGAATATTGATGTAGCCTTCTGATGTTACGACGATCATGACCATGTGTGTGTGTGTGTGTGTGTTGTGTCGTTTCAGTCGTTACTGACTCTTCGTGACCCCATGTCCATGGAGTTTTCTTGGCAGGAATACTGGAGTGGTTTGCAGGTTCCTACTCCAGGCGCCTACAGCACCTGGGATTCCTTGGAGGTCTCCCATCCAAGTACTAACCAGGGCCGACCCTGCTTAGCTTCCGAAATCATGCGAGATTGGATGTGCTTAGGGCATCTAGGCAGCTCTATCATGACCACATTTAGCTAATTTCTAGCTATGCCACAAAGTTGTTGTAATGCTTTATGTTAGTTGTGTTAGAGCATTAATAAAGGAGTGCCTCTGGATGGAGGGGCATGAAATCCGGCTGGACCGAAAAGTCTGCTTTCATGTGTCAGAGTGCGTGTGTGAGTGTGTGATTGAGATCAAAGGCTTTTCCCTGTATACCAGCATCATAGCTGTTTAAGTTTCTGATCCCGATACTCAGCATTCAGCTATAACTAGCTCCCTAAGATTAACCCGACATTAGTTCCCTAAGCCGTTCCTGGACTCAGAAACTCTTTAACAACCAGCCATTCCCTCTGCTGGATTACATCATCTTCCTTATGCTAAAGATGCACATGACAGGATTTGGGCCTATGCTTTGTGGGATGAAAGTGGGTAAGATAAAGGTTTTCTCCCTCTTGCACAATGCTGGAACTTGGAGTTGTTGACTGAAGCTGTATGGGAGGTTCAGGCTAGATCAGTGGTTCCCTGTCTTCTTGGGTTGCAACTCCCAGAAATCCTGGCCAGCACAACTGGTGGTAAAGGCTTCTGGGAATTGTAGTCCATGAACACTTGGGTCACCCAGGATTGGGAACCCCTGGGCAAGATGAAAGGATGCATTGCTTCACACATGGCCAGGCAATGGGAATTGCTGCCACTGATGTAGTAACAGCTGCAAATATGGATGATTTTTAAGAGAGATTGGACAAACAGAGAGAGGAGGGGCAAATCAGGAGGTAGCTTGGTTATGGACAGCACTTGTTGAGAAGCATAAGTAGAAGGGTGCCATTGCAATTGTGTAACATGCTCGTAAGCTTCCCTTACATGGCTGGTTGGCTATGGAGTACATAGGGGGCTGGTCTAGACAGCACTTTTCTTATATTCTACAATATGGGAAATGTGCCGTTTTTCAGGTTCCCACTTCTTTTATCAACTTCTCCCATCAGGCAATAGCACTAATACGTATGTTAGAATATTCCACTTTTATCCGTACATTGAGAGGGAAACACCGAGCCTCAACCCCCTCCACTGTTAGTTCTTCCGTGTGATATCATATAAATCTGAAGAGGAGAGGTTTCTGTTTGCCTGTAAGTTCTGTGCACACCCTCCAATCCAGGGACTTTCAGAACTCTTACGTGCATTTTTAGAGCTTCCATAGAAGCAGCAAATTCTCCTCTTCAGACTTGTCAGTCACCATATGAAGAGAGCAAGAGCCGAGGGAGTGAGGTTGAATGCTGTCTTTTTAAGCATGTTGATAAAACTGGATTTCAGAACCGCCCCCCCCCCAAATAGGGCGAGACATAATCTGTGCCCATTGGGTATGTCATCCTCACCTAAGTTCTGCAAGAAATAAGTGTTTTTCCCACGCTGACTGATGCCTCTGCCTTCTGTGTGGATGGTGTGATCCTACAACAAAAACGTTTAACCTTGGGTCTGAAGTATGGGGAAAATAGTGATGTCTATACAATGCTTTCTTAGGAAGCATCTTGGGAATATTCTTTTAGTGTATGTACATATATTCACTGATAGAATATTCCCTAAATGCTTCCCAAGAAAATACATCAGTATAAAGACATCACCATCTCTCTCTCAATCTCTCTCTCTCTCTCTCTCTCTAACACGCACGCACGCACACACACACACACACACACACACACACACACACACACACACACAATTTAGCAAAAACACAATAAAACTTAATGTAAATTTATTTGAAATCGAAAACTACTTTTTTTTATATTCCAGGCCTTATGGTGTGATTTCTCTATACCCCAGGATAAGTCTGGCAAACCGGAAGGTCAGTTGAATTTTTACATTATGTTATTTGAGGTCTGGCATTTGACAGGTGCTGTTCCGTTCAGATTATTGCCGAGACCAAGTGCATTAAATAAAGGCTGGTTTTGTATGCCCTGTATAGGTGAATGGAGATTCAAAACCTTATTTGTTCCCTAATTTCAGATAGCAGTGAAGTTGTAGAAAAGTGTGTCTGCATATTGCAGAGCTCTTGCATAAATATCCACAGCATTGAAGGAAAGGATTACACTGCTTCCTTACCCTTTCAGGTATGTCTCTATGTTAAAAATAACATTTCTTGTTCCTCTAAAATATTTTACTTTTGGTCTGTTTTAGCTGGAAACCTACATATAGCCATATCATACTTTGCTATCTAGTTGCCAATACTGTAGCAAAGGGATTCCCCCCCCCCGCACAGAACAGTTTCTTGATAGTTAAACTTGATATTATCATCCTTCTTTTCAAATCCAGATGCTTCTGCATGTTATTATTTCAGTATCTCGGTTATAACTGTCTAGTTAAAAAAAGGCAACATTATATTTGTCTATTTTAGGTTGCAAATGTCTGGTCAACAAAATATGGTTTGTTGTTTGAACGTAGCAGTTCTTCGCATGAAGTGCCTCTAAGCCCAGCCAGGTAAGTAGCATGGGTGCTGATTGGCTGTACAATAACAGAAGGAAGATAGTCTATTACAGGGCTGCGCAAGACACCCCCCCCCCACGGGCCGTCAGCAGCGGCGGCGGCTCCTTTGAGTTTTCCGGCAGCGCGTGCGGTGGCCGCAGAGGTGGGCCCAAGCCGGCTTGCTGGGCCCGCTTGTCAGAGACACCAAACGGGCCCAGCAACCTGGCCTGGGCTCACCTCCGTGGTCGCCGCCTGCCGCTGGAGCTGCCGCCGCTGGAGCCACCGCCACGACCCCACCCCACCACCATTGCTGCTGCTGCTCCTCCCACCCCGACACAGCTGCCACCTCCGCCACCATCACCCCCTGCCGCCGCCGCCATCTCCCCCGCCCCTGTCGCCATTGCTTCCCCCCTACCATTGCCCCTGTCCCCCCATCCCCGCCGCCATCACCCCCGCCCCTGCCCACTGAACCCGTCACCCCCCACCGCCACCCCCACTGCCGCCCCGCCCAAGTCACCCTCGCCACCCCCGACCCCCGTGACCCAGCTGCCGCTCCTGCCGCCTCCATCACCCCCGCAGTCCCCGCCCCCACCATCGCCCCGTCGCTGATTATTATTGTTGTTGTTGTTAATAATAATAATAATAATAATAAAAACAATTACTAGTGATTTTATTAAAAAATCCAGCGTAGTTATGTCTGCTGTGTAATAATAATAATAATAATAATAATAATAATAATAATAATAATAATAATAATAATAATAATAATAATAATAATAATGTACTGTCAAGTTGGTTCGGACTTGTGGAGTACTTTTCTATGGCTTTCTAGGTTGAGAGAAGGACTTTACCATTCAGTGCTTCCAGAGGTGCCCTGGCACTTGCCCAAGGCTACATAGTAAAAGCAAAAAGCAAAAGTGTTCTGCTTCTATACCACCCCATAGTGCTTCAAGCACACTCTGGGTGGTTTGCAGTTTAATTATGGAGGCCATTCATTGCCCACCCCCAGTCATGGGTGTGTGTGTGGGGCAATGTCTAGCCAATGTGTAGGGCGGCTGTTCTCCTGAGAGCAGGGTAGATTTGATTTAAATCATATCAACCCAAATCACGATTTGAATTTGAAAAGAATAAGATTTTGTTTGTCTGTGATTTAATTTTTTTTTTAAAAAGAACTTGTAACGTTTAAATCATGACGTCAGTCCGTTTAAAGACATTGTTGAATTTTATCCACGCGCCGTGGGAGGCATAACAGGCAACGGAACACTCAAAATCTGGCTCCGCAGCCAGATACCTAATTTACTGAGCGAGTCATTCCTGTTCTTGGTTGTGGTGCCAATGTATTAAAAATGTACAACATACCTGGGGGAGGGGTGGGACTATGGCCCTCCAGTACTTGTTGGATCTTCGCTGCCTTCAGTTGTAACCAGTATTGTTCATGGTGTAAGTAGATGAGCCGCATTTGCCCGTGTGCCTGTTCCCCATCCTTGATCTATAGCGACTTCTGTTCTCCAGTTTTTCAAAACTGAAGCGTGAAAAATTGGGCGCGAGGCAACGGTTCCTGACGTTTTTGGTCTTTCTTCTTTTTCAGAGAACCTTTGCCCACCCTGTTCAGCATGCTTCACCCCTTAGATGAAATAACGCCTATGGTTTGTAAGGCTGCAGGTAAATTACACCACCCTTTGGCGTGCTGATTGATGGCTTTAACTCACGGTTAACTTGGGAGGTGAACATTTTCAAATTGATGGTCTTGGTTCTGAAGAGACGTGATGGATTAGAAATTAGAAACCCTAGATCTGCTTCAGGTCCCACTCAAGGATCTCTGTCTAACTGGGCCTCTCGTTTACCTAGCAGGTTTGTTTGGCTCTGCTAGAGTCCAGTATGTTGCTGACTACTCGATGAGAATAGTTTTCCTCAATGCCGAACCTTCCATCCTAATGACGTATGATGCCACTCAGAGTTTGCATACGGTCTGGGCACTCCGGAGGGTAAAACCAGAGGTGAGGACAAGCTCAAGGGGCAATCATGAACTCAAAGTGACTAGAGCCTGGAAGTGTTGAATTTTGGACTGCAACTCCGAGTTGTCTATGCTGGTTTGGGAATTCTGTTTGGCGGAAAAGCTCTTCCAGGTTCTGAATATGGGCATATTGAAAGGAAAGTGAGAAGGCTTATCGATCTGTTGCACAGTGTGTGTGTGTGTGTGTGTGTGTGTGTGTGTGTGTGTGGTGTCATTACAGTCCTGACTGACTCTTTGTGAGGTCCATGGAGTTTTCTTGGCAGGAATACTGGAGTGGCTTTGCCACTTCCTACTCCAGGCGCCTACAGCACCTGGTATTCCCTGGTGGCCTCCCATCCAAGTACTAACCACGGCTGACCTTGCTTAGCTTCTGAAATCAGGCAAGATCAGAGGTGCTTAGGGCATCTAGGCAGCTGTTGCACAGTGTAGGTCTAATTTAATATTGGAAAGTCTCTGGAATTCATATGTTGAATAAGAAAGAGTCTTGTTGCATAGATTGCAGTTTTAGGCTCTGTTGAGGAATCTCTCCACTATTGCAGAAGAGAAAAGATATTTCACTAGAAGTTTGCATTTGGTGATACCATCTTTTGAAATCAGATGGCTGGCTGCGAGAACCCCTGTTCACCATATTTATTAATTTGATGCCCGTTCAGGCAAAAGCTGGCATGGAAGGAGCAATGTCTTTTAGTTTATATTTCTTTGGGTATCTCCCCTCTTAAAACCCTACAAAGCACAATAGCAAAGGCTGAGCCTTAAAGTGTGGCTTATAGCAGAAGTGCCTATGATTGGAAAGACCCAAGATCAGATCTCCCAATGACTTCTTTATTTATCGCTGATTGAATTGGATTGAGACATTTAGATGGGCAGAGGGATCATTCCATGCTATTTTCCAGACCCCTTTGGTGTTCTCTACAAAGCTTGGGTCACTGCTAAGTTGGAACAAGGTGCACGCATGAAGAAAGAGAATATACTGTATTTCCTCTTTCCCTGTTGTCCCTCTTCTGCACACTGTACGTTTGGATTTTGAATTTTGAATGGGGAAACCGCGTGAGGAAGAGACTTGAACCTTTTGTGCTATGGTCACTCAACGTGGGGAAACTGAAATAACTAAATGATGCTCCCTGTTTAAACATACTTGCCAGCTGAGTAGATATTTAAATGGAAGCCACTGTGCTCATCAATGGTGCAGTATAAATAAATAGAAGCAGACGAGCTGCTGTGATCCTCTTGCAACAATGCAACAGTGGGATTTCTGAAGTTAGGAAAACAATTCTAAGAGCTCTGACCTTAGGCCACTCTTGTTATAAATGCGTTGGGATACTTAAAAATACCGTAGGACCCCAGTATCTGCTGGGGATCGGTTCCAAGCCTTACCGTGGATAATGAAAACTGTGGATAAGAGAGAACTCCCCCAAAACCTGCTTTTTGCAACAGTAGCTTGCTTTGCTGCTGCTGAATTATTTATTTAATTTTTTCCCTCTGCCAAGCATGGGTAACTGAACCAGTGGTTAATGAATCAGTGGATACGGGGGTCCTACTGTAAATCTTATTTGGAAATTGTTGCTTATCTTAAGGCAGTGGTGGTGAACCTTTGGAAGTCCAGATGTTTTGAACCACAACTCCCAAATCCCAAGCCTGTACTGCCAAATGGCAAAGGGCTGTGGGAGTTGTGGTCGAAAACGTCTGGAGCGCCGAAGATTCGCCCCCCACTTTCTTCAGGTGCGTGTGGGGAGATGAGCTTGAGGTGCACATGCTGTCTTGAACCTTAGCAGCCTGCCTTTTCTTTCCTCTCTGCAGGAGCAGAGTGCAGTTTTGAAATTCTCTGACCAGGCTGGGACCCCGCAGCACGTCGCCACCAGCACGTCGTTCACCGCTCACCTTCGGAGCCTGTCCAAGGGCGACTCGCCCGTCGCTTCCCCGTTCCAGAACTATTCCTCGATCCACAGTCAGAGCAGATCAGCTTCGTCTCCCAGCATCCACTCTCGCTCACCTTCCATCTCCAACATGGCCGCTCTGAGGTACGATCATCACCGGCTTGCGTTCTCTCCGTCATTTAGGGTCACCATCAGAATCACACTTGCTGCAGAGGATCTGGATTGCTGTGCTGTAATCGACGGTCATTTCTCAAGTAATGGCTTTAACCGAGTGTTTTGTTACCACCACTCTGCCAGTGTGGCGTGGGTGGCTTCCCCCACTCCTCCCGCCATGCAACTCTCAGTGCTGCTGGAAAATAGGGTCTAGAGCTGCCCCTCTCAAGCGTGGCACAGTGGTTAAATGCCTGTCCTGCAGGTAAAACTGTGCTCACAACCTGGGGTTCAATCCCAGGTAGCCGGCTCAAGGTTCACTCAGCCTTCCATCCTTCCGAGGTCGGTAAAATGAGTACCCAGCTTGCAATGTGTAGCCTGCGTTACTGTAATTAAAACTGTAAACCGCCCAGAGACTACTTGGAAATGGTATGGGGCGGTATATAAGCAGAACACTTTTTTTCCGGCCAAAACTATAAACACAATATGAAAGAAATATGGGCTCAGTTGGGATTGTATAAGTTGCATAACGAACCTTGTCAGGTGGGATGTGAGGAATTGTTCCCCTTTTAAGAGTGACTGGTTGAGAGGCATCCCTAGTCTAAGCAGCTTTGAGGATGCAGCCTAATGATATACTGTATTCCTGCTAGTTCAGGGGTGTCCAAACTTTTTGCAAGGAGGGCCAGATTTGGTGAGGTGAATATGTGTGGGGGCCGACCATTCAGCCACATTTGGCTCCCAGGCCGGACTTTGGACAAGTCTCTATAACAGGCATGTCCAAACTTCATCCCTGCAGATGTTTTGGACCACAATTCCTACAGTCCTTTGTCATTGGCAATCTAGGATTGGAATTCTGAGAGTTGTGGTCCAAAAGTTTGGACATGCCCACTCTGTAACATGCAAGGAGAGAGGGAAGATGCTGCAGCAACAGTAGGCTAGGCAGGTGGCTGGGGGGATGGACAGAGGCAGGGAGGGCAGGCAAACCATAAAACTGCAAGCTAACACCTCCATCCGGTATGGGGAGGAGCCAGCTGGTGGGGATGAGTGACAGGCTGAGCCAGTCAGCAGAAGAGTCCGTGGGCTGCTCGAAATTTGAAAACGGGCCGCATTTGGCCCCTGGGCCTGACTTTGGACATGCCTCTTCTCTCTTTCTTTTGCAGTCGGTCTCACTCCCCAGCGTTGGGGGTGCATTCTTTCTCTGGGGTGCAGAGATTCAACTTCTCCAGCCACACCCAGTCTCCCCGGAGGCACAGCGCCTGCCACTCGCCCAGCAGTGCCACCGACTCCTTTCTCGCTCCAGAAACGGAACTCATTGTTCCTGAGCTTTGCATAGAGCACCTGTGGACCGAGGCCTTCACTACCTCCAGGTCTGGCAGAATCGATTTGTTCAGGAAGGAGTGTGAATAAGAAGTTTGATGTAGTCTCAAAGGTCGTTACGTAAAGTTGACGGGTGTTACTCTGGGTGTAGATGGTGCCTGTTCCTTGCATGTAACAGTTAATAAGCCAAGTTGTTAAACTATAGTACTAATCCAAGGTACCTTGTATATTATACTATAAGGAGAATAAGCTGTGTGATCATACCTGCTGTCCATTCATTTACACCACATTTCTGCAACATACATGGGTAGGTAAACTGGGGTGGAGTGTACATTGCACAGGCTTAATATTGCTAGTGTAAAGGCTTAATATTGCCAGTGTACAGGCTTAATATTGTATAACCCATGGAGTTTCCCTGTATAGCCATTGGATATCTCTAGAGAAACCCTTCTCCATTCTTGGAAGGTAGCATGAATTAATTATTTTTTAAACATTTATTTATAGTTTTCAAACAGAAAAAAAATTATAGTGTGGAAAGGAAAAAAAATATGGAACGATTTTAGTCTTCTCAAACAAAATTTGCATCCCATCATCACAATATACAGTGGTACCTCTACTTATAAGCAGTTCAACTTAAGAGCAATTCGACTTAAGAGCAAAAAAACTATTGGCTCTACTTACATCTCTTTTATTTTTTCAATTTTTTTAAAAAATATTTTTATTTTTTAGAGAGGGCTGCTCTACTTACGAGTTGTACGACTTAAGAGCATGCATTCGGAACGGATTGAAATCATAAGTAGAGGTAATCCAACAACAACAAATAAATTTATTGATTAGTCCTATGACTACATCAACCAATAAAAACACAGAATATAAAATACATTGGTTGATATGGTCATAGGACTAATCAATAAATTTATTTGATGTTGTTGGATTCATAAGTAGAGGTACCACTGTATATATCTTTGATCATTAACTATTTCATTTCCACATAAATTAAACAGGGAACTTAGTTTGACTTATAATATTGATGTAGAAAATTATAGAAGTCATGCCATTTTGCATGAAGGAATTCGTGATATCTCCCATCACTGATTCTCTTCCCCTCTCAGCAGCTTATCCCCCTGACTTCGGGGTCCACTTCCTCCATGAGCATTTGCAAGCTGTGTCTGATAGCATTTAGAAAGGAGGAGGCTGGTTAGTTATTCAGTTTACCTGTTAAATGAATGAAATATAGCCGTCCCCTGCCATTTTGTGGTTCATATATTGTGGTCCCAGCATATCATGGGACTGCAGCACATGAAGGCAAGGTCCCCTAGGGCAAGCTGCATGGGCCGGCTGCATTTACCCGAACCTGGCGCTGCCTCAAGCGGGCATCCAACAGGCTTTCCGGGCCTGACGGATGCCCCAGAAGTGGTTTCTGGTGAACCGGAAGTGCTTCCCGGATCGCCCCAAACCACTTGTGGAGCCTTCAGGTTTCCCGGGGCTGTTGGAGGCCCCAGGAATAGCTTCCAGTGAATCAGAAGTCACTTCTGAAAAACTGGGAAGTCCCTTCAGCATCGTCCGAAACCATTTCTGGGGCATCCAACAGGTCCGGGAAGCCCATCGGAGGTCCGTTCAGAGCAGCGCCAGGCCTAAGGTAAGTGTAGGAGGCCCCAGACAGCCCCCCCCAATCCTGACCTGACCCAACACCCGCATATCACATACTTTTTTTTATTGTGGGTCCCTAATCTCCACGATAAACAGGGGATTACTGTAACATAATCAAGCATTGTAGAAAATGACAACAAACTTAACATGAAAAAAAACCACACACAGAAAGCACAACAGACTAAATAATGCTCACATGTTACCGTAGACTTACATGGTTTTGGAACATGCGTGGAGTGCATCCATCCCATCCAAGCATAACAGGACAGCAACTGAGCATAACGTCTCCTAAGAGATAAACTAAGGCAACTAAAGTTTTAACTTAGGCTTCTCATTCTGGGCCCTTCTAGATGGTGTGTCAATCAGGCTTCAGGTTCCCTTGACCATTCACAAAGGCAAGACCACTTTCTGTCTCCTGCTTTCGCAGAACTGAACTCATTTTCCATTTAGCACAGTACCAGGGAGTAAGTCATTGTGGCCTTGAAAGGCTTGGCTGGAAAGGGAAAAACTGCAGATGTTACTCCATTTTTTTTGTTAGCATCAGTGTCTGTCCATTCCACTCCTAGTCAGCCGTTCCCAGGAACTGCAAGAAAAGACAGCTGTTGTGTTGAAGGCTCAGATCAGATTACTAAGTCCCCCCTGCTGCTATTATTATTATTGCTATAATAACAGCAAGCTAAGAACATAAGAAGAGCCATGCTGGATCAGGCCAAAGGCCCATCTAGTCCAGCTTCCTGTATCTCAACAGTGGCCCCACCAGATGCGTTTGGGAGCGCATGAGACTAGATATCTGTCTCCTGATACCACTCCCCTGCATCTGGCCCTTGAAGTACCCTGGTTTTAAGCCTGGAGACGACACATCCCCATCATGATTTGTAGCTTGTGATGGACTTTTCCACCAGGAATCTGTCCAATCCCCTTTTGAAGGCATCCAGGCCAGATGCCATCGCCACATCTTGTGGCAGGGAGTTCCACAGACTAACAACATGCTGAGTAAAAAAAAATTCTTTTGTCTGTTCTCACTCTCTGAACCCTCAATTTGAGTGGATGTCCCCTAGTTCTGGTATTTTGTGAGAGGGAGAAGAGCGTCCCTTTATCCACTTTACTCATGCCCTGCATTATATCACACTAAAAATTGTGTGGAGCGCTACATTTCCAGGACATTATGTGCTGCAATTCTGAATGCAATTCTGACATTGGTCTGCCTTTCTATACAGTACGAGGAAATCTCATTGAATTCAGTGAACCTTCCTGTTGTGTAGACAGGGATAGGATTTTATTGTTAAGAAAATATACAGAAACAAGCAAAGTAATATAAGCAGCCTTACGGTAATTATTTAGCCTCCTTGTTTTAGTAAATTTGATTTTATTCCCTTTTGGCTTGTGAATGTGAATGTTGGCAGGGAGAAGAACTCTCAAGCCTCCAAAGTGTTTATTACGACAGATCTTTGTGGACAGAAGTTTCTTTGCTACTTAGTGGAGTCGCAGCTCCAGTTGCGGTAAGTGTGACTTTTTCGAATGGTTGCTTCAGATGTTGAAACACTGCAGTAAAGGGGGGATTGATGATTGCACTACTGTCCTCCACAACATGATGCTCTGCAGGTGTGTTGCATTACATCTCCCATCCTCTCAAGCCTGTATGACTAGGTCACATAGCAGCAGCTACTCATGTTTATTTATCAAGGTTTGATACGTGGTATGCACAGAGTACTAAAAGGGTTAAGGAATGTGTTAAAAAATGCAGCACTGAAAGAGTACAGTTGGACCCCCGTATCCACTGATTCATTATTCACTGATTCAGTTATCCACAGTTGGCAGAGGAAAACAATTAAATAATTCAGCAGCCATAAAGCAAGCTACTGTCTCAAAACAGCAGCCATAAAGCAAGCTACTGTCAAGAAACAGCAGTTTGGAGGTGGGTGGGCTGGCGTTCTCTCTTATGCACGGTTTTCATTATCCATGAGAAGGCCTGCAACCAATCCCCAGCAGATACCGGGGTCCTACTGTACAATGTGCTTGACAAAATGTGGTCTAAATAGTTGTGTGCTAAAGTACACCGCAGGACACTCAACTAACTCTCCATCCAAAGCCATCACAGGGAATGCGAGGTTAGTAAAATAACATTGCTTTGCAAAGAGCGTCTTTCCTAGCCAGCTGAAACCTGACCGTGGGCATATAAACACGGATAAGGAAACACAACATTGAGAAAGTCTATGAAATTCCTAGAATGGTGCATTTTGTATTTTTATTGTACCTTTTAGGCTCTTGCATTTTTAGATTGAAATTGGACTTAAATATTTGCTTGCAACTTAAGTTTAATCTTTGTATATTTTAAAACATCAATCCCTACAGTTTTTAATAGCTGTCAGATTGACTTCTGTCCCATTGAAATGTACCTGTACCTTCTCAAAAAGTAACATGTTTTCAATAGCTCTTGGATTTTCGTGTGTACAAGCAATGCATTTATTTATTTATTTTCATTTTAGAGTATTTTTACCCTGCCTTTCTCCTTGGAAAAGGACCCAAGGCAGCTTACAGCAATGAGGGATAATATATATTCCAATACAGTTAAGACATGTTCAGGTATTGAGAACAAGCAATTGAGGGGCATTACAGCATTAATAGACAACATTATATTAAAGCTACAAGGTTATAAGTAGCTATAAAAACAAAGTCTATGTGAACCTATAGATTCATATAAACAACACTTAATGGTAGTCCATCATTCAGGCAAAGCTTGCCTGAAAAGAAAGGTCTTTGCCTGTTTCCAGAAGGACAACAGTGATGACACAGTCCTGGCTTCTAGTGGGAGGGAGTTCCAGAGTCTGGGCGCAGCAGCCAAGAAGGCACTTTCATGGGTTCCCACGAGATGTACCTCTGAGGGTGGTGGGATGGAGAGAAGAGCTTGTAGAACTGCCAGGCTGGGGCCTCAGGTTGCTCTACTTGCTTCACCATGAGGGACACAATATCTTTTACTTTGCTACCCAGATGTACATTAATATGACAAGAAAGGTTATTTGATTTGTCACTAGATTTAACCCTTTCAGAGATAAATGCTGCTTGTCACTGACCGACCACCCAAGACTCAAACTACCAAGGCGTATTACAAAGTTTTTAATAGTACTCTGAGGTTAGTTTTGCGTGTCACACTTTTGACCTTGACATATCAAAATTTCTACTACTGGGACTGTCTCCCAGGTGGCAGCCTTCTGTTTTCAGAGACATAGCACTGTTCGTCTGTTCTTATAGTATGAAATAATTTTCATGTCAGTTTTTGCTAAGACATTTTTTTCTTTTCCCACTTTTAGCTGTGTAAAATTTCAACAGAGTAATGACATGTCGCAGTTGATCTTTGGCTCTGTTACCAATATACAAGCAAAAGATGCCGCTCCAGTTGAAGTAAGTGCGGAAGAGTAAAGATGTACAATATATTCTCCAATATTGCTTATCTTGTGGATTTAGTTTATCCTTGCAAAGGTGATGGTTTTGGGTTTTGTTTTATATCTGTCAGTCTATGGTCTTGTTCTCTTTTTGCAATGCAGAGTCCCAGTGAGCTTTTATGTCAGTTATTAGCATTGCCTCGGATACTAACTAATTCACTCTTCTTCTTTTTTTGTTTTTGTTTTTGTTTTGTATCCACAGAGCATAGATACAATGCTGGTTCTGGAAGGAAATGGAAACTTAGTCCTGTACACGGGAATAATTCGAGTAAGTGTATACTTTATTTCAATTTAATACCTTTTGTGTTTTCTTGGGTATTCCATCCAATGGTTTGGTCTTCAACAACTTTGCACTCCCATTTTTGTCCAGGTTACAAAGAAATATGTTTAAGATTTACACGCTCAAAGTGGAGTTGCTTCTAAAAAGGATTATGCAAACAAATCATTAAAAAAATCATGTTAGGTTTTCCACAAAAGCAAACAAACCATAAAACAATACAAAGAAAAAGCTGACTTTCATTCTCAATGAGTCTGAGAAAGAGAGTTATATGGGGTCCAGTTGTGTAGTCTGTCTTATTTCTACACATTTATTTTTCCTTTAAAAAAAAAACATACTGACTAATTTGCATTGAGCAGTTTAATACATGTAGGTTGGGGGAGGGGCTTCCTAAGCTTTCTCGTCATGTCAGGTATTCTGCTAAAATGCTTGCTTTGTAGAGGGAAAAACCAGCTTGAGGAAAGCCTAGTTTCTAGTCAGAACGTACATGAAGGAAGACTCTTGTGAGTTTCTTGTCCTGCACTTGAATAAAAGCAGAATTAAGGGGGGAAATTGGGTGGAATACAAGCAAAGCGGGGATCCCAAGTCATTACCAGACATTTAGTAGCTGGATAGCTCAGCGTTTTAGGAACATGACAACAGAATCAAGAACTGGGAGTTTGATTCCTCACTGTGTCTCCATGAAAGGGTCTGGACTTAATGACCCATAGGGCCCCTTTCAGCTCTCTTAAGAATGTAAGAAGAGCCATGTTGGATCAGGCCAAAGACCCATCTGGTCCAGCTTCCTGTATCTCACAGTGACCCCACCAAATGCATCTGGGAATACACGAGACTAGATATCTGTCTCCTGATACCACTCCCCTGCATCTGGCCCTTGAAGTACCCTGGTTTTAAGCCTGGAGATTACACATCTCCATCATGGCTTGTAGTATGTGGTGGACATTTCCTCCAGGAATCTGTCCAATCCCCTTTTGAAGGCACCCAGGCCAGATGCCATCACCACATCCTGTGGCAGGGAGTTCCACAGACTAACAACACGCTGGGTAAAAAAAAAAAATATTTTCTTTTGTCTGTTCTCACTTTTCCAAGCCTCAATTTGAGTGGATGTCCCCTAGTTCTGGTATTTTGTGAGAGGGAGAAAAGCGTCCCTCTATCCACTTTACTCATGCACTGCATTATTTTGTATGTCTCAATCACATCCCCCCCCTCCGGCACCTTTTTTCCATACTAAAGAGCCCCAAATGTTTTATCCTTTCCTCATAAGGGAGGTCCCTCTCCAGTGCTAAGATCATGTTTTAAAAAAGAATGGACCTCTAGGAATCCAAGAGGACTGGAACAAAAGTGTGGAAAACTTACTTTTTTGTACTACAGAATTTCTTAGTCGGAATGGAGGAGTTTAAATATTGTTTTCCAGAAAAGCAACTGCTCCAAGCTGTAGCCTCGATCTGGATCAATGGATAGGGTATATGGTTTCCGGGCAGAAGACTTTGGATTCAATATTTGCCATTTCCTGATTAAAAATAACCACATTTAAAACAGTAATAAAGTTCTGCCGAAGATCCAAGGGAATGGCTGCTGAAGAGAGAAGTCATGGAAAACCTGGAAGAAGCAAGGCTTCTATATATGATGTGCCATTTATTAATCAATATTTACCAAGTTATTCAGTTTATCATCTTCTCCTTTAGATTCATAGTTGGTCTTCTCTTTTAAAGAATGTTATAGATTTTAAAAATCAGCTGCATCACCTCTTGACTTCGCTTTTCTGTTTCTTACAAGGTTGGCAAGGTTTTCATACCTGGCTTGCCGTCACCATCGCTGACCATGTCCAATCCAATGCCTCGCCCGAGCACGCCTCTCGACAGCATCAGCACCCCTTCCAAACCTTTGAACAAACATCTTGGACCGTTAGATGACGTAAGACATTTTTTTCATTTGGCCAAGGTGGTTTTTCCTCTGTAGCTTCATAGATGGCGCAAAGCGATTCTGGAATTCTAGATTACAGTTTACTGATTTCTGGAATGTTCAGTGCCATTCTGCATTTGTGTATCCTTCCAGTTTTCTGGTTGCCCTACTAGAAGGACACAGCGTTGTATTGTGTCAAAACATTTATGGAGAGAACTGAAGCTTAGGAAAGCTGACCCTTGAGGAATGGAGTGGAGGAATTTACATTCAAGAGCTGGTCCTTAACATATTTATTTATTACCCATATATACTCGAGTACAAGTTGAGCCGAGTATAAGTGGAGGCCCCTAATTTAACACACAAAAACTGGGGAAACGTATTGACTCGAGTATAAGTCTAGGGTGGGAAATGCAGCAGGGCCTGGCAGCTCCTCCTTTGTGAGCTGGGGGAGTGGTGTGTGATGTTTAAAATGACTTTTAGCCACTGATGTAAGTGCTTGGGTCAGTGGCTAAAAAGTCATTTTAAACATTGCGCACTGCTCCCCTGTGATGCAGAGGGGGGGGGTCAGGAGAAGCGGCACGCAATGTTTAAAATGACTTTCAGCCACCGACCCAAGCACTTGCCTCAGTGGCTAAAAGTATTGACCCGAATATAAGTCGAGGGCCCCCTTTTTCAGCCTAAAATTAGGGCTGAAAAACTAGGCTTATATTTGAGTATATACAGTACTTCAATTACAAAGTGGCAACAACACAAATCAAAAGTCTCATTGTTCTATTCAGGTGCCATACAATAGATTGCAAACGTACACCCGGGAGCTGTGATACACCTGCTAGTTTTGATTTTTCGAATGGTTTTGGACCTTAATCATTTGTAGCCAAGAACATTTGAAATCTTGCCTTCTCTCTGATTTACCTGCACGAATTTCGGTGACCTTTTCAGAGGCCCTGCTTTAGAAGTGAAGTAGGAAGCCTGGGAGAAAATCCTTCTTGGTGGCACCATGGTAGTAAAACAGCCACAACAGAAATGCTCACCTGCTTGAGATCGCCAGTGCAGGGCGAAAGGTTCTTCCCGTTGACCAGTGTTTTCAAATTGTGAATTATAATTCGCAATTTCTGTCATTTTATCTGTCAAAGGCGCGGTCACTCAGGGTGGCCACTCCGAGAGAGGCGCGGAAATCGGTAACCCGTAGCAGCACCTTCTCTGTTCTTGGCCCCTCTCTATGGAACCAACTTCCAAGTGAGCTGGGCCTTGTTGAGTCCCTGCCCGCCTTCAGAAAGGCATTGAAAACTTTGCTTTTCAAGGAAGCATATGGTGATCTCATTTTTGTTTAATTTTTTTTTTGGGCCCGCTGCTCTCCGCCGAGGGTGTTCCCTCTTTGCCACTTTTCTGTTCTATCTTGCCTTTGTTTTCCCATTGCTTCTGTTGCTTCATTTGTGTTTTTAGCTGTTTTTTAATTGGAAACCGCCCTGAGTTCCTTTATGGAAAAAGGAGCGGTATAGAAATGCACCAAATAAATAAATAAGAAATTTAAAAAATGTGTTTATATTTTAGTGATTTTTGAGAATAATCAGATAATACTATTGCTGGGCAGCTAGATATATATAGAAAACAGGACAATAAGCAGTTATTTACATACTTTATATGCACTCTACGGTCACACCCAGACTCGCCCCTCTCTGAACTTCAGGATATGATGCATTGCTTTATTCTCATTCTGGGTTTGAGTTGTTGAGAAAAATGAATACTGACAACTGGAGCATGTCATAGAACTGTGACCAGAAAGGGTTTGGAAGCCTGGTATTATAGGTAATGATAAAAAAATCAGTGCATGTAAAACTTAGAGGAGGCACCACTAGGCATGGTAATGGTCTTCAGATAGTCGATAAGCTATCCTGTGGAAGTAGGACTGTATTTTTCCATGTATAAGACTTTTTAAAAAGCTAAAACTGTTAGACTAAAATGTTAGGGTTGTCTTATACACAGAAGTAACCCAACGAGAGAACTACACACCGTAGAGAAACTGTTATTTCAGGTTGGAAAATTGGGGGTCATCTTGTAGATGGAAAACTATGGGTCCATAGGACTAGAAATGTCATCATGTGGAAATTGCAAGGGTGTAAATATCAGATAAACATAGGGAGGATTTTTTTAAATATTCACGGCAGTTGAATATTAAATATCAACTAACATTGAATATTGTGGGGCTGCCTGCCTAGAGTAGTTATGGGCTTCACTTCATTGTTCTTGCGGAAGCAGAGGATGGATGGCCACCAGGCAGGGGTGTTGTGACTGCATGATAATAAGCAAGGGGTCGCTTTAGATCAGTGGTTCTCAACCTGTGGGCCCCCAGATGTTCCTGGACTGCAACTCCCAGAAATCCCTTCCAGCATAGCGCATAGTGGAGGCTTCTGGGAGTTGCAGTCCAGGAACATCTGGGGACCCACAGGTTGAGAACCACTGCTTTAGATGATTTCCAAGGTCCTTGCCAAACCTATAATCCCATCACGCTAAAAGATCGTACCCTTTGTTTCTCCTTTTGGTAGGGCATGTTGTCCCCTGTTCCAGAACTAAGGGATTCTTCCAAACTCCAAGACTCCTCCTATATTGATGATTGCACATTTCAGCAACTGGCAACATTTGTTCACTCAGTGAGAGATTCTGTCCACAACAGAGTGACCTTGGTAAGTGTGGATCTGTGCCAACTGAGATTTTCAGCATTTATACTGTATGAGGAAGTATTTTATCCCTCCTTCCACAAGGGTAGCCCTCACTGAAAACCACAGATGTGAACTTCAACTTGAAGGGGCAGAATTATGCTCTGCTTGTGTTGAACAAAAGACTGGCCGTTTGAGTTGTAGTCAAGGTACGGCATTATGAGCTGTGATTATGATTTCTAGATTGATAGTAAGATATCCAAGTTCAGATCTGGTTATCTTAGATGTGTTATTGGCTGCATTCAGTTGTGGCGTTTTTGGCCATCCAAACCATGATTTAGTTTGTGTCTCCCTAAATTATTCAAAAAGCAGTCAGAAAAATTCATCTCAAGCATTAAAATGGAGACCTTGCAAGGAGAGAGAAGGTGCTTTTGATAGTTTCCAAAACATTTTTAAACTGCCCTGAGCATGTCAGAGAACAATTTAATTTTGCAAAGTGATGTGTTATAGAAATTGAATGTGCCATGATACATCCCCCTCTGCCTTTCCTTCTTCCTAGGAACTCAGCAATGGCTCAATGGTCAGAATTTCCATTCCTGAAATTGCTACTTCAGAATTAGGTATGGTATTGGTTTTCTTGTTTTCCTAGTAAGTGATTCTGAATCCAGCAAATGAAAATCTAGTTTCTGGACCAGCATAAATTTAACTCTGTGTTTCTGCTGCTGGTCTCCCACTGATAATCATGTTGCACTTGCACTGGATCTTTGTTGCAGAGCGACAAGCCAGAACATGATAAACAAAACTAGGGATGGGCAGTTCGTTTCAGAACCAGTAGGTTACGAAACAAACCATGCGAGCCCAGGTGGTCCTCGGAACCAGCTGATACACGCAGATCCAATTGCTTTACCTTTCTCTGTCTCGCACAGCATTAAAATCCAATGAGGAAGTGTGCTGCGGCGTCATCTGTGCTAGATCTGTGATGCTGGCCAATCGGGAGCTGTGCAGGGACAGGCATCATCTCGCCTCCCTCTCTGATTGGCCAGGAGCATGAAGCAGGAAAGATGACATTGCGGCATGCTTCCTCATTGGATTCTAACCCTGTGTGAGACTAAGAAAGATAAAGCAATTGGATCTGTGTGTATCAACTGGTTCCAAGGACCAGCTGGGCTCGCGTGGTTTGTTTTGTAACCGACTGGGTCCAAAACGAAATGCCAATCCCTAAACAAAGCCATGAGCTTCTGATAAATGGGCCAAGCATATGTTCTTTGGCAGGGTGTTCCAGTTTATGGGTGCCACAGCAGAGAGGACCATGTTACTTCTGCCTGACCTCATATTTATGATGGCATGGGGATTTGGAGAAGGGCTGTCCAGAGATATCAGAGCATAGGACATAGGAAGTTTCTTTCTTCTGAGTCAGGCCTCCAGACTTTCAGACAGAACTTTTTCTCTCCAGGCCAGAGTGGGAGGTGCCTGTAACCTGTAACCTTCTTGTACCATAGATGTTTCACTACTGAGCTGTCTTGACAGTCTCTTTAAAAATCCTCCTCAAATCTTTTTCATTATCCACTTTGTCTACCTCATAATCTAGTCTGTATACTTCTGTTGTGTTCCAGACTACTTAGGACTTCAGTTAACATCATTGCTGACGAAAAAAAATAATCTTATGGTGCTAGGGCAGTGTTGGCGAACCCATGGCACGGGTGCCAAAGGTGGCATTCAAAGCCCTTTCTGTGGGCACCCAACATCGCCCCTTCACAGCCACCTGTATTCAGGTTAAATTGCTTTATTGGCACTTTGTGAAAAAATAGTGGGTTTTGAATTGCAGGTTGGGCACTCTGCCTCTAAAAGGTTCGCCATCACTGTGCTAGGGTCACAATCTCGTTATGAAAAATGTGCATTTGCAAGAATGATTATGCATTGTCCTCTCCGTTCTTCCAGTTTTACAACCAGTGCACCAAGGATAGCTGGATGGAAGAGGGAATTGCTTATGGGAGTGTCCTTGAGCTCCATGTTTCCTCAATGGGATTTGGGTGTACTAGTTATTATAGAACTAATTATTATTAGTTATCATCAAAACAAGAGATGTGTGAGACTCTTTCCTTCTTTGAATTATGCTGAAGCAGAACAACATGACTCTCCCTCTTAAAATAGAATAGTTGCTGATATACAGTAGGACCCCCGTATCCAGTGATTCATTAACCACTGATTCAGTTATCCACGGTTGGCAGAGGAAAAAAATAAATAAACAGTTCAGCAGCTGTAAAGCAAGCTACTGTTGTAAAACAGCAGCTGTGAAGCAAACTACTGTTGTAAAACATCAGCCGTAAAGTAAGCTACTGTTGTAAAACAGCAGCCATAAAGCAAGCTACTGTTGTAAAACAGCAGGTGTAAAACAAGCTACTGTCACAAAACAGCAGCCGTAAAACAAGCTACTGTCACGAAACAGCAGTCGTAAAGCAAGCTACTGTCACAAAACAACAGCCATAAAGCAAACTGCTGTCACAAAACAGCAGCCGTAAAGCAAGCTGCTGTCCCAAAAAGAGCAGTTTTGGGGATTTTTGGCATTCTCTCTTATCCGCAGTTTTCATTATCCACAGGAAGGCCTAGAACCAATCCCCAGTGGATGCTGGGGTCCTACTGTAGTTCTCAACTAGGCTTGCTGAGGGAATTCCTGCTGAGAAAGAAATACATGATTCTACAGTGTAACACTTTCTTCGTTAATCGAACTCTTCCAGTATGTCTGTGTTGACCCTGTGAGCCCATCAACATTGGATGGAGTTCCACGTTTCAGATGTTGCTTGGATGGTTCAAGGACAAGAAGGTTGTCTAACCGTTCCTCTTTTGCTTTGCCCCCGCCTTCCATTGCCGTGATCAGTCAAAAGATGTTTACAAGGCATTAGATGCATCTTGCCCAAAGAGATCGCTGTACAGATGCTCGTCAGGTGGTATAATGCCTACAATGCACCCGGAGGGCCAAGTTACTACTCGGAGTGGAACTTATTTGTGACCTGCCTGATGAACATGATGGGCTACAACACAGACAGAGTAGCATGGACGCGTAACGTAAGTGACGTGATAACCATTGCTCGGCTCGCAGGCAACGACGGCTCATCGCTAATGCGTCGCTTGGAAAATAGTCATTTCCTGAATGTCGAGTCGATATCTTTGGCTGGATGGGAGCCATGTGTTAGTGTCAGTAGCCAAGTGTTGAGAAATTGCTTTCCCAACAAACAATGTATGACATCCTACCCATTCTTTGTCTGAGCGTGTAGCATTAAGAGATTTTTGTCTTGTGTGAAATAGCATGCACACTGAGCACTGGTGGCTGTGCTAAGGGACAGATATGAACAAATCTAGCAAGCATTGGCCAGAATCCTACTAGTGTTCATGTAAAGTCTGCCTAAGGTGCAGGGTCTGGTTGTGAATGTGCTGGGGCATCTCCCCGTCAAGCCGTTGGTCTTGACGAGCCATGGAACTGAGATAAACCCTGGCACCTGGTCGATTAACCTCAATTAACCACACCATGTTACCGTACTGAAATCTCAGGTGAGCACCAGTAAAATTCTGGCTATCGCCTCTTAGGAACATCATAATATCCAATCGTATACACGGGAGAGACAGAGAAATGCACAGCCAGCAATAGCGATGGAATAGAATTTTGTTAGGATCAATGTTCTCAATTTAAGTAGCCTTTTTGTACCTCTCGGGAGTCATTGTGAGAAAAATGGCCTTTGCTTCAAGAATTTGCATATGTATGAAGATCACAAGTCATTTTAGAAAGATAAAGTGTGTCTGGCATGTTTAAAAATGGAAATAATTAAAATGTGTGTGTTTGAAAATGTGCCCATAGGCACAAAGTAGTTATTAGGGAAAATGTAAATCAGGCGTAATCTGTATATAGAGTTTCCCACCGCCCAGAGTTCCCTTGGTAAAATGGTGTGTTTTATAAATCTAAAAATAAATAAATAATAACTATAAAAAGTACAGGTTAGAAAAATGTATTAAAAGGTGCACGCAAATTTCCATGTACCTTTACATCTAATGTTAACCAAGGGCAGATGTCAGTGGAGGTAGGATGTGAAGAAGCACAATGAAATTGAAACAAAGATTTTCATATTCCTTCTCAGGACCCCTAGCAGCTGCTTAATGGCATACAATACAGATTATAAAACCCTGCTGCTCATGTGTCCAGTCCCCCTCCCCCAAAAAATCTAATTAAAATGCTGGCCGAACAGGAAGGGCTTTGCCTGGCACCGAAAAGCCAAAAGTGTTGGTACCAGGCGGATCTCCATAGGGAGGGCATTCCAGAGCTGGGGGGGGGGGGGCAACCGCCGAGAAGGTCCTGCCTTGACATGCCACCCCCCCTTACCTCTTTGAGGGATGGCACCTTCAGCAGGGCCTCCTGGCTTGATCTTGGAATACGGGCAGGCTTATATGTCTCTCAACGTGTCGTATTGAGAGACACTGAAATAATGTTTCATGCCAATCGCAAAATTCATGTGAAAGAGAATAGCAACCGCATGTGGAAAAGTTAATATGTTGGCCTTTGCTTTAGTGTCTTAATATATTAATTAGTATCTGCAGTGTATAGATTTTAAAACTGAATCCAGTGCCCTCTGCAGTTACTTACTTACCGTATCTGCTTATTTTAGCTAGATTTTGAAGGATCTCTTTCTCCGGTTATTGCTCCCAAGAAAGCCCGGCCTTCAGATACAGGATCCGATGAGGTAATGGAGTTGTTAAGCAAAACAGCGGCAGGGCACCATGTTGTGGGTAGCTGTTCTAACTACTATAACAATTAATATCTGCATGCCATCAAATTCATTCTGATTTACAGCTACCCTTTCCAGGGTTTTCTAGCTAGAGAATGCAGAGATTCCATTTGAACAGCAGGAAGAACTTCATGGTGGTTAGAGCTGTTTGGCAGTGGAATATGCTGCCACGAAAGGTGGTGGCGTCTCCTTCTTTGGAGGTTTTTAAGCAGAGGCTGGATGGCCATCTGTCGGGGGTACTTTGATGGGGGTTCCTGCATGGCAGGCGGTTGGACTAGATGGCCCTTGAGGTCTCTTCCAGCTCTATGATTCTACAGAGAAGGTGGTTGACCATTCCCTTCTTATGTGGTGTGTGTGTGTGGGGGGGGTGCCCTGGGACCGTGCAGTTTGCTCAAGGCTAAACAGGCTGGCTGTTCTTTCAGGAAGCACCAGGGGAATAGAACTCACATCCGCTGGGTCTTCAGCAGGATACCTAAACCACCAAACTATCCAGCCAGCCCCACCAACTATATAACACAGTGAACTGTATAGTAATCCATAATATGTAGTCAGTCATAGCTTGTCTGGAAAGGTAGACTTCTGCAATGCCGTGTGTTCTTAGAATAAATTCAGGCCAGCTTTTGCCCCCTTTATCAAATAGCATTTCTTTTTAATAAAGAAGCAACTGGGTTCATCAGTGGAACTCAAAGGTCACAGATCCCATTTGGGGGTCGTCAAGCCCTGCAGTAATTGCTGCACATCCATAATCAGAAATCATGAAAACTAATCCCTGTTTGGGTTTATTCCAAGGGTTCGTGCTCAAGTGCTGTGTCCTCGTAGTAAAACGCTGGCGATCAGTCGCCTGAACTGGATTTCCCAAGGGTTCTTTTATCTTTTTTCTAGGACTGGGAATACCTGCTCAATTCTGACTACCATAGAAATGTAGAGTCTCATCCCTTGGCTAAAGCCCTGCGCCTGGACCCCCTGGAAGCCAAACCCCCCAAAGACAACGCCTCCCTCAGCCACTCCCTGGATGCCACCACGCTGCTCTTCCCCCACATCCCAGCTATTTTCTGCGTCCTCCATTTAATCTACGAGGAGCTGAAGCTGAATTGCCTGATGGGGGAAGGGATCCGATCTCTTGTCGTCCTTCTGGTTCAACTGGCAAGGTAGGCTCGTACAGGCCACGCACTCGGGCGGGTGGTTCTTCTGGAGCAGCGGGAGAGAAGAATGGGAGGGAGCGGAGCCAGAGTTTGGGGAGGAGGTTGGATTCCCCGCTGTGTGCCTTCTTGACCAGGGCTGGATTTCATGATCCATAACATCCTAGGATGATCTAAGCCAGGCATGTCCAAACTTGGGCCCTCCTGATGTTTTTGGACCACAACTCCCAGAATTCTAAGCTTAGATTGCCAATGACAAAGGACTGTGGGAGTTGTGGTCCAAAACATCTGGAGGGCCGAAGTTTGGACATGCCTGATCTAAGTTAAGGGTTTTAAAGCAGATCTGTGTTTAAACAAAAGAGTGAGTTGACTTAGTGACAGTCCTCTACATCAGACCTGCACAACAACTAGACCACTGGCTACTGGTAGCCCGCAAAGGGTTCAAAAGTAGCCCACTAGCCATCATTAAAAAAGTGAGGGGATAAGTTCTCCACCCCTCCCTCCCCCAACCCAAGGACCACCACTGCCCCAGCAAAGTTCTGGGTCTGCCAGCCCAATGTCTTAGCTGAGCAGGGCAGTTCAGGGGCCATGGCGCATTGAAATCTGTTCCCTCCAGAACAGATTAATTGGTTTTCAATGCATTCCTATGGGAACCCCCTTCTCTGCTTACAAATATTTTTACTTACGAGCATGTGCTCGGAAGGGATAAAATTCGTAAGTAGAGGTTGTAGTGTAGTAGCCCTGAACAGCCCCACTCTAGATCAATCCGTCTAGATCAGGATAAGGCTGCTTCTCATGCGTCTCTGTTCATTATGCTCATTGTTCCCCTTCTCCCCAATTCATCTTTTCATGCTATCTTTCACATCTTATATTTATCTTGCAATTCCCTGGGTTTTTATTTAAATTTTTTAGGGACTTACAACTGGAAGCGTACCTTGATTATTACTATAGAGACTACCCAGTGCTTGTCAAGACCTCCAGGCAAACGTGCATAATTGACCCAGGTAGGTTTCAAGGGAAGAGCCTAAATTCTTCTGGGGAAGAGTATCCCCCTTAGTAACAGGTCAGCAAATAAGAATGCTTATTTCAAATCACTAATCGTATTTCCTTCTTTGTTAAAAGACACTTAACTTGCCCTGTTATCATCATATGTTCAGGGCAAAGAACAATCAATACAATCGCCTTAAAGCAAATGTTTTTACTATAAATATTTCCGATGCATAGGGCTGTCCTATCGCAGATGGAGCAATCGTGTTTATTTGCTGCTTCAGATGGTATGACCTGAACTAGTGGATTCAAATTACATTAGCAATTAAGAAATCTAAGAAATGATTCTTTAACTCGACATCCATTTATGCATCTTCCTGATGATAAGAAGTGTTTAGCTGTACTGTGGCTAAAACTGTGCTCACGACCTGGGGGTTCAATCCCAGGTAGCAGGCTCATGGTTGACTCAGCCATCCATCCTTCTGAGGTCGGTAAAATGAGTACCCAGCTTGCTGCCAGGGCAATGATTAAATTGTAAACCGCCCAGAGAGTGCTGGAAGCACTATGGGGCAGTATGTGTAAGCAGAACACTTTGCTTTGCTTTGCTTTAACAGTAGAATGGACTACTTCAGAAGATGGAGGACTATTCTTCATTGGCATTTTTTCTGAATCGAGTCTGGATGACTGTTAATGACATTTTAAATAGAATTTTCTGCATTTTCACCAGGTTGATGATCCTCAAGGTTTTTTCTGCTTTTACACTTCCATGATCATGTGAATTGATATCGAGCCCTCTGTGCACTCCGTGAGCCAGTGGGATGTGGATACAGTTGCCCCCCGCCATTTCACATTTCATATACTGCGGTCCCAGTATATTGCGGGACTGTAGTATATGAAACAAAGGGCTCCTGGGGCAAGCTGCATGGGCCCATCTGAGGCCTCCTACACTTACCCCAGGGCTGGTGCTGCCCCGAACAGGCTTCCCAGGCCTGCTGGAGGCCCCAGACGTAGTTTCTGGTGAACCGGAAGTCACTTCTGGAAAACCGGAAGTCACTTCTGGATTGCCCAAAACCACTTCCAGGGCCTCCGACAGGCTCGGGAAGCCCGTCAGAGGCTTGTTCAGGGCAGTGCCAAGCCTCAGGTAAGTGTAGGAGGCCCCAGATAGCCCCCCCCCCAGTCCTGACCTGACCCAGCACCCCCATATTGCAGATTTTCCATTATCACCGGTCGGGTTGGACCCCTAACCCCTGTGATAGGTGGGGGTTTACGGTATACTGTATTACAGGACCCTATGTTAGTACCTGTAGAGGGGGATTACTGTATCCTGTACTACAAGATCCTATATTAACAGCTGTAGAGTTATGCCTGCCCCCCCCATTATACTGTATTTGTGTAAATTTCCACCAGCTGATACCAAAAATTTAAATGGTGTTCTTAAGTCTGGCCAAGGACCTACTTGGAGGCTATGTGCTGGATTATCTCCTAATGGGTCACATTATATTAATTCTATGCTTTGTGTTTACAAGTGCTAGAGTAGATGATGAATAAAAAAGCAGTTTATATGACTTTATTTGCTTAAGCCCAAACAGGTTTCATGCATCATCCTCCCTTTTTTTCGACGGAGCCTCCAAGTATCTTTCAGTGGCTAAGTTCCTGTCTGAAGGGGGAAAGTGTATCGCCGTATCCTTATTTGCCAGGAATCTGTGAAAGGAGCAAGCTAGTAGTGTTGGTATGTCCTACAACTCCTGCAAAATGTGTCCATGTGCTTAATGTGGTAGAAAATGTGAGACATTCTTACTGTCTGTTCCTCATTCCTAAATTGTGTAAGTGTCTCATCAGTCAGTAGTCTGTAACCTGAAGTAGTACCCATAGCAGGTTTGATCTGACAAAACATTTGTTGGATTGCAACCTAGTTCCTTAAGTGGCATAAACCCTGGAAGTTTATCCCACATACACTTACTAGTCTTTAAGGTGCAACAAGACTCGTTGGTTTTGCTGCAGTAGAGCAACCTGATTGAAGTTTATAAAATCATACACGGTATAGACAATGTAGATAAGGAAAAACTGTGTTCCCTATCACACAACACTAGAGCTAGGGGGGCACGCCATGAAACTTTTGGGTGCTAGATCTCAAACAAATAAGAGAAAATACTTTTTCACCCAGAGGATCACTGGTCTATGGAACTCCCTGCCAGAAGAAGTGGTGACAGCTGTCTGCCTTGATAGCTTTAAGAAAGGATTAGACAAGTTCATGGAGAACAAGGGTATCAATGGTTATCATTATGGATGCCTAAGGACAACCTCTGGGTTGGAGAGATAGGCAGGATATCTCTCAATGCCATTTGCAGGGAATTGTAAGCAGGTGAAGACATCTGCTTGGGAATACTCTGAAGCAAATGAGACAGAATGCTGGACTGGATGGGCTGCAGCCTGTTCCAGCAAGGCTGTTCTTATGTTCTTATCTGAGAATTCAAATGAGCCTACTCTGTCTGTGACTTATTATGCTAAAGTAAATAGATGTATTAGATTGTCTGGAAGCAGCCCCTAATACTGAGTTCTTTTTCCTGAGCAGAGTGTTGTGCTTTATATACTTGGGGATGAAAGAGCAGTATCAAATGAAGCTTCCAACTACTTGTACAAGATAACACCAGGTAAGAGGACTTCTGAGGTTATCCAAATGCCCCAAAGGTGTTTCAACCCATTTCTTCCTGGACATCTTATCATCCCAGGTAGAAGTAAATTGGTACATTTTTAATCCTCTTTCTTTTTCTCTTCTAGGGCAGCGGAAACAGCAGACGGAACAGGAGGAACCTCGGTATGTTAATGAGTGGCTGCCATAAAGTTGCCTTTAGAAGGCATTTTGCAGTTTAGTCCATCGGTGGTCTGCTTCCCAAGGAATTTATTTATTTATTATTATTTATTATTTGCATTTATAGACGGCCCGACTTTCCCATAGGGAACTCTGGGCGGTCGACAGCAAAGGGTAAAACTGTAAAAATATACATTATAATAATCAAACAAATAACCTGGCTAAGAGATACAAGATGGCGGTAAACAAACAAATGGGCAACATACAGATAGCCGCTTAGAGTTCGTTTGAAGATAAGCGGGGTATAAATGCAATAAATAAATAAATAAATAAATAAAGATGCTAGAACAATGGGCAACAACAAGTGCTAGAATGCACCTTAAAGGATGGTAACATACCTCTTGGGAGGAGATATCCCTTTTCATTCCTTACTAGCGGTGGGGCTGTGATGATTTATCTGTCATGGCCCAGCTTCAGTCCTTAAGGCCATCCCTCCCTTCATTTTTGCCATTCGTCTACATTGCCATTGATTCACTTTAGTAGAGGATTGCAAAATCCAGGAATCCTGAGGTTTCATAGAAGTGAGAGGCACCTAGTAACTCTGTTGTCCTTGGCACAGCCTCATCTGCATCATACCATCCCAAGCCACTCTCAACCCGGGTCTCAAACCTGCCCGGACATTATAGTTTCTCATCTGGGAACATTTGCTCTTCCTCTTGTGTTGGCTGCTTGCATTTGGCCACTGGTGGGAAAACAGGTGCAAAGATTCTGCACATGCTCGTTGGTGCTCTTACAAAGTCTCCATGAGATGGAAGTGACATGAAGAAACTTAGTAACTCTCTCAGGACTGAAATGGGGACTAAAGAAGTAGTAGGTGTTATAACAACTACTTTTTATGCAAGGTCTGAGATCCTGTTGCTTAGTGTAGTATGTTGCACTAGAGTAGGCCCATTAATCGGTGGCAATTTGGGGAACCAACTCCTTCATAAATTCCATTGATTCAAGTGGGGCTGCTCTAGATGGATTTAGTAGGCCAGGCAAAATGATTTCAGCCAATAGCAGAGCTGGGAGAGGGATAAGTGTGGTCCTTGCCCTCTTTAGTATTGCCCACTCCGCTGCCAGTAGGCAGTTCTGTGCCTACACTCCTGGATGAGCATCATTACAGCTAGCTGCTCTGTCCTCCTCTTGACGTAGCCCTGCTACTCATTTGTATGCCCCTGATTATTAGGAGCCTTGTGGCGCAGTGGTTAAATGCTTGTACTGCAGCCATAACTGTACTCATGACCTGGGGTTCAATCCCAGGTAGCCGGCTCAAGGTTGACTCATCCTTCCATCCTTCCGAGGTTGGTAAAATGAGTACCCAGCTTGCAATGTGTAGCCTGCGTTACTGTAATTAAAACTGTAAACCGCTCAGAGACCACTTGAAGTGGTATGGGGCGGTATATAAGCAGAACAATTTGTATGCCCCTGATTATTTCCTCCATGCCATCTTGCAAGATAAATCTGTTCCCTTCTCGTTGCTCAGGGCCAGCTTTAGGCATGCCACATCGGCTTCTAGTCTCGCTGAAAAGCTTGTTCTCTGGATGACAAACATGGGTGAGACAATCTTTAATTTTTTTTCCTCAGGGATGTATGTGTGTTTGTGTGTGTGTTCTGTGCTGTTAAGTCAGAGCTGACTTAGCATGGTCCTAATAGGGCTTTTGTGCTGAGCAAGATATTTAAGTAGTGCTTTCACCAGTTCTATGCCCCCAGTGAGTATCCATGGCCAACCGGGGATTTGAACCTGGTTCTCCTAAGCCCTCGTCCTAGTCACTCTACCCACTACACCACACTGAGAATCGAGGGATGGGTGTATTTCTGTGAAGATCCTTCATCATTCAGGGGAGGTTTTCTGGAAGTTAAGTCATGGCAACTGGACTTCTTTTCTTGTGAGATCAAAACGTTTCGCTACTTATCTAAGCAGCTTCATCAGTCTGAGGAAAGTTAGTGCTGAGGCATCCAATATATAGTTCACCTTGATTTGACATCCCCCTGATCTGAATAGGCTCATTAGGTGGAAGGTGGCCTGAATAGGCTTTTTAAGTGGACAATGGCCTGAACAAGCTCGTTAGATGTACAATGGCCTGCGGTGTGCCAAAGTCCCACCTATGCAGCCCTTCCCAATATCCATTAATGGGTTGTTAGCCGTAGCCTTCCCAGCAGAGGTGCAAAGTGCTTCAGATTTGTCTGGAGATTGATGAAAGGGCAGCATGATACGTGGGAGATAGATTGTGTCTGAGTCCCCCACCTCTGTAGTGGATGCCAAATCAGTTTGACAAGGCTTAAGTGAGTGAGAGCAGAAGGTATCTTTTCTCAGTCATTTGAAATCGGTTTGAAAGTCAATTGCAGTTTCAGTGAATAAACATCCCACCCTTGACTTTGTTCAGATGGATTGAATGGATTTTCAATGCCAAGAAAAGACGCTGGTATGTCCACCATGGAAAGTGATGCTTCCCTCAGACAGCTTAGAGGAGTGGTCAAACTTCTGTCCTGCAGAAGTTTTGGACCACAACTCCCACAGTCCTTTGTCATTGGCAATACAGGCATGGGATTCTGGGAGTTGTGGTCCAAAACATCTAGAGGGCCGAAGTTTGGCCACTACTGGCTTAAGAGCTCTCTGGAGAATGACGTTCGGCCTTCAGATGCAGAGAGGGCTGCCATGTTTTGCTTTTCTGTTGCAAACGCATATTGACTAGTCTTGTTTGTTTATTTGTTTATTTATTTATTTATTTATTTATTTATTTATTTATTTATTTATTTATTTATTTATTTA
>JAHTLZ010000275.1:2951444-2984229 GCA_023846285.1 Phrynocephalus versicolor | reverse complement strand
CGAGCCAAGCCCCCCAATCCACAAATGCCTAGCCGACTCCATGCTGTTGACAGACCGTTATTTCAATTATTTACTCTAACCTTCTTGTGTCTACTGAGATTAGTTTGTAGAAGTTGGTGCTAGAGATGGGCACGACTCAAAAAAATAATTTTTCGTTTGTCGTTTAGGGGTCCGTTTCAGTTCATTTTCATTTTTCGGGGTTTTTTTTGCACATTTTTCGTTTTCGTTTTCGTTACAAAACGAAACGGGGGGAAAACCCGAAAACGAAAATTTTTCATTTCGTTAGCATTCTTTTCAATGCAATGTGTCTGCCGTAACGAAAACGAAAAACACGGCAAATTTTTTTGTTTCATTTCCGTTGTCGTTTTGCTTCTGAAAAAAGTTTTCGTTTTCGTTTTCGTTACGAAACGAAACGAAAAAAAGAAAATGAAAATGAAAATTTCGCTGAGTCGTGCCCATCTCTAGTTGGCGCCTGACGGGGGTTCCCACGTTTTCTGTACATATTAGGGTTCACTTTGAGAGATCTGGAATCTTTGCCGTTTGGAGTCGCTCTTCCCATCAGAGATGCAATCTATCACTGCCGGCAGCAGCCTGCCTCTGACTGGCCCGAAGCGGTCTGTCTTCTCATTGGCCGCCAGGATCTTTCCAAACAGGCTCGTGAGGGGAACCTGCCCAAGTGTAAAGTTGTAAGTATCCAAGCATTTCTGTTTTTATCTATGGAATTGGCTTTCTTTAAATTGAAATTAACTATTAACTGTAGGACACCAATATTCATTTGGAGGGGGGGGGGTTGGTTCCAAGCCCCTCCCCCGATTCTGAAAGCCACAGATAATTAACCACAGACAATTTTATGGGGCATCATATGTAATAAGGCAAAAATTTAAAAGCAGGAAAATATAATTTCACATGGTATTTACAAAACTGGCTACTGAAGAGAGCTAGAGACCCTTCTGTGTAATTGTCAACAACAAGAATACATACGTAGCATGCCTTTTGGCTCCCTTAGTGGCAATTCTATTAAGTTCCACATTTTCCTGTCTATACGATACACCCATGTGTAAGACGCCCACCAATTTTCTGACCCCAAATTACTGTTTTTGCAACTGCACAGTTCTTTCCTCAGCTTAGTTCCATGTATAAGACGACCCTCAATTTTTAGCCTATCGATTTTAGACAACAATATAGTCTTATACAAGAAAAAATACTGTATGTTGGGAAAATACGTATTTTAGGGTTTTATTTCTTTTAATATTGTTTATGTTTTTTCAGACCATGGATAAGTGAAGCCATGGATGCTTATCCCTGCAGATACAGGGGTTCTGCTTAATTTCCATTTTAATAGATTTATTTATTTATTTATTTTTACATGTATTTATTTTTACATTTCAGTACCGCACCGATTTTCCCATAGGAACTCTCGGCAATTTACATAGAGCAGGAGATCAACCGTTAAAAAAAGATGATGCATAGTTGATGGGAAGTCAGGTAGATGCTAGTACAGCGGTACCTTGTATAAAGGAATCAATTCATTCCAAACGAAATTCTATTAAGCAGATTTTCCTTTATACAAATTTCCCATAGGAATGCATTGAAAACAGAGTAATCCCTTAATCGCAACCATTTTTATGTTGTATGGATTGGACCCATAGGCGATTCTGTTAAGCAAATTTCCCCTATCTCCGGAATTTTTTATGTTGTACAGATTT
Organism: Phrynocephalus versicolor; assembly: GCA_023846285.1. Classification (NCBI taxonomy): domain Eukaryota; kingdom Metazoa; phylum Chordata; class Lepidosauria; order Squamata; family Agamidae; genus Phrynocephalus; species Phrynocephalus versicolor. The sequence goes on along the minus strand of JAHTLZ010000275.1, from coordinate 2,982,523 downwards.
TATGATATACAAACCATTTGTTATATGAGGGTCCACTGTATTTGGACCTGTGCCTCTGTTGTGCTTAGCCGTTCAGCCAAGAGGTCTTCCCGCTTCTGTCTCCCAAACAAGTCTGACGCCCAGGTGCTCTCATCCGATATGCCCTCCACTGCAGAATCGGAGGAGGAGGACGATGGCATGAACGATATGAACCAGGAAGTGATGTCACTGATATGGAGCGAAGACCTGAGGGTGCAAGAGGTGCGCAGGCTCCTGCAGAGCGCCCACCCGGTCCGCGTCAACGTCGTTCAGATGCCAGAAGTCAGTGACCACGAATATATAGAAGAAAAAGAGAACCGGTAAATTGCCCACCTTCCCGTCAAGCTGGCTTCTCTGGATGTCAGACTGTCCCAGGATCTCAGTCCTCGGATGTTTGTCAGCATGGATCTTTCTGGTGGTGGTTTTAGGTGGTTGAAGTTCCTACTTCAATTGGGAGAGATCAAAACTGGAAGCAGGCAGGTGGGAAGGTCAATAAAAACATAACTTACTAGAATGGTGCTTTATTTTACAGAGGTAAAGATTTTGACGTCACTATTTTGTTGCAGCGTTAATTCTGCTGCCTTGTGTTCCCACTCCCTTACAGATCTGCTTACCCAGAATAAGGTTGTAACACTTACAGTCAAAAATCAGATGGTGTATGATCAGCCCACAGATTAATTTTTCTAAATCCCTTTTTAAAAAAGATTAATTTCTCTAAAAAAAAGGTTGCTGCTCAATGCAACTCACAAAACAACAACAGCCTTTAATCAAGGGCTGTTTGCTTTACCTTGTGACCTGTATAGACAGTTTGTCTATTTGATTAGTTGGTAAGAGCCCCGTGGCGCTGTGGTTAAATGCCTGTACTGCAGGTAAAACTGTGCTCACGACCTGGGGTTCAATCCCAGGTAGCAGGCTCATGGTTGACTCAGCCTTCCATCCTTCCGAGGTCGGTAAAATGAGTACCCAGCTTGCTGGTGGGGGGCAATGTGTAGCCTGCATACTGTAATTAAAACTGTAAACTGCCCAGAGACTACTTGAAGTGGTATGGGACGGTATATAAGCAGAACACTTTGCTTTTGCTTTGGTAGTAATGTATTTGGCCGTTTGTTGAAAATTCCCATAGCTTGCCTTCTTTTGGCTCTTGGTTTCCCCCACAGGCTGTTACAGCTTTGTCAGCGGACAATGGCACTGCCCTTGGGAAGAGGGATGTACACGCTGTTCTCTTACCACCCAATTCCAACAGAACCGTTGCCTATTCCCAAACTGAACTTGACAGGTACGTGTTGACCATCTTTAAAGTGCTAACCCGATTTTTACCTTGAAACATACACACGGAGCTGAAGATTTGGGACTACCTGACTTAGAGCAATGAGTCTGCAGTGCCTGGCGAATATCCTTTTTAAAAAAAGGGGGGGGAGAGAAAAGAAATACAAAGCACAGGAAAACACATAACAATACAAATAATACATACCTAGGGAAAATACTTAAAACACATGCAAAAAAGCAACGTAAGCTATACAGTTGCACAAACTGTGAATCGCTCCACCAGTACCATTTGGAGATATATTAACTCAGTTCCCCCCCCCCCCATTTATGAAGCCCTTTCCAAAACTTTATGGAACCTTGTGAGTATCCTATTATGTTTCTGCTAAGCAGAAAATCTATCATAGTAATATGGATTCATTGTATTCTCGAAGGCTTTCACAGCTGGAAAATGATAGCTGTTCTGAGTTTTTCTGGCTGTTTGGCCATGTTCTGGAAGTTTTTCTTCCTGACGTTTCATCAGACTCTGTGGCTGGCATCTTCAGAGGGCAAGGAGCTCAGGGAACTGGGAGTTCTCTCTGTGCTCTGGGATATACAGTGGATGGGTTCATTGCCATGTGTCCAATCAGAACGAGCCTGTCTTTCTACCTGAACATGCTTGCTTGGATGTCTGATAAGGACATGAGAGAGGGCCTTCTCGGTGATGGCTCCCAGGCTGTGGAATTCATTTTCAAAAGAGGCTAGACTAACGGTTTCTCTGCAATCCTTCCACCAGCAGGCAAAGACATTTTTTTATTTAGGCAGGCCATTGACATGGTCTGATGGTGGGTGGGTGCTGTCATGCTTGTTTCATTGCATCATTAAAAAGAGTTTCAGAATAGCTTGATTCTGCACAGCTTGACTGCAGTAGTACAGTACAGTAGTTTGTGTGTTAAATAATTATTTAACTGTTTTAATATTGAAATCCGTTGCTTTTTTAAACTGCATCTTTTTAAAAGAAAAACTGATGTTGTGAGCTGTATTGGGTCCTGCAAGTGAGAAAGGTGGGAGATGAGTGACAATTTTGATAGGGAGATAGACAGACAGATGGAGGATTGCCATTGATAAACAGAAGACAGACTTTCTTCACTGAGGTCCCCATATGTGCAATAGCCATGCTTAGGGAATATCTAATGCATTTCATACTCTGTATTTTTATTTAGTTGTAGAAAGTAAGAATTGCTTTAATGTTGTCACATTGTAGCATGTATCACTCTAATGCAGCTATCGTTAAACTGCATAGTAAACTGCATTTATTCACAGTGATTATCACTTGTACCAGGCTCATGGTTGACTGAGCCTTCTGTCCTTCTGAGGTCAGTAAAATGAGTACCCAGCTCCCTGGGTGGGGTGGGTGGGGGCAATGTGTAGCCTGCATATATAAATTGTAAACCACCCAAAGAGTGCTTTAAGCACTATGGGGCAGAATATAAGCAGAACACTTTTTTTTGCTAGTAGACAACTATTTCCGCGAATCTCTCATTTCCAGTTCTCTCTGAGTTAGGCAGTTTAAGGAACTTTAATGGTGAGACTATAGAGGAGTCCATTCAGTTGTAACCATGACAGAAATTGGCGCTATTGGGAAGGGAGGGTACCTGGTCTGATGAACTCTTAGTATTCAGAAAAATAATACTAGATGACTGGGTGCTAAGTTCCCTGCCGTGGATTCTCCCTTTAATGTCTTCTCCTGTTCTTTCTCTCTTTTCCCATGTGATCTGTAGAGTGCTATGTTACTTAAAATATCACAGTTGCTTGGGCATAGGAAGATTCCTAGTTACCACTGATTCCTTGGGGTGGGGGGTTGCTTTTACAACTAGATTACTCTGGCAAGAAGAGGAGGGGGGAAAGCAAACCAAAGCATTTTTTTTTTAGCACTTTCAGAGTTTAATTGACTATTTAACCTTTCTGTGCAGGACGGGCACCTCCCAGGAATACCACAGTGGACCTCAATAGTGGGAATATAGATGTACCGCCTAACATGGCTTGCTGGGCTAACTTTCACAACGGGGTGGCTGCGGGGCTGAAAATAGCACCAGCCTCTCAAATAGATTCGGCCTGGATTGTCTACAACAAACCTAAAAATGCCGAGTTAGCCAATGAGTATGCCGGGTTCTTGATGGCCTTGGGTTTGAATGGCCACCTCACCAAACTCGCCACGCTCAACATCCATGACTACTTGACCAAGGTGAGTCTGGTTTCCCTTTGCATTGTGAAGATTCTCAGTCATCCACGTGAGGTTATCCGGGAGCTGAGTCATGGCAACTGGACTTCTTTTCTTGTGAGATCGAAACGTTTCGCTACTCATCCAAGTAGCTTCGTCGGTTGACTGGCGTCACCTTCCTTAGGCTGACGAAGCTACTTGGGTGAGTGATGAAACATCTTGATCTCACATAAGAAAAGAAGTCCAGTTGCCCTGACTCAACTTCTGGACATTGTGCTGTATGTTACCCTACCTCCATTGAGGCAGATAGGCAAAGGTCATTTTGATGTTGCAGTCACACATTGGCTGAACATTGGCACATTGTCATATGAACCAAGGATGGGAGAAGCTTGAAAGTGCCAGATGTTTTGGCTTGCGGCTGTCCTTGTCCTTTATCATGGGCCGTGTTGAGTGGGACCAATGTGACCAATGGGCTAGAACATCTGGAGGACTAGATTTTCTCCTGCGCTGATCAAGACCCTTCTGAGGGCAGGAAGAACATTTGTTTTACCATTTCTGGTTATTTGTCACAGTGGTTGACACAAAAAAATTCCCCGGAAAAAATCCACATTCCATTCTCTGTTGATACTACTACTATCACCGAAAGAGAGGCGGTTATACAAAATCCTGCTGTGTTGAAGTGCAGATGGCATAAATCTTCATAGTGACTTGCTATAAATTAATAGATCTCTGTCTTCACCATTTGTTGCACACTTGGTACACAATTTGGAATGAAAGGTAAGCCTTTTACGTCACTGCTCAACTGGATTTTGGCCTTGGAAACTAGCATGATTTTACTCCTACCAGTCAACTTTTCCCTTCCTTGTGAACTAATCTTTACTTGATTTTAAGCTATCCTTCAAGGGCTGTAGCCCATTATGTTTTCTAAATTCAACAAAGAAACATGATTTTGTGCTTCGTTTATTTGGGACGCATCCACCGGATGAGCGTTTTAGATGTTGTTTTTATTCTCGTTAAACCGGAACAAGGCTTTCCTTTCTAACGGCAGGGCCACGAGATGACCAGCATCGGGCTGCTGCTTGGGGTTTCTGCTGCCAAACTAGGCACGATGGACATGTCGATCACTCGGCTGCTCAGTATTCACATCCCTGCTCTGCTTCCACCCACGTCCACCGAGCTGGATGTTCCCCACAACGTGCAAGTGGCTGCTGTAATCGGGATCGGCTTGGTGTACCAAGGAACAGCTCACAGGCACACGGCTGAGGTTCTGCTCTCAGAAATTGGTAATTTCCCAAGGGGGAGCTGGGTTTAGTCTGTTCCAAGACATGGGTTTTGTGGTACCTTTCAGACGGCCAGATTTTTACTTTATAGCAGTGGTTCCCAACCTTCCTAATGCCGCGACCCTTTAATTACAGTTCCTCATGTCGTGGTGACCCCCTTGCCCTGCTTGGAAGAGGCCACAAGCCCCCTTTGGCAGGCCGCTGCCCCAGGGGCCATAGAGAACTTCCCTCTATACAGGCACCCCCTCAGCCAATCACAGCCTCCAGTGCCATTGACTGACATCCCCTCCAACCTATCAAGCTGTAACTCACTCTCCCCCCCCACTTTCCTTCCCCTCCTCCTCCCGACCTAATCCGTTTGTGCCTTTCTCTTCACTGGCTCATGGTGACCCCTGGGAAATGGTCGTTAGACCCCCCAAAGGGGTCCTGACCCCCAGGTTGGGAACCACTGTTTTATAGCTTGAACTTCCATGCATTCCAAGTCTTTCAGAAAGGCAGGGTATATTAATTATTAGGGCACCAGGCAGGCATGCACAGTGTATGCGGGAGGGGATGGGTGGGATCAAAGTGAGATTTGTTTGGGGAAATGGCAATGACGTTTCTAAGACTGATCAAATACAACAAGAGGGTGTGTGTTAGAGCAGTGGTTCCCAGCCTTGCGTCCCCAGATGTTCTTGGACTGAAACTCCCAGAAACCTCCACCGCTACATGTGCTGGCCAGAATGTCTGGGCGTTGCAGTCCAAGAGCATCTAGGTTGGGAACCACTGTGTTAAACTCATGGTTGTATTTCTGCATGACATATGCAGGCTGTGAATTATTTCTTGGATATATCCTTTCACAGTAGGGATCCTGTGGTGCAGGGGTTAACCGTCAGTGTTGCAGTCAAGCTTCTGCTCATGACTCGAGTTTGATCCCGATAGGTTAAGGCAGCTGGCTTGAGGTTGACTCAGCCTTCCATCCTTCCGAGGCTGGTAAATTGAGTATCCAGCTCACTTGGGATGGGGGCTATTTGTTGCCAGCATAAGTAAACTGCCCCGAGAGTCATGAAGTGATGTGGGACAGGTTATAAGCGGCACACTTTCCCTTTTGCTTTGTTTAGGTTGATTTTCATTCTGGCTTGAACTGTTCACTTGGTTTTGCAAATTGGCCCTTCATTTGTTGACGACAATGACATTCTGGTAAAAGCTCTTCAGTATTGGACTTTTAGTGCATACAGTATTTAGCCGAGCCTGCGATGAGCGTTTGTTTGCAGTACTCAAATGGTTACAGCATGTTTTGCTTTGCTTTGCTTTGTGTTGTTTCCTTTTAATTCAGGCCGCCCCCCGGGTCCTGAAATGGAATATTGTACTGACAGAGAGTCCTATTCGCTGGCGGCTGGCTTAGCTTTGGGTATGGTTTGTCTCGGGGTAAGTGCAACTCTCTTTCGTTAATGTTGGTGTGACACGGAATGGCATGCTTGGTGTTCATTTAGCATATGATACATCCGTGTGAACACGTGAAACATTTCACACTCTGTGGCTTCCAGCAGATGGGAACTGCCACAGGCATGCTGGTTTCAGAATATTCTTTCATTTTGATTCTTCTCTCAGCATGGCAGCAACTTGATAGGCATGTCGGACCTCAACGTACCTGAGCAGCTTTACCAGTACATGGTGGGTGGCCACCGCCGCTTTCAAGCTGGAATGCACCGTGAAAAACACAAGTCTCCAAGTTACCAAATCAAGGTGATGGTTTTCACGGTTTTTAGCTTGTGCCAGATATTAAGTCCTAGGAAATCAGTATCCTTTTCACCGGAGGTGGTGAATTTTTGTTCTTCCAGATTAGAGATGGGGATGAACCTCCAGTTCCGCGGTTTGTGCTGGTTTGTTTTTTGACTGTACAGGTGTTTTTATACTTCAGAGCTCCATCTCCTCCCGCCAATGCCCACTCAGAGGTTGTGCCAGGAGGAGGTGGGGTTTTGAAGTGCCAAACATCTGTTCAACTGATAAACTACCAAAAGCAGTGGTTTGTGCCCATTTCTGTTCCAGATACTTTTGAAGCTTCACAGTTTGTTACCATTGGCCTGATGGGTTTGGGCTGATGGGCATTATAAATCAGAAGATCTTGTCCCTCACTATTGGCCTACACTCAGTGGCAACAGCTCTCCAGGGTTTCAGACCGGATTTCCTCCCAGTCCAACTGAGCTAGCAATGCCTAGCGTCAAACCTGATGGGGTATGCATGGAAATCACGTCCTATTTTTTTTACCCAGCGTGTTGTTAGCCTGTGGAACTCCCTGCCACAGGATGTGGTGATGGCATCTGGCCCGGATGCCTTCAAAAGGGGATTGGACAGATTCCTGGAGGAAAAGTCCATCACAGGTTACAAACCATGATGGAGATATATAATCTCCAGGCTTAAAACCGGGGTACTTCAAGGACCAGATGCAAGGGAGTGGTATGAAGAGAGAGATATTTAGTCTCGTACACTCCCGGACACATTTGGTGGGACGACTGTGAGATACAGGAAGCTGGACTAGATGGGCCTTTGGCCTGATCCAGCAGGGCTCTTCTTATGTTCTCTTCCACTGAGCTGCAGCCTCACCATTAGGGCAAGGATAATTCTTCATGGGTTTTTCTTTTCATGCTGTTCCTAAGGAATAGGTTTCATTAAGTAAGCCGTTTCATGCCCAGCACATTTTTTGTTTCTGGAGAACTTAGAGCAAGCTTAATGGCACCTCCTGGGATCTCTAATTATCTTACTAGCCAGGTTCAGACATGTTTTGTTTTAAAGTCGGTGGGCTGGGCATCCATTAAGACCTTCACAACACATTTTTCCCCATTCTGTGCCTTTGCATATGCTGGTTTCACAGATGCCCCATTGTATGCATTGTGATGCACTCAAGGCAACCTGGTTTGTTTTGTCTAAATAGTCTACCTATTTTGACTGTTGGATCCCACAAGGATTTCCCAGTAGGAAGAATCAGCATGAACACGAAAATTATAAACAGTAGAGTCCTGTATTGCAAAATTCAGAGATGTTCAGAAACCAAAGGCCATTTCTGTTTGAGTTCCTAGTTTTAGTTTGGGAGGTATGAATTAGGTGGCAAGAGTAGGTGATGCATTTATTGGTCCATTAAAAAAATCATACACTGTGCTGGCTTTCATGGCTCAAAACCTGCTTCATGCACTGCTGTCCTGTCATTAGTTTGTACCTCCAATGCAGCCTGTGCCTTTTCTAACTTACCTCTGAGAAACAAGCCTGGTGTACCATCTGCAGCAAACCTTTGGGACTCTGAATTCTCTGCACTAACTACAAGACACCAGTGCATGCCAGAAGCTGTGGGCCTTGATCCCCAAAAGCTAGGAGGTTGTATGATTTTATAGTGTCCTGATGAATCTGTCACCTACTCCTGCATTGCATTGTATAAGGATCACTCATCTCTCTTCACATTTTTTTATGAATTAGGCTGGCTCCTATGAAAAGGCAGACAAGAGATTTAACACCCTTTCCCACTTCTGTGCAGTTCCACTTGTACATGCAAATCACTCTGAATGCATATTCTTACCTTGACAGGAAGGAGATACTATTAACGTCGATGTGACTTGCCCGGGTGCAACTCTAGCCCTTGCTATGATTTATCTAAAGACTAATAACAGGTATGGTGTATACAATTGTTCTTACTTATAAAGCACATCCTAGGCAGAATCACAGGACTGGAAACATATGCTAGCCCTCCCCCCCCCTGCCATGTTACACTGCCTGTTCTGATCCGAGTCCTTGGCTTGGTGCAGTAAATGGCAGTTGAGTAGCTCCATTGGATCAAGAGGGATTTGGAGAGTCACCTTTTCCGTAATTGATTTATGTAATTGATTTATTGATTCAAATGGGCCTACTCTAATGGCCTTTTGTTTCTGTCCATGGGATGTTCTTGGCAGTCTTGACCAGCTGCTTACTATTTTACTGATTGAGATGGTTGGACTGTGTCATCGATGCAATCAATATGAATTTGACAAGACTCCGGGAGGCAGTGGAGGATAGGAAGGCCTGGCGAGCTCTGGTCCATGGGGTCACGAAGAGTCGGATACGACTGAACAACTGAACAACAACTCTAATGGCAGAGGTCAATAAAACTTCAAGAGAAGTTGACTCTCCAAATCTCCAATGATTCAATGGGTCTACTCTAGTGTGACTTTCACTGCCAAGCAATGGGATTTTGGCCAGTGTTGGTTAACAGAATATCATGAGAAAACATTTTGCAGAAGAAAGATATACCAAAATCGTTGTGCAAGCCATTTGGGCTCAGCTCCTGAAGATGAAGCAAAACGTCTCCATATAACTGCCAAAAGAACAGTAGAGATGCTGATCCCCCCCCAACCCTCTTATAATTGAACTGTTGTGTTTTTCAGTTTGAAATAAAGCTGGCGTCCTATTTCATTCTTTCAAGTATTCTCTTTGTGAACATGGTCTGTTGCGGCCTTAATGTTCCTTGATCTCATGATAGTGGTTCAGAGATGCAAAGGCTGCCTTGCGGACCTGTGTGATCATTTCTCTTTTCTGCCAAACAAATTTCCCTTTTCCTTTTTTAGCTGTTAAGAGTTACCTCCCTTTCCTAAGTGTAAATTCGAATGACAACAAAAGGATAAGTGGTTGGGAGACATTAAGTCTGCTGCATGTGCCCAAAATTCCTTTATGGGGCATTTCCTCAGTCTTCGTAATGCCAGTTTCAAGGGCATGTTTTAGAGGTCTCTGGCTTTTTCCATTCAAATCATCATAATGAGGCAATTGCCTTGTAGTAAATCTTTATGTTGTCCAGTCAACATGAAGAACTTTTGGCACTATGAGCAGTGGGGGCGGAGCTTCTGCAAGTCCTAAAATGGCTGAGGTTTGTGATGATAAGAATAGTTTGAGATTAGAAGCGAAATCAGTAAGATCGTAAGCAGCTGGTCGGGACATGCTCTGCTGAAGCATGCCTTTATGCTTCACTTGCTAAGGCATTTCAATTTATAACTTTTTGGTGCTTATTTATATTTTGCTAGGTCAATCGCTGACTGGCTTCGTGCTCCCGACACAATGTATTTGCTGGATTTTGTGAAGCCTGAGTTTCTTTTATTAAGGGTAGGCTTATGCTTTGGTTTTGTTCTTTGACGGTTTAAGTTGTTTTGAGTTAAATAATGGTGTGCACTGTTTTATCGTCTCAGTTAAAGTCATCCTTGTGTTTTTATCTGTTTAATGTCTTAGTCTGAGCCCTCATTTAGATGTTCCTGCTTTAGGCGATCCATTTTTTCTCTCCTATGCTAGCTTTTAAGCCCAAAGATCTCTGGTTTGTCTCAGCGTAGAACTACTGTGCATACTGCCAAGTCCCATCCAAAAGTGAACCCAGCAGGTATTTAGAATGCAGCACAGACATCACATAGGTGGTAATTACATTGCTTGATAATTTACATTCAGATTGCCCTTGAATCACTGCCATGATTGGCATGTAAAAAATACCATGTAGTCATTTTTAGTGTGTGGATGTTGTGTTGTTATAGTCGTGACTGACTCTTCGGTGACCCCATGTCCATGGAGTTTTCTTGGCAGGAATGCTGAGGTGGTTTACCAGTTCCTACTCCAGGCGCCTACAGCACCTGGTATTCCCTGGTGGTCTCCCATCCAAGTACTAGCCAGGGCCAACCCTGCTTAGCTCCCAAAATCAGGCGAGATCGGATGTGCTTAGGGCATCTAGGCAGCTGTCATTTTCAGTACCATCAATTAAACGGAAAAAATAAAGAATACTGCATGGAAATCTGTTTGAAAAATATAGGAATATATATAATTTGTGTGTTTGCGAGGAATGGGTAATCCCCTTCAAGGAGTTTCATCCTTTGACTCCTGTCATCTTCACCCAGCCTGGAAAATAATTAGGAGTATTGTTGTTTGTTGTTGTTTTCACTGATATACAGTACTTATATGTTAAAGTACACTCTAGGCAGTTCACAACATATTTATGCAAAGAACAAATTACCCCCTCCTCCCACCTCCCAAGTGAGCTGGGGAGTAATTTTACCAACTTCATAAGGATGGAAGGCTGAGTCAACCTTGAGCCACCTACCTAAACCCATCAGGATCAAACTCAGATTGTAAGCAGAGACTGGACTTCAGTACTGCAGTTTAATTACTGTGCCAAGGAGCTTCTCTACTATTATCATCAAATGTAATTCGATATGAGTCACAGTTTATGGATCCTTCATTTCATACTAGAACTCTTGGGAATGTGCCAGATCAGTGGGAGGCCAATGGGACACCCAATGCAACATGAATGCATCACAAACATCTGTTGTACACAATTTAACAAGGAGTTTATGATTTCTTGGATTCACTGTAGTTTTCACTTTCTCGACCAATTCATTCTGATCTGCCAGAACCCGAACAATGCTGGTGGTTTTCAGATCATGATAGAAAATGGTTTTTTTTTTTTTTTTACATTTTTCTAACTTGATGTTGGTTATTTCTTTGTTGGAAGACACTTGCCCGTTGCTTGATTTTGTGGGATGACATACTGCCTAGTTCCAAGTGGATTGACAGCAATGTCCCACAAGTAAGTAGCACATGTCCATCAAGCCTGTTCTGTGTTGTTGTTGTTGTTGTTGTTGTTGTTGTTGATGCTGATGCTGATGATGCTGTTGATGCTGTTGCTGTTGTCTTGGAATTTTCAGCCTTTAGGGAAAGCTCCCTGGACCATGTCTGCTGAGGCTCGCTTGCATGTTGGTCGTATGCATATTAACAGCCTTCCTCACAATTAAAACATGTCATGTGTATGTGTGTTGTTTCATTACAGTCGTGACTGACTCTTCGTGACCCCATGACCATGGAGTTTTCTTGGCAGAGGTACTGGAGTGGCGTGCCAGTTCCTACTCCAGGTGCCTACAGCACCTGGTATTCCCTGGAGGTCTCCCATCCAAGTACTAACCAGGGCCGACCCTGCTTAGCTTCCGAAATCAGGCGAGATCGGATGCGCTTAGGGCATCTAGGCAGCACCTAGTCATATCCATTTTCAAATCTCATGAAGCTCTGTGGAGCCCCATTGTTGTCTAAAGGGAAACAAAGAGTTTGTCCTGAGTTTTACTAATTTCTACACTCCTCCTGAGACTATCTCATCCAATAGTATTGTGTCAGTAGTCAATCAGCACATCCAGAACCAAGGGAAGATGGGCATTTTGAGCCTGTAAAAAGTCCTTGGCCGGTTGAAATCCCAGGAAGGGGAGGTGCTTTGCTTCTGTCATTCTTGTGGGAATCTGTATGCTACCACCTGGTGCCCTCCGCATCTTGTATTATACTCCCTGTTTGATTGTCTGCTGGAGTCAGAAGAGAAGGCATCCAGTGGGGGTGGGAGGGAGAAAAATCTGCCCATCATTTCGCTTTGTCCTCTATTGCATAAGTTTAATAAAAGAAATACAGTTGATATCAAGCCACTGAAGACTTTGCAGAACCGTAAAAGACTATGTGCTTCTTATAGATTGTTAGAGAGAACAGTGTGTCCCTCCATGCAACTGTGATGCCTCTGTCAGAAGACTTGAATTTGGAGACACTGACGTAAGTTGCGTTGGATTGAGGCAAACCTTCCCTCGTGTCGCTCTGCAGATATCATCCAAAACAGAGGGTGGACGGTCACGTTTAAAAAGCAGTTGCAAGGATATAAAAACCTTCCTAAATGACATTGGAAAAACGTCTAATGTTTTGATCCACAAGAGGAGAAGTCCAGTTGCAACGACTCAACTCCCAGAAATAGCTAGTAGCTGTGCCACGCTGTCTGCTAACTCCATAAAACTGGCTAAAATTGTGGCTGTCACATCACAAACAGAGTGATGTTATCCCTTATAGTGGCAATGTAATTGAGCTCCTCCTTGGTTATTGTAAAGAAATGAATTAATTGTATCTAATGTGGTGTTAAACTAGAAATTTCCCGTGTTTTTAAATTTAAGAACTTTGGGAAGGAAAAGCTCCCCATTCTCTAGCTGGGCCTTTTAGGAGGATTCACCAAGGTCCTGGGATTCTCAAGCATGCACCAAGCTAATAGATGGCCCCTGAACATCTTAGTGGTGACTTATTAATTGCCAGCTATCAGTGACTCTATAGTTAGTATGTCCTTTGCCTCCTGCATGTGTAACAAAGCAGGATTTCAGCCACTGTTACAAAAACATTCATGTCACATCTTTATATTTAGGCAGGCCTATGTCTACATCATTGCCGGTGCCTGCCTGTCTTTGGGTTTCCGATTTGCTGGATCAGAAAACTTGGCTGCCTTTAACTGCTTGGTAAGTAGATTGAGAGTTGTGCAAATATTAAACATAATCAATGCTTCAGGTGTTATAAAACCATGAAACATCCATATGGTGTTGGTGTTGCTTTGCACAGCAGAGAGCGGGACATGATGAATTAAGTGGTCTGAGTCCTCCCAAGCTTTGGAAGGGCAGCCTGGTCCTTAGCCAGGAGACAGTCCTCCTGAGCCAGGCGATCCCAGCGGTCCAGGGCTTAGTTGGCACTGTAGAGGACATAGTGAGGAGCCAGTCTAGGTGGAGGGGAGGTTCCAGAGAGGGAGAAGAGTGTTTTTCTGACCTGAAGTGGTGGCCCCAGCCAGCAAGCTAAAGGACCTGCTCCACTACAGATTTGCCTCCTCATAGAAGAAAGTGTCATAGGTACCACTAGTTGGGTTCTAGAGCAGCCATTCTCAAACTTGGGTCCCAGATGTTCTTGGACTACAGCTTCCAGAAATCCTGGCTAGCACAGCTAGTGGTGAAGGAGTCTGGGCATTGTATTTCAAGAACATCTGGAGACCCCATGTTCGAGAACCACTGGAGTATGCCTTCACCCCTGGAACAACCGGAGAGCTTTTCTGGGACACAGTCTTGACAAGCATGGCATGGGCCTGTCCTCTAAAGACACCACTCCAGAGGAAGGGAGGGGCAAAGGCTGCAAGCCAAAAGATACCAATCTCTTGTCTCACTAGGCTGATGAGGAGTCATTTTGGAAGGTCTGGCCAAGGTGGCAGTGGGACTGCTGTCTTGCCTATCAGCTACTTTGCCCAGTGAGATATCGCTCACTCCAGCAGGGAGCATTGTCAATTAACACCACTCATGCCTCAAACTTGCATCTGTAGAAAAAATTATTTTTCTTAAGGCTAGCCTACCATTGTTAAGCCTCCCTATAGTCCCGTTCAGGTAAGGGAGAATGGCAAACTCTGGGCACAGCACTAGTTGTGCCATATTTCCATTTGCTGCCCCCTCCTTCTACATCTTTCTTTCTTCCAACTGCCACTCCAAGATGGTGCTCGCACACTTATCTGTGCTGTGCCCCATGCTGTTGGCATAAATCTTGTCAGATGGGCGGTATATAAATCAAAATTTTAAAAAATCTCATCCACCACAGGCCATTTGCTGCTCCCCTGCCAGTGATGACCACTTCTGCTTCCCCAATGATGCTGGCATTCCCATTGTTCAGGGTTTGATCAATACAGTAGGACCCCCATATCCACTGATTCATTATCCACTGATTCAGTTATCCACAGTTGGCAGAGGAAAAAATTTAAATAATTCAGCAGCCACAAAGCAAGCTATTGTTACAAACAGCAGCTGTAAAGCAAGCTACTATCACAAGCAGCAGTCATAAAGTAATCTGCTGTCAGTAAACAGCAGTTTGGAGGTAGGTGGGCAGGTGTTCTCTCTTATCCATGGTTTTCATTATACACGGGAAGGCCTGGAACCAATCCCCAGCAGACACCGGGGTCCTACTGTTACGCTCATTACAATAATTTACTAATACCTTTGCTGGCTGTTGGTGTTTAACAGAATCACTGGGAATCACTGTCAGAGGACACAGGGAAATCCTTTACAAATATTTTGCCTGTTGTTTTTAAGGGGGAAATAATCACTATATAGTGGACCCTTGTATAACAAACAGTTTGTATAACATAACATTTGTACAACATAAAAATTCTGGAGATAGGGGAAATTTGCTTAACATAATCACCTATGGGGAAAATCCGTACAACATAAAAATGAGATCACTCTGTTTTCAATGCATTCCTATGGGAATTTGTATAAAGGAAAATTTGCTTAACATAAATAATTTCATTTGGAACAAATTAATTCCTTTATACAAAGTACCACTGTATATGGTATTCATATTGACTGTGACAGAGTTCAGGATACTTAGAAATTCCAAAATTTTAAAATCTGAATTCCGAATCTAAAGGGCTGCAATTCTAGATCCAAATTCTGAATCCAAATGTTGGTATTAGTCCATATCCCTAATTTTTTAGCTGGGTGATTTTCAGATGTCTTCATCCTCTGGTATTCTGTAAGAAGGATTCAGAGTGTTTCCTTTCGGGTGGGAATGAGAGAAGAATGTATAGTTGACAGTGACTGAAGCTTGACTATCTGCTCGAGAGCTGTGTTTTGCACAATCTTAATGCATGATTGTTCTGAATTCTTCTTTCTAGTTTGCCTTTGCAAAAGATTTCATGAAGTGTTTGTCTTCCACTACGGCTTCCATTGTAAGTGTCTTCACTATTACTCTTAGTAATAGTGAAACTTGAGATTTTGCTCTGTGGTTCTAGTAGGCATTTACTAACCTGTCATCTCCATCAGCTGCAGTGTTGGCTGTCAAAAACTGTGTGTATTGTTTTTGCTTCAATGAGGGCTGAAGGTTTGGAGGTGCCAAAACCATATACTCTGATGCTATATTTCTAGACCAGGCCTGCCCAACAGATAGATCGCGGGCTACTGGTAGCCCGTGAAGGTTCAAAAGTAGCCCAGCAGCCATAAATAAAAAAAGTGAGGGGATAAGTTCTCCACCCCTCCCTCCCCCATCCCAAGGACCACCACTGCCCCAGCAAAGTTCTGGGTCTGCCAGCGCACTGTCTCAGCTGAGCAGGGCAGTTCAAGGGCCATGGTGCATTGAAATCGCTTCCCTCCAGAACAGATTAATTGGTTTTCAATGCATTCCTATGGGAAACTGCTGCTCTACTTACAAAAGTTTTTACTTCTCCTTCGTAGCCTCTGTGAATACCCACTACAGGGTTTTCCTCTGCGCGCCTGCGCAGCCACCGGACGTTCCAGAGCTTTCCTCCAACTCCTAGGGACCTCCTCCTTCCCCTTCTGCGCATGCTCAGGGACTCCCGCTCAATCCCCTGCAGTTCCTTTTTTGCCGCCGCCAGCAACGGTCGCGTTTTTCTCAGCTCCTAGAGTGAAAAGTACAGACTGCATTAGTTGAGTATTTCGTTTCTTTTGTTTAATTTCTTATAGTTAGTTGTCCCTCCTTCCCCCCCTTCCCTCCCTCGGCCTTTTATGGCCTCGAGGGCACTTTTTAAACGCTGTTCAAAGTGCCCCAACAAGATCGCTACTTCGGACGGGCATAACACGTGTCTCTATTGCCTCGGAGAGGCCCACCGTCCGGATACCTGCCCAGACTACCAAAGACTTTCAAAGCCAGCGCTAAAGCAAAGGCAGGGGCGTCTGCGAGTGTTCCTTTGGGAACAATCTCTTAAGCCGATGGAGGCTCAGTTGACCCGGGCAGAATCTTCCTCCGCCTCCCTTACTTCCCAGGCTTCCCGGGCGGCGGCCGCCGCCCAACCGAACAAAAAGAAGAAGAAGAAGGCCACGGCCACGGCGCACGTACAGTTAGAACACCAGACTGCTACTGTGCCCTTAGTCCATTTACAACCTCCTGGGACCATTCTCACGACTCTGCCCGAAGTTGCCCAAAATGCTGCTGTTGCTGCTTCGACCATTGGGCAACATGCCTCCGCCTCTCCCGTATCCTCGCGATCAGAGAGCGGGGAGCGCTTGCCGCCATCACAGAGACCGATTTCGGAGGCACGATATCATAGCCCGCCCCCATACCAACGTGATCGGGCTTCCATGGAGGCGGCAGCAGCCTCGGCTTCCCACGCCGTGCTCACGGAATCCGCTGCTCATCAACCGTCCCTTAGAGTGCAAACACTCTTCCGCACGCCGTCTGCGCTAGAGCACCAACATCGAGCCCGGCTTCCCCACAGAGAAGCTCGCAGCGGCAGCCGACAGGACAGCCCCAACCGTCCTAAGCGCAAGACTCGGAAGCGAGCACGAGCAGCATCGCCCTCGACATCGGGCTCTTCTACCGATGCGGACACAGCCAGCTCCCGCTCCCGCTCTCGACATCGTCATAAGACACGGAAGGGAAAGGAGCGCAGACGACATCGATCGCCAACCGATCGCCGCCGTAGACACAAACGATGCCGGAGCACGTCCTCGTCGTCGAGGGAATACACGCCTAAGCGACGTGGACGACGTCGATCTCGCTCCACTTCCAGATCTCTCACCCCTAGGCGTCGTAGCACCAGCTCGACTCGACGCCGTAGGCGCCATGATACCGGTCATATTGCATCCCGTCAGGAGGGTTCCCGGTCCCCCCGCGACATCCACCACGCTCCACGGTCGCGAGACCTGAGGCGCTCTCATTCCAACCAGCCCTCTACTCTGTCGGCAGACCAACAGACAGACGAGCGCTCTTTACCACGACCTTCCCTCCAGCAGCGGTCGCTCTCTCCAGCCTCCATGGATCGTTCCTTGGTATCAGACTACCATGACGATGACCAGTCCATCCATTCCTCCCACGTAGCCACAGAGCAACACCAAACTCAGGACACAGAGATGACGGAAACCCTAGTCACATCTCCAGAAGAAGTTTTCTCCACCTATTCTAAGATCATAAATAGAGTGGCACAGGTTATGGAGCTCCAGGTGGAACTTCCAGACGCCAAGGGCTCCTGCAAATTCTTTGGACATCTTCGTAAGCATCGCACTCCCCCTCTCCGCCTGGGATTTATACCGTCTCTGTTGCAGTCGGCTAAGGCCTCCTTCTCTAAGCCTGCCTCTACACCGCTGATGCCTAGGCGTACTGATAACCTCTACCGTACGCATGGAGACGAGGTCGAATTCTTGGCTAGGCATCCGCTGCCAAACTCTTTAATAGTTAATGCCACACAGAATAGAGCCAAAAATACTTCTGCTTCAGCACCAAGCAATAAAGAAGGGAGAAAATTGGATCTCATCGGGAAGAAGCACTACTCTCTAGCTTCCTTTTCCCTCCGCACCACAAATCATCTGTGCGCAATGCAGGCCTACTCCAGGCACATCCTGCTAGAGATGATGCCAACCTTTGACCAGCTTCCTGACGATACCAAAGCTAAGATTGTCTCATTCCACTCAGAACTTTTAACCCTGCTTGATTACCAGACTATTGCTTCCTGCCACATAGCCGAAGCCTCAGCCAAACAGTTGGCTAACGCAGTTTTCTTACGCAGACACGCGTGGCTCCGTACTGTTACCATCACGGATGACGCTCGAAACCGCATCGAGGGTGCTCCGTTTGACGGTGAAGGTCTGTTTGCGGCGACCACGGATGAGTCGCTCGACAACATCTTAAAGATGCGGAAAACAGCACGATCCTATGCTTACCAGGGCTCCACTGCGGCAGACTCACGCCAAGGACCATCTCCGTGGCGCCGCCCTTTTACCTCGTCTGGATTTCGTGCTCCCCAGCGAGGTAAACAAGCATTTCAACCTTCTCAGTATTACCGCCAACCTCAGCAAGGTCGACCACGACAAGTACAGCCAAGCCGTCGTTATGACAGGAAGCCCAAACATCATTCCTGACCAGTCTCTTTCAACTCTGACGCCTGTAGATATAAGACTTCAGCCCTTTCTCCCTCAATGGACAAACATGACAACAGACGGATGGGTACTTACCATTATCAGCGAGGGCTATGCCATCGAGTTCCACCGCCACCCGCCATTAGGAACAGTCGTCACCACACGCCCCTCAGACGTCCTGTGCAAAGAGATACAAACACTGCTCAGCAAGGATGCCATAGAGCCGGTGCCGCCCAGCGATACATCCGGTTTTTACTCGAGGTACTTTACCATCCCCAAGAAAGACGAGACCCTCCGTCCCATTCTCGACCTCAGAGCACTCAATCTCTTCATAAGGTCAAGAAAGTTCCGGATGACCACTCTGGAGTCCATCATCCCACTTCTAAAAAAGGGAGATTGGTTCACAGTCCTAGATCTACAGGACGCTTATTTCCATATAACCATCCGTCCGTCCCACAGAAAATACTTACGCTTCAAAGTAGGCGAAGATACTTACCAGTTCAAGGCGCTCCCCTTCGGACTCTCCACCGCTCCAAGGGTGTTCACCAAATGCCTCGCTCCAGTTGTGGCCGCCCTTCGGCTGAAGGGCGTCAATCTTTTTCCCTATCTGGACGACTGGCTACTGGTCTCGCCTACAAGACACAAGGCGAAACAACAACTTCACTTAACCATGCAATTTCTCACTTCCCTGGGACTCAGCATAAACATGGACAAATCTGTGCTCATCCCAACACAGTCGGTCTTCTTTATAGGAGCTCTACTAGACTCCAGGAGCGGCAAGGCCTTTCTACCTCCAGACAGGATACACAGAATACACAAGGCTCTCAAAAGGTTTCGGCCCAGTTGTTACGTCTCTGCTCTCACGGCCCAACATCTTCTTGGGCTTATGGCGTCTACCACGGCAGTACTGCCGTATGCCCGCCTCAAATTCCGCCCGCTTCAGGCATGGCTACTGTCTCGCTTCCATCCTCTCGAACACAGCCCATACAAAAGGCTCCAAGTCACCTACAGCCTATACCAAGCGCTACGATGGTGGAACACCCCTCAGCACCTGCAGGTCGGCCGCCCCTTTCGCCTAGTATATCCAAAACACCAAATAACCACGGACGCCAGTCCCGTTGGCTGGGGAGCACATCTCAACCACCTACGTGCTCACGGCACCTGGCCACCTTCAGCCAAAACCAGACACATCAACTTTCTAGAACTTTTGGCGATTTTCAACGGCCTGAAGTCATTTGCCCCCCCTCATTCAGGGTCACCACGTCTTAGTCGTTACGGACAATACGACGGCCCTCCACTATATCAACAAACAAGGGGGAACCCGTTCCAGCACCTTGCTACGCATCACTCTGAACATCTGGACGTGGTGCTACCACAGAGATATCTACCTCACTGCGGTTCACATCGCTTCTCGCGACAATACTTTAGCGGATCGCCTCAGCCGCCAACAGTACAACGACCACGAGTGGTCTCTACACCAACGGGTCTTTCAAGCACTCTGCCGTCGCTGGGGGACACCGGTAATCGACCTCTTTGCGTCCCACAACAACTCCAAATGCCTGCTTTACTGCTCTCGGGCAGGATGGGGTCCCCAGTCCAAGGGGGATGCCCTGGCGACGTCATGGCAGGGCATGCAGGCGTATGCGTTCCCGCCTCTCCCTCTGCTATACAAGACCATAACTCGGCTCCGACAGGAGCACACACGGACGATCCTGATAGCGCCGTGGTGGCCGCGCCAACCGTGGTTTCACACACTCCGGGACATGTCGACGGACTATACCCCGCTGCCGGACCGCCCAGACCTCCTGTCTCAAAAGGGGCGGCGCCCTCCTCCACCCGAACCCGAGATCACTGCACCTCACAGCTTGGCTCATCGACTCTCTGTAGAGGATGTCCTGGCACGAGCTCGAAAGCCGTCCACCATAGCACTCTATGAAGGAAAGTGGGCTTGTTTTCTACGCTTTACTAGTGATCATGGCCTGTTGCCTTGTCCAGCTTCAGTTGGCACCATGCTGGACTTTCTTTTGCACCTCTTCAACATAGGACTCTCCCACTCCACGTTGAGAGTATACCTTGCTGCGGTAATAGCGCACCAGCCAATGGACTCACCCTCTGCTACTTTCTTTCGCCACCCAGCTATTAAGAGGTTCCTCAAAGGCGCCTCTAGCATCCGCCCTTACAGGCCGCCTATACCACCTCAGTGGTCTCTTACGCTGGTCCTTAAAGGGCTCATGAAACACCCGTTTGAGCCCCTGGCTACGATACCTCTACACCAGCTGTCTATGAAGGTGGCGTTCCTTGTAGCCATCACCTCCGCACGGAGATCGTCGGAGTTAGCGGCCTTACGGGTAGACCCACCCTTTCTGCAATTTTTTCACGACAAGGTTATGTTGTACCCCGATGTTTCATTTCTCCCCAAGGTGGTGTCCCACTTCCACCTGAGCCAACCGTTGACACTGCCTACATTCTTTCCCTCCCCACAGGACGACTTACAACGGGCACTGCATTCCTTAGACGTACGCAGGGCACTGCTCTTCTACACAAACAGGACTAAATCCATCCGGATCACTCCTCGACTCTTTATCCACACGTCAGGTCCGTCCGTGGGACTTCCGGTGACTTCTCAAACCTTATCCAAATGGATTGTGTCCACCATACGCTCCATTTATGAGCTAGCCCACGCCCCTTTGCCTGTCATCCCGAGGGGACACTCTACGAGGGCTGTGTCATCCTCCTCAGCGTTCCTTAAAGGGGTCCCGCTTCAGGAGATTTGTCGAGCTGCCACTTGGTCTGCACCTTCCACCTTTGCCCAGCACTACAGACTAGACCTCCGGGCTAAGACAGACTCAGCATTTGGCAGAGCCGTCCTCTCCTACTCTCTTCCGTGACGGCCCTCCACCAGTAAGTCAGCTTGCTAATCTCCCTGTAGTGGGTATTCACAGAGGCTATGAAGGAGAAGAACAGGTTACTCACCTGTAAACGTAGTTCTTCGAGTTACGCCTCTGTGAATTCCCACTCCCCGCCCGTCCTCCCCTCTGTCCGTCACTTTTCTTTCTGCTTGTCTCGTTGCAGCGGCGGACATGTGGGAACTGCAGGGGATTGAGCGGGAGTCCCTGAGCATGCGCAGAAGGGGAAGGAGGAGGTCCCTAGGAGTTGGAGGAAAGCTCTGGAACGTCCGGTGGCTGCGCAGGCGCGCAGAGGAAAACCCTGTAGTGGGAATTCACAGAGGCGTAACTCGAAGAACTACGTTTACAGGTGAGTAACCTGTTCTTATGAGCATGTGCTCGGAACAGATAAAATTAGTAAGTAGAGGTTTTAGTGTAGTAGCCCTCAAGCACAGGAAGCTGGACTAGATGGGCCTTTGGCCTGATCCAGCATGGCTCTTCTTATGTTCTTATATTCTTACTTTGGTCCGGAAAAAGTAGACCTTGGCCTGTTCAGAGTTGAACAGTCCTGCTCTAGACCATGTCTAATGCTTGAAAAATTATTTTAGGGCTGCCACTTCCAGAATTCCCCAGTAGTTCAGAAAACTAACTTTTTCAACTGGACACAAGGGTAGCAGCATCCGTCTAGTCTTCCTTCCCGCTGGCCAATATATAGAGGCAACATCTCGCTAGGGCATGAGAGAGGCTTGTGGTAAAACTATCGCTCCCGACCACATCCAGAATTGCTCACCTTGAGCTGTATGCTTCTGGGTTTTCCCTCACCTACATTTGCCATGTTGAAACCCTAATTTGCAACAAATATTAATTGTACTCTTATTGCATTATTATGAGTGGAAATCCTTATGCGTATCCAGCGCATATTACATAGAACTGCCAGCAGGTCCTAATACAGTGATGGTGAACCTTTTAGAGATTGAGTGCCCAAACTGCGAGTCAAAACCCACTAATTTTTCGCAAAGTGCCAATACATAAATTTAACCTGAATACAGGTGGTTGTGAAGGGGCGATGTCAGGTGTCCACAGAAAGGGCTCCGAGTGCCACCTTTGGCACCCATGCTGTTCCATAGGTTTGCCAATGCTGTCCTAATAGGCGTTCTGGCTGCTCTTAGTTTAGACAACATGTCACTAGGACAAGCGTGTATGCATCTGGCAAAGGCAGTCTGAGATTTCCATTGGGTTCTTCAAAGATTGTAGCACGTTCAGAAGAGAGTTGAAAGATTACTTTTTTTAACAAGTGCTTTCCCCCTGAGCCTTGGGGTTGTATCTGTTGTCTGTTTAAAACATGTAAACAAAGTGAAACTGACCGACCTTTGTTCCCTGTGTGTATTAAGGCGGGCCATTATAACTTGGAGACTTGTCTGAGTGTGGTGTTCCTCTCCCTTGCAATGGTGATGGCCGGATCTGGCAACCTGAAGGTTCTCCAACTTTGCCGTTTCATGCACAAGAAGACTGGCGGGGAGATGAACTATGGATTCCATATGGCCCACCATATGGCCCTTGGACTCCTCTTTTTAGGAGGGGGGAGGTAATAGCTTAATGGTTGACACCTTCTTCCTTTACCTTAGCATGCATATAATTAGACCGGGGCCAAATTTTATGTCTTGGTAACATTGCCTTTGCATGCAATACAAGCTAAAAGCAGTTGAGTCACAAGTACAGTGGTAACTTGGTTTAAGAATGCCTTGGTTAACAAAAAATCGGTTTAAGAAAAGACATTATTGGAAATGGGGATGCCTCAGTTTATGAACACTTTTCAATGGAATGCTCCCATTTAAGCTCCCCCCCCCCAAGTCATGAAAAGTTGATGTGTGATGTTTGCATGGTGAAAATAATGGGGATGCCTCGGCTTCAGAAAATCTTAAATGGAATGCCACGTTTTTTCCTGACTTCTGGAATGGATTAATTGGTTTTCAATGCATTCCTATGGAAATCCGCATTTCAGTTTACGAATTTTTCATAATACGAATTGGCCTAGAGAATGAACTATTTACTTAAACTGAGGTACCACTGTATAGTTTTTGAATTAGTGGAGGTGAACAATAGTGTTACTAAGAAATCCCATGTTTCTGCTGTATTTGGGACTAAAATTGGATTTGGACACATGGCTACATCTGTTCAAACAGGAGTGTACATATGGTTTGGTGTCATTATTGCTGGGAAAGCCCAAAAATTGGTATTTGGGGTGATCATCTGCTTTATAGAAATGTTAGTCTCTGTTGTTGTGTTTTAAGGAGAACAAGAAGTGTTCAATTCTCCCAGCTTGGAAGGGGAACAAAGGTATCAGGAACACAGACCAGTATCTTATAAAACCCTGAATATCAGAGAAGGACAGAGCAGAATGTACACTGGTCAAAAATTGAGCTTTTCTGATCTGTGTAATTCCATGTTTAAGTGTTATGATAGCATTGACTTGATTTAAAACATAACTTACCAAGTTTTTAGAACCAAAGTAAATTACACAAGATATATTTCATGGGTAGGTCAGTGATTTAGGCATCTAGCTGCAGACTGAGAGGTTGGGGTTTTAGTTCCCTATGTGGCAGGAGCTGGACTCAATGATTCATTGATTCAGCAGTTCCAAGATTCTGTTTGCTTCTTCAATATCTATGCAAAGACATTTAGTGAATGTGAGCCAGTGGAGAGAGGGGCATGCCTCACGATGAAACACAAATGTAGGCTTAATCCCTCACATGTCCCGGTCAAAAAAAAAAAGTGTTCATAGTAAAGACATTTCCAAGAGACATTTTATTTTTATTTACATTGATCTGATTTACTTATTATGACACTCCTGCCTGATATATTAAATAGCACTGGACTAGGTGGGGCAGTGGACTGATTGGTGAGTAAGCTGTCCTTGGCACTTCCCCCCCCCCATTTCCATTTCTGTTATTTGGGTATGGAATTTAGGGAAGGAGGGCAGCATCCATTCTGGCAGCCCAGTGTTCTCTACATACAACAGCCCCTGACCACTGGCCTTAGTAACTGGGGCTGATGGCATTGGTCGTTGGCAGCACATCCGAAGGGTCTCCATGGTCTCTATTGCCTTCCAACCAATATGGCTGTTTCTTTGCAGGTACTCGCTTAGCACTTCAAATTCTTCAATCGCTGCACTTCTTTGTGCACTGTACCCACATTTCCCCGTTCACAGTACTGACAACAGGTAAGGCTCAACCAGTAGCTGTGGTTAAAATAATATGCGCAAAATGTGTTTGGATAGCGTCTTGGATCTCGGTGGGCTTTCTCCCCAATCTTCCAAGAAGAGAGATACAAACTGTTTGATAAAGCATGGTTTTGTGTGTGTGTGTGTGTGTTGCATCGTTACAGTCATGACTGAGTCTTTGTGACCCTGTGCCCACTGAGTTTTCTTGGCAGGAATACTGGAGTAGTTTGCCAGTTCCTACTCCAGGTGCCTACAGCACCTGGCATTCCCTTGGTGGTCTCCCATCCAAGTACCCTGCTTAGCTTCTGAAATCAGGCGAGATCGGATGTGCTTAGGGCATCTAGGTAGCAAAAGCATGGTCTTACAATAAGGTAATTGTGATGGTCTTGTGACAACACGGACAGGTGTAACAAAGAAGGTAGGGAGGTGGAAGGGAAGGGAGGAAGGTTACGGCACATAAATTAGTTAAAACTTACCAAAAGGTTCCCTCCCCCCAATAATATAGTGGTCCTCAGCCTTGGGTCCCCAGATGTTCTTAGACGAAAACTCCCAGAAGCCTTCACTGCTAGCTGTGCTGGCCAGGACTTCTGGGAGTTGCAGCCCAAGAACATTTGGAGATACAAGGTTGGGAGACATTGTCATAATCTATGGTGCCAAAACAAGCAAATAAACAAACAACAAACAAGTAAAGAAAACAAAACACCCAAAACAACAACAACAACAAAACAGGCTTTGAAGTACTGGTCCACTGTTAATCGAGTCTCTCCCCCATGGCTGGCTCTCCTGAAAAATCAGTCTCATTTTGAGACTCTGCTGCTGTCATGTGAAGATGGTGACAGACAAGAATAAGTGCCAGAGCTCTGTCTGCTTATGTTTTCAAACTTCACCTTTTGTTGAACACCTAACCACATAATTCAGTTGAAATAAGCCTGTGTGATCTGTGCAGCCTATCTAAGATCCTGCCATGCTTGTGGGATTTCATGTGTTAGATAATTCAAGATTTCTGAGCTGCCTCTGATTGCCTTACATCCTGAAGTGGCTTAAAATAAATCCATAATGTCATAAAAGAGTGAATGTTCCGTAGGCTTTCAAGGGTGTTCAAAGTAGCTCATGACTTAACACCTAAAATGCATTTAAGTAACTGCCTAATATAGGCCGGGTTTAAAGCTGGACCATATTATATACAGGAGATCATTTTGTAGGGTGGATATCACCATAGAGAAAGCGCATCCCTAAGTCACTAAACAACCAATTGTAAACCTTGCTTGACTATTGGTCTGTCTGAGAAAATTGATTGTAAAGCATTCTTTTTGTTACCTGATTCTTATGTTTGTTGGAATACTAGAACCTTAACTTAGTAACAGAATGGCAGCTTATGCATCCTCCAGCCCTGGTGTAACATGTCTGCAGTATTACACCTTTAAGAAACAGTTGAACCCTCTTAATTGGTGGATCAGAATCTGATGATTTCCTTATCCATAGTTTGAAATACTAAGCATTTTAAAAGAAAAATCCCATGTATTTCTAACAATGAAGTTATCAGAACTGGCCACTAGAGAAAGAGCCAGAGACCATGCTGTGTAAATCATTCCTTACTAGAATAGCGTTTGCTATCATCTGCATATTTCAGCATCTGCAGGGGGAGCTTGCTGCTGATTCCTCTCAGATATGGGGTCTTACTGTAAAGCACTGCATTTCTCACTAGCCACAGCTGCTTCCCTTGCTGCTTTTTGGCGCCACACAGAATGTATCCAAAGTCACCTAGCCTCAAGATTACCACCAGTGCTTAGGTCACTGGAAATTTATACTGTAAGCCTTTTGTTGAACGTTTGAATGGAATAAGAGGCTGAGTCCAGGAAACCTGAGCAAGGACAGGGGCAGGGAAGATTTTTTTTTTAACTCCACATCCCATCCTAGCTTGCTCTCCTTATGCCAGGGGGAAAGCACCCACTTCTTAGCAAGAGTACAACTGAAGAGAGGGAGCACATTATTAAGATTTCCTTTTCTGGGAACAGGGAAAGTGAACATTTTCAAACAGACTTGGGAAGCTCATGTACCGGCACAAGTCTGTATCTAAAAGACTTCCCTGAAGTATATTTAAGAACATATTTATTTATTTATTTATTTATTTATTTATTTATTTATTTAGACATACATGTTGCTTTAAATTCTAGAACTACTGTGTTTTTTTGTGTGTGTGGGGGGGTTAGTTTTAAAAGACTCTGAATATCTCTCTGGTGCAGGAATGCATTACTGTATGGTTCTTTCCTCAGCCCTCACAGGTTTAGGATATCATGGATCGCTTTGGGAAAAAGAGAACCATAAAAGCGGTGCCGCCACCGAGAAGGCCTTTCCTTGTATCTCTCCAAGTCTGGCCTTTAAGGGTTGGGGGAAGTGTCTGTCCAAGTGGGGCTTCTTCAGTGCCTTTCAAGAGATAGGGTGAGCCTTTGTGGAAAGAGATGTCCCACGAGCTGGTCTCCCTTACCTGCAGGTACCACCTTCAGGCTTTGCGCCACCTGTACGTCCTGGCAGCTGAGCCCCGCCTCCTTGTCCCAGTGGACGTGGATACTGATACACCTTGCTATGCACTCCTCGAGGTTACCTACAAGGTAGGCGGATTTTTGGATGCCAAATGGCTTCTTGGAGGGAAGGAAGGAGGGAGGCCATGCTGTTCTTTAAAATGTAGGGAGGGTGTAATGTAAATCTAGCGTTCACCCACTTAAAACATAGTTTTACCTGATCTGCTCACCAGTAACATCATAGGTTCAAAATTACAGCGGTAACTCGGTTTAAGAATGCCTTGGTTAAAGAAAAACTCAGTTTAAGAGAAGACATGATCGAAAATGGAGATGCCTCAGTTTAAGAAAAAATGTCAATGGAATGCCCCGGTTTGTTTTTTCCGTAAGGGATTAAATTCGATGTGTGCTACTCTCATGACGAAAAGAAGGAGGATGCCTCGGTTTAAGAAAATTTTAAATGGAATGCCCCGGTTTGCCTTTTTTTCTGACCTTCAGAATGAATTAATTGGATTTCAATGTATTCCTATGGGAAACCCCATTTTGGTTTAAGAATATTTCACAATTCAAAACAGCCCGGAGAATGAATGAATTACTGTATATACTCGAATATAAGCCTAGTTTTTCAGCCCTAATTTGGGGCTGAAAAAAGGGGTCCTCGGCTTATATTCGGGTCAATAGTTTTAGCCACTGAGGCAAGTTTGGGTCGGTGGCTAAAAGTCATTTTAAACATTGTGCGCCGCTTCTCCTGAGCCGCCCCCCATGTTTAAAATGACTTTTTAAAAAGTCATTTTAAAACAATGTTTAAAATGACTTTTAGCCACCAACTCAAGTACTTGCCTCGGTGGCTAAAAGTTATTTTAAACATCACACATACACCCAGCTCACAAAGGAGGAGTAGCCAGGCCCTGCTGCATTTCCCACCCTAGGCTTATACTTGAGTCAATAAATTTTCCCAGTTTTTGGGGGGTTTAAACTATTACTAGGCCAGGTCACATTATTTGTTTTTGCTGGACCAGGAGAATCACAGAATCACAGAGTTGGAAGAGACCTCGAGGGCCATCCAGTCCAACCCCCTGCCATGCAGAAACCCCCCATCACAGGACTCCCGACAGATGGCCATCCAGCCTCTGCTTAAAAACCTCCAAAGAAGGAGACTCTACCACCCTTCTTTGTGGCTCATATTCCACTGCCAAAGTTTTCAACTCTTTTGCTATTATTTGCGGGGTGTGTGTACAAAGAGTGATAAATCACTTTTGTGGCTTCAAGGAGGGTTATTAAGCATTCTTCAGATTTTTGGATTTCAGAGGAGGATTTATTTATTTATTTATATTTCTATATTGCCCCCTTAGCGCTACCCGGGACGGTTTACAAAAATAGTCAATAATAAAATACCAAAAAGTCATATAAAACACATTTAAAAACCGCCATGTTGCCTGAAGTTGGAAGAATTATCCTTACCTGTCTCCTAACCTTCGATAACCCTGAAGTAAATAAAATAGAATAAAATTGATTCTGTGTGTCCATCCTAACAAGACGAGCCATTACTAGAAATTTGGGCAGGAAGGCGGGGTGGGACACGTGCTAGGCTTTCCAGTGTGCCCCCCCTCAGTGTGTTTTAACTAAAATTCTCGTCATCCCTAGCACCAAGTGATTGGCGGCGTGGCTGGGGATGATGGACTTGGTAGTCCTGACCCATCTGGCAGGTCTACGCCGTCCCACTGCATATCAAAAGAAATTTTTGTTTTTGTTTTTGGTTAAAGCATTTGTTGTCCATTCCAAAGGGGACTCCGTGGTATGAAGAGACCACCGAAGAGCTAATGGCACCCACTCTTCTCCCGGAACTTCATCTGTTAAAGCAGGTAAGGAAGCCAGTTACTTAGCAAGACAATACTGGGCGAAACTGGCGTTGTCACTCCTGCCGCAGTTCCTTGCATGAGCGGTTGGACTCTTCCAGAGCATTTGCAAAGGGCTGTTTGCTGAACAGGGCAATCGGTGCTCATGGAGTGGTAAGCTAGAGATAGCTGGAAACATCACCCGTTCTCAGTGGGCCCTCTGGCCTTATTTTGGGTTCTTCTTCGTGGTCTTCTGTGATTGCACACAATGGGTTAACGTGTGCCAGCATGGTAGACCTCGGAATCTTCTAGAAAGTTATAACAAATCAAGGACCTCCCACCCTATAAAGGCAGGCTCCGCCCTCCTCCTACCTCAGTTCCATACACTTAAAGAGTAGAATGATGTAGACAGCACTGACGTGACGGAAGAGGGGAAGGAGGGCGGGTTTGTGTGGGTTTTGTTTAGTTTTTTCAAAATAGGAACAGCTCCGTGAGCTTTTTAACTCTTCTCTTCCCTGACAGATCTTCGGTTCCTTTCCTTAGCCTCTCTTTGACGAGTGGGAAAAAAATTGGAATAATTTTAATTCCAACAGTGTTTCTCTGGCATCAAGGAGGCAGCCTTGAAATGGCGGCTTGTTGATAAACTTCCAGGCTATTTCCCTGCTGTTCATTCCGACCTGGATCTCCAATGGGAGAGTAGCCCCATTGTGTCCACCTGTACAGGCCCTGGGCACAACATTCAGTCTCCCTTGTTGCAGCTCATGGCTCACCATCCTGCCTGTATTTAAAAAAACGGAGTAGGTTTCATACAGGGCTGGTGAAGGAGAGCCGTCACTGCTTTGATTGTTACAGCGCTAGCTTGTTCCTCGTCTGCAACCCAATTATTTCAGTTATTGCAAACTTGCACTGTGGCGGAAGGTGTTGAAAATGAGAGAAATGCCCCTTTCTTCGTACAGAACATCAGCTCGAGCATTTCATTACAATGATGGCAGCATTGTGAGTTGTCAGGCAATGAGATGTAGCTCTTCTTTCCCCCACGGACATGCAGGAAAGCCCTTCTGAAACATCTATAGCTGTGCCCATGAAGTTCGGTGTGGGAGCAATGCTACCCGTGG
This sequence comes from Phrynocephalus versicolor, assembly GCA_023846285.1. Classification (NCBI taxonomy): domain Eukaryota; kingdom Metazoa; phylum Chordata; class Lepidosauria; order Squamata; family Agamidae; genus Phrynocephalus; species Phrynocephalus versicolor. The sequence continues at coordinate 2,952,539 of JAHTLZ010000275.1, read as the reverse complement.
CTCTTGGGCCCCCATCCATCCTCCTTTCTAGAGGTGCCTGCCAGCTGGGGAAACCCGAAAAGAAGATTGGCCAGATTCCTGAATGATAGGCAGCTAGTAGTTATGATGGCCACATGCTCCTGTGTGCCATCTCTCAGGCTAAGGGTGAATCAGGAAGCAGTATCAATGTTGCTGTATAGTTCGTCTCTTCAGTGTGTATCTGTTTATATATATAACCGATTGTTTTTTTACTTTCTAGATCAGAGTGAAAGGTCCTCGATATTGGGAACTGCTGATTGATTTAAGCAAAGGCCCACACCACTTAAAGTGAGTAGTTATGGTAAAGACTTCACATAGGAACACAGTACAGTGGTACCTCTATTAATGAGCGGTTCTACTCACAAGCAATTTGACTTACACAAGCGGCAATCCTTTGGCTTTTTAAACTGCCGCCTTACGATTGCTAGATAGGGTTTCCCTCACCTATGAATGACAGCTGAGTTTGAAAGGTCTGACCTGTCAAAGTCAGCTGTATTGCCACCTCCTCCTCCTCCTCCTACTTGGTTCCTTTGATCTCTCCCACCTCCCTTCCAAACCGCCCGAGCTGAGTTGGGACGTGTGGCTCGTGAAAGGGAGGCGATTGCATGCTCAACCTTCCCGTAAGAATGCATTGGAATCTGTTTCCTCTGGAATTGATTAATCTATTTTCAATGCATTCCTATGGGAAACCACTGCTCTCCTTATGAATTTTTCTACTTACGAGCATGCACTCGGAACGTATTAAATTAATAAATAGAGGTACCAGTGTATTCAGTAACTACTTCTTGGAGGCCACCTAAATCCATATCTATACTGTCTTACAAACAAAAAAATATCTTGTTTGACTGTGACTCAGCAAGTAGAGCGTGTTTGTTTAACTTAAAAACTAGCAACACCATTTGTTAAAGGAATTCACATACAGCCTCTGTATTCTTACTGCGTTATAAGAACTTAAAGCAGGCAAAGGAATCAAGTGTACAAGATGGCTTGTACAAAAGGAATAAAATGTTTCCATTTACTCACAATTCTTCTTAGATAAAAACAAACATCATATTTTGTAAAAATGTCAACTTGCTG
>JAHTLZ010000275.1:2929188-2951404 GCA_023846285.1 Phrynocephalus versicolor | reverse complement strand
TAGAAAGGAACAATTGAGCTGATTGACATTCACAGTGGCTCTCTCCCAGCTAGAATATTTCAAAGGCATCATATGTACGGCACAACATATTCAATATAAACCTGCCAAATAATTAAATAAGAAATATTTTACAAAACTAAATGGTGTTTTTGTAAAGACATGCATAGGGCAGTGCTGAGAGTGGAATTCCTTATATTGTCATTGTCAAAGATTTTAGTTTTGACAAAATGTCTGTCATATATATTTAACAGATTACAAAGTGGATCCTGTGTAAAATGCTATGTCAGGAGCTAGACAAGAATGTGCATTACGTCTAGGACACAGATGTAAGGAATCATCAGTACTGGAAGGTCAGGATAATTAGACACAGGTGGTATAGCTAAATCACCTTATCCCATGTCGTGTGTGATTGCTTTGTGTCTATAGGTATCAAGCAAACCAGTGTAAATTGGGACTGCCTAAGGTGAGAGGCAGCTTTCCCCATTCTGTGTTATGCTGTGCTTTGTATATTGGTATTATATATTACTCTTTGTCATGTGTACATACGTAATATAAGTTTTCTACTAAGTTCTATTGCCTTGTTCATTTGTCTCCTAGCTCCTTAATCACCAATGCATTTATTCTTCCACAATGCAGCTAATCTCTGCAATTGGTTGATATATTTTCTTCAGCATAACATATCCCTATCTGCAGAATAGGGTTATATACTTTTAACAGTCATATTAATTCCAGTGCAACAAAACACAGCCGCTGAAATATCAATCATCAAGTTGTATGAAGGGCCGTGTACAGAAAATGTGAACCTGTTCATTTTTCTTTCTATTTCGCCAGGTCAATTCTATCAAAAGATGGCGTCCTGTATGTAAAACTGAGAGCTGGGCAGCTTTCCTACAAAGAGGACCCCATGGGTTGGCGAAGTCTGTTGGCACAGACGGTTACCCACCGGAACACAGATGCTCATGCATTCAAGGTAAATTCTATTGTTTTAATGTAAGCTGCCTTGGATCCCCTTTTGGGGAAAAAGTCCTGTAACCACAACACAATGTAAAGTACTGTAATGAGTTTTATTGTTTTGTTATTACAGTGTCATTCTCTGTCTGTGTTTGATACACACATCACACATGCTGTGGTTGCTTGATATATTTGATTTATTACTCCACCCCTTCTTCACAGTGACCACACATGTATGCACATTGTTGGAATAAAAAGGTTATGTAAGATATGGAAAGCTGTAAAGTATACATACCAAACTGGTGGCACTGTCGGTATAGTACAGTTGGACCCCGGTATCCGCTGGGGATTGGTTGCAGGCTTCCCCATGGATAACGAAAATTGTGGATAAGAGAGAACGCCAACACCCCCCCCCCAAAAAAAACCCCTCTGTTGTTTTATGACAGTAGCACACTTTATGGCTGCTGTTTTGCGACAGTAGCTTGCTTTACGGCTGCTGTTTTAACTAGAGTAACTTTCTTTATGGCTGCTGTTTTGAGACAGTAGCTTGCTTTACAGCTCTTGGGCGAGGATAGGGTGTACCTCACCACTGCTGGAAGGAATCTTTTTGCCAAGAGGCTTGAAAATTTGATAAGGAGAGGTTTAAACTGAGTTCTGGGGCGGGGTGGGGCGATCTTAAAGGTAGAAATTCAGAAGGGGTTGTGGGGAATAGCCCAAATGTTGAAGTAGGAGCAGGACAAGGAGTGTTACAGACAATCAGTGTGATAAAAAACAGGTTAAGCAGTGAGCTTGTAAGACACACACACACAGCCTCAAATGTCTCTACACCAATGCACAGAGCATGGGAAACAAACAAGAGGACCTGGAACTCCTAACCTGGAGTACTGTGTCCAATTTTGTGCACCTCAATTTAAAAAGGATGTTGACAACCTTGAGCAGGTCCAGAGGAGGGTGACTAAGATGGTTGAAGGTCCTGAAGAAATGTCTTATGAGAAGCGGCTTAGGGGGGTTGGGATGTTTAGCCTTACAAAAAGAAGGCTGAGGGGGGACATGATAGCTGTGTTTAAATATTTGAAAGGATGTTATATTTGAAAGGATGTTATATTGAAGAGGGGACTGGTTTGTTTTCCATGGCTTTAGAGATTAGGACTCAGGGCAGTGGTTTCAAACTGTGGTAAAAGGGATTCCATTTAAACATCAGGAAGAACTTCATGATCGTTATAGCTGTCTGGCAGTGGAATAAGCTACCACAGAGAGTGGTGGAGTCTCCTTCTTTGGAGGTTTTTAAGCAGAGGCTGGATGGTCATCTGTCGGGGGTACTTTGATGGGCGTTCCTGCATGGCAGGAGGTTGGACTGGATGGCCCTTGAGGTCTCTTCCAACTCTGTGCTTCTAATCTTCTAATGCTGTTTGTGACAGTATCTTGCTTTGCGGCTGCTGAATTATTTATTTAATAAATAATTATTAGACGTGGGTAACTGAATCAGTGGTTAATAAATCAGTGGATACGGGGGTCCCACTGTATTGTTATTATTAACCATTAGTATTATTTCCTCATCCAAAATTATGTTTACAAAGCTAAAGTAGGTTGGGCTGGTTCAGAGGTTTAGGTATCTGGCTTGAGAGTTTGGTTTCATGCTGTGCTTCCTGGGAGGCACAGCAGCCTAGGTGGCCTTGGGCAAGCTGCATAGTCCCAGGGCATCCCAGAAAAAGGGAATGGTCAACAAATTCTGAGTATTCTCTACTTGGAAAAGCCTAGAAAGGGTTGTTGTAAGTCAGAATTGAATTGATGCTACACAATTATTACAGTACTCCCCTGCCATGTCGCGTTTCATATACTGTGGTCCCGGTATATCACGGGACCACAGTATATGAAGGCACTGGCCTGTTTTGGGGCCATACCCCAGGCATTGTGCTGCCCCGAATGAGCCACCAATGGGCTTCCCATGCCTGGCTTCCGGCAGCACTTCTGGTTCACTGGAAGCCTCATCTGGGGCCTCCAACAGGCTTCCCGGTCTTGTTACAGGCCCCAGAAGTGACTTCTGGTTCATTGGAAGCCACATCTGGAGTCCGTAACAGGCCCGGGAAGCCCATTGGAGGCCCCAGGGCAGCATCAGGGGCTGGGGTAAGTGCAGGAGGCCCCAATCGGCCCCCCCCTCCGGTCCCAATCTGACCTGGAGATAAAGGCATTCACATAACGTGGATTTTCCTTTTTTTGCGGGTCGGGTTGGGAATGTAACCCCTGTGATAAGTGGGGGAATACTAAACTTCATCCAGCACAATATGTTTGAGAAGATGAGGGAAGAATTACTTGGCTGTATCAGGCATTTGGTCAGCAATAAGACCCTGTGGATCATTTTTAAGACTGCAACTGTCTGTTTTTGCTATTGCAACTCTTATATTATAGTCTGCTATGACTTTGATCCAGCGAATAGATATGCCAAAGGCTTTGTTATTTTATTGTGTTTTAACGATTCAGTGTTACTGCATTTAGGTTGCTTTACGGATACATAGTTTTAGAAATCAATAAATAAACTGTACGATTGACCTTTTTTGCTAAATACTATAGTAGGTGTTGATTCTGTCATCAGTTCCCCCCCCCCCAAAAGAAGTTCCGTTGTTGGTCAGAAATGTGGTAGGGAGTCACAAAGGGAAGGTGGTGCAGATTGCTGTTTCCCACAACCAACAACACCATCGGAATAATTCCCAATTTAAAATGTTTGTTTTCAGCCAGAGGCCATTTCTGCTTTCACATCTGATCCTGCGCTGCTTTCCTTTGCTGACTACTTTTGCAAACCAGCGGCCAATATGGGGCAAGTACGTTGTTGGGGTGAAACTTAGGTGGGGAAAAAGGGGGAGGGAGGGTTATGTTTTTGTTATGTCACTGAAAAAGGGTTCCTGTTGTTGTTCCTGTTGTTCCTTTTGAATGGCTTGATATTCTTCTAGACAGCAAAATGAGCATCACTGAAGCCAGGACTCAATCTTGAGCATTATTAAAAAAATAATTGACTATGCAAGAGAAAATTACTTGCTATTTGAAAATAATCCAGGCACAGCAAGGTTTGTTATACTTGGCTTCCAGCAAACTAACTGAATGGATTGATGCATAGTGGGCTCATGAAGTCCTTATGAGCCCCCTATTCAGGATCCCAAGCAATTGGGTCTAAAGGTTTTATTTTGAGTTATAGTCCTCTGCTCTGATGGAATGGATGGATATATAAGTGCGGGTGACAAGATGCATGTGTTTTTAACACCAGCTTATCAAAGCTGAGTACTATAGACAGTATGCAGTGGATGCCATGGGCGGTGTATCCCTTTTTGTAAGTGAACCTCTTTCTTTCAGAAACAGGAAGTGTTTGACCTGTTCTCCTCTATCCTGTATGAGTGTGTGACCCAGGAGAATCCTGAGATGCTGCCAGCTTACATAGCAATTGATCAGGTACATGACATTAGGTTTTACTCCATTGACTAGCATGAAACTGCTTTGCCAACTGTGTTTTTCCATTTTAAAAAACCACACACAAACATAGTTCCTTCAGTATTAGTTGTTATCTTCCATCCCGTCACTTCTGACTTATGGTTACCCTATAAATCAGGCATTTCCAAACTTCAGCCCTCCAGATGTTTTGGACTGCAACTCCCACAGTCCTTTGTCATGGACAGTCTAAGCTTAGAATTCTGGGAGTTGTGGTCCAAAACATCAGGAGGGTCGAAGTTTGGACAAGACTGCTATAAATTAATGACCGTCAGAGTGTCTTGCTATTAATAGTGCTGCTCAGGTCCTGCAAACCAAATTTGCGCAGCAGGGTAAACTCAGTCATAGAGTCCAGACTTGTGGCACAGCCATCCAAGTTGGAATGGTCAAAGCTGAGACATCAGAGTAAGAAGCATCCACCTTTACAGAAATAACTTCACAGCAGCTGAAAAGAATGATTGTTCCAGTGGTGAAAGCACAGAAGGTCAATTGCTGACCAGCAGCAATTGTGGAAGCTGATAAGGGTGGAGGATCTTTCCATACATATACCATGTCAGTGACACTCAGGGTTAATACTTGTTAATACTGCACAGAAGGTGGCAACGATAAAGCACTTCCAAATGCTCCAAACCTCAAAAGCACCACGATGAGTCTAGATACTGGGCTTTTGTAGAGGAATCATCTATAAGCAGAGGTCACATTTCCCAAGCTGTTGATGAGTTGGAGGACACATTTCTTGTTGGAGCCACTTTGGGGGGGGGGGGTCTGAGTGAAATGGAAGGCATCAGGTTGGGAAAGGTTCTTCTATAGGATAAAGTTTCATTTCTTCCTGAGCCCATTCCATCTCCATTTTTTCTTTTTCTGCCAGGCTGTGAGAAGATTAGAAAAAAAAGAAATGACCGAGACATTTGACTTATGGCAGATCAAGCTGGTTCTAGAGTTTTTCAATTCCAGAAGCCACCAGGAGAGAATGAGGAAAAATGCCCACCCAGGGATCTTCATGAACTCAGAATTTTTACCTGTGATGAAGTGTTCCATCGATAATACCTTGGATCGGTGGCTACAAGGTAAACGCAACAGCTGCTCAGCACTAGATGTGTTGATAAATGCTGGACGTCTCTGAGTGTGTGTCAACCCCTTCTTTGAAATGACTCAGGTCTGCTTATGTCTTAAAACTTCCGAAACATTTCCAGGTTTTGTGGGAAACACAGAATGTCCTAAAAACCAAGCAGCCATTCTCATTCCCAAAACCATGCCCAAATTCCAAACATTGTATAATTTTGGAAGTGTGGATAAACTGTTCAGTAGAGTCTTCAAAGGAAAATACTGGCAGAGGTGTTGACTAGATGGAGGCAAGTAGGCACACATATGACTGCAGAACTTGCAAGCTTGCTTTTGCGCTCTCTCTCTCTCTCTCTCTCTCTCTCAATTTTGCGGAGGACAGAGGCAGCAGGAGCAGGCCTGCGAGTGTTTGGCTGGACAAATGAATGTGTACGGTCCCACCTTTGGGTTATGAACCTGCTCACTGCTGGAATCCAAACTCAGACAAGCTTCAACCAAAGCGAAGCAAACCTTGAGATGAAATAAATTCACCATCCCCGATTTGGCAACATTAATTACCCATTGAATGAATATACTTTATTGTTTTAGAGTCGTCTCATTTCAGAGCGACCACCCTTATGTTGCTAAAATAGCACTAGGTACACTCAAAAAAGAAGCAGCATCAACAGGCTTAGAAGGACTCCGACGACTGCTCATAAAAACAATTCAAAAATATAGACAAAAAAACTCTCTCTCTCTCTCTCTCTCTGTGCGTGTGTGTGTGTGAAAGAGAGAGAGAGAGAGAGATGGAGATAGCTAGTTTGCAACATTTTGTTCCCATTCCCAGTTGGGACTGTGGCATGAGAACTTCTATCTCTCAAAAAAGAAGTCCAGTAGCCATGACTCAACTTCCAGATAAACTCACCTGGATGACTGAGAATCTTCATAGACATGTTCCTCTCTCTTGTGTCTTGCAGCTGGAGGTGATGTCTGCTTGCACTCCTATTTAACTGGAAACCCCACTGAAGAGTCTCAGCTCAGTATGCTGGCCTGCTTCCTCGTCTATCATTCTGTCCCTACTCCAGGGCAGCTGTTAGCTGCGGGCTTGGAAGGTAAAATTAAAACTCAGCACTGTAAAATAAAGGGGGGGGGGGGGGGGTGCCTGAATGCAGTGAAAAAAATGTGTGGCTTTTAATGACAGAGTTCCCCATCTCATTCTGAGCCCAGAAAACCAAGTGGCACCTTTTGTCCATTTAGGTCAGTGTTTCATGGACTGCCAATTGCCTATCCAGCCCAATGCAAGGTGTTGCTTTTAACCTTTAATACCCCTGACCAGCTTGGGACCAAGCTACCTAAAGGGTCTCCTGTCTTAGTATGAAGCTGTCTGGACGTTAAGAGCTTCCGGAGATGTCCTGTTAAAAATGACAATTTCTGATGCCCACCTAAAAGGTCATGTTTAGAGAAGGCCTCTTTTGTGGTTCCAAGACTAGAATGCACCCCCTTCTGAGCTGTGATCCTTTTTCTACTCTGATCTTAAGAAGAAAGTAAGAATACATTGTTTAGTTAGGTTGTTGATTTATGTATATTTTGTTTTATGATGCTCCTTGTATTTTGTTTTATTAAATGTATTGCTTTATTAGCTTGTCAGGTTATTGCATGTTGTAAACCGCCCAGAGTAGCCCTAGGGCTAGATGGGCAGTATAAAAGTCAAATAAATAAATAAATAAATAGGTTGGCATAGGATATTTTATCTGCCATGCACTGTACACTATCCTTTGTTGATTTTACTGTGGCATTGGTTTGCATGATTTTATGACTTTTTTGCTAAATGCAGTTTTCTCTGTTTCGACTCTTTCAAGGCGTTTGTAAGCACTTGAGGGCTATCTTTTAGTGGAAAGTTTAGGGTATAAATATAATAAAGATAATAAAATAAAATAACAAAATAAATAGAATGACACCATGGGAGCACAGATATAGTGAGATGGTTGGGTAGCTATGTAATTTATATATTAGACAACAAAAATAAAACTACTAAACTGGAGAATTTTTGGTATCTGAATTTAGTTGTGACCTGTGATCATTTCTCCCTTTTATTCTTCTAGGGAAAGCAAGCTTTTCTGAATTGCTGCTGAAATTCAAACCACTGAAAATGCCAGTCCGTGCATTACTAAGGCTTGCCCCTCTGATGCTGGGAGATCCACAAGCCATGGTCTTGTGAACTTAATACAATGAATTTGACCCAATCAAGTGACCAAACGCCAATACCGTGACAGTATTTGAAAGAAGCATGAATGAAGTCAGCCTTGCTTTCGAGTTCACAGACTTGCATCAGATGCATTTTTTCATTCCTTTTTATGTTGTAATGATCAAGAGATGTCTATATATTGTTGGACAGTCAACATACTTGTGCACACTGAAATTTAACTTTTTGTAAATAAAGCTTGTTTGCAAATAAAAAAAATTGAGGGTTTGTCAATGATTTTTGATCATTTCTTATGGTACACAGGCTGCAAAAATAATGGGTAAAAGTTCAAAGTTCAAAATCTCAGGGCAGGGCAAGACCCAGAAGTGGAGCTTATCTTCTCTGAAGGCTCATTTACACGTGAAGTTTCTTCTCATAATGCGCCAAAGATAGGGCAACATCAGTACCAACATTTTTGCCTCCAAAGATGATTCAGCCTTGATTTGATCTTGGACCCACTTGTTCGTCTTTCCGGCGCTGCAGGGTGATCTGCAAAGCACTTCTCCTTCACTGTACTGTATTTCAAACGATTAACCCACCCAGCCCTCCTCAGTTTTCTTAACTCACCAGCTTTCACATGCATGGATGGACACATCCATTCAATTTCTTTTTAACATCTCATTCTAGGTCTCTCCCATTTCCTTCAAATGACTACTTTAAGAGACCACAACCGAGATTTAAAATGCTTGGGGATTAATGGATTAGTTAATATATACAGTGGAGCCTTGTATAACAAACAGTTTGTATAACATAAAAGTTGTACAACATAAAATATTCTGGAGATAGGGGAAATTTGCTTAGCATAATTGCCTATGGGCCAAATCTGTACAACGTAAAAATGGGGTTACTCCATTTTCAATGCATTCCTATAGGGAATTTGTATAAAGGAAAATTTGCTTAACATAATTTCATTTGGAACGAATTAATTCCTTTATACAAGGTACTGCTGTATAACATAATACATATTATAGTTAGTCAAACCTTTGGCCTTCTGGATGTGGGTGCCTGGGCCATGAATAAAAAACATGGGGCCCTCCAGCAATGCAATCATTGCTGGATTGCAGTGCCTCTCAGCCCTAGGGAGCACAGCCCATGAGAGTCATGGGAGTTGTAGTCCCATCTGAAGTGCCACATATTCCTCATCCCGGGACTATCTTTTGCTCCTGGATTTTGGCATCTTATAAATTAACCCACCATACATCCTGGATGAGACAGGAGTCCAGGAATCTGAGCTTGTGCACCGATCATAAGAACATAAGAAGAGCCATGCTGGATCAGGCCAAAGGCCCATCTAGTCCAGCTTCCTGTATCTCAAAGTGGCCCCACCAGCGCAGGAGACTAGATCTCCGTCTCCTGATACCTTTCTCTTGCAGATCGGAAGAGCGCTGGCCACTCTTGTTGGAGATGCTGGGGTTTGTAGTCCCATAAAAGCGAGGTCACTCATTCATGGGATTGCTTTGGTGCCCACCGGACTTGAGACTGTGAAACAACAGTTTTCAGGATTGGAGCCAATCATACATTCGTATCCTCAAACCCCTTAAAAATAAAATAATAATAAAACCCCAAATCCAATGGAGATGTTATTGGAAAGCAACGACTAATCCAGAGCACGTTCGCTTTCGTGAGTGTAAATCTCGTGGGTAGCTCGGAGCTGAAGGATCTCGGTTGCGCTGCTTTTCCTCTCGGAGGTTCCCCAAGAGGCTGCAAGTAACCTTTTGTGGCTTGTCATTCGGGCTCTCTGTCTGAGAGAAGTTTCCGGTTTCCTTCTGCCTTGTTTCTTTTATTTCCCCTTGGCGAGCTGACGCCCGATTTGAAATGAGCCGGTAACGTGACCCGGGCCAATGATGCGGGTCGAGGAGGCTGGGTTTCATTTCTGGCGCCCGTTACAAACTCGCGTTGGGCACGTCCTTCTGTGGCGCACGTGGAGAGGGCGCCGGTGGGCGCTGGCGAGCCTGCAAGGCACGTCCCTCCTCTTCGCCTCTCTCTCTCTCTCTCTCTCTCTCTCTCTCATTCTGTCTGTCTGTCTGTCTGTCTAAACTAAAGCCCAGTAGCTCTGGCTAGGAAGGAAGGCCGGCCAAGGTAAGGGAGGGCCGGCCACAAGATCCAGACCCCTCGATCCGAAGCCGTCTTGGCGAGGCGCCGGCCCCCATCGCGTCTCCAAAAATATATATCCGTATCTCGAAGGGGACCCCAGCTGACAACGTGCGCCCCCACCCCAGACGCCCGGAGGAGCTTCGTAAGTCCCTTTTGATGTGTAGGCATCAATCACGAGGCACGTGTGAATGGGATGAAGTCTGCGCAGATTTCGTTCGAAACTGGGTTTCATCACTGGGGTGGAGTGGGTTTAGGTGGGGGGTAGAAAACGTGGGGAAACGCCCATCGCTTGATCGGAAATCTTGGGCTTGCATTTCGTGCCCCACTCCCCGCGCACGCCTTGCTTTCAGATGCTCAAGTTCCTACGTTTCCTAAAAGTCCGTGATTTGATCAGTAAACGTGTCCTGAAGTGTTCGGTGGAGACCGAGGACTCCCTGTGTTGATGAGGACTAGCAACTTCATAGCGCTGGGGTTGACAAACTGTACTGTAATTAGCGTCTTGGAAAGGAAGTCTGGGAAATAGATATTACATCTTGCTTTATGACTGTAGAAAGTAGCCATATTTCAGATGAGAGAATTATAGTATTTGTTCGAAATAAACTTTCCACTGGTACAGCATGCTATATGCATGTGGAACATGGGCACTGAAAAGCGAGATTTTTGAAGTTGTGGACAGTGGGAGAAAGTATCCACAGCACTGGAAAGAAGGCTAAAATGCTGTTTATGCCCAGTAATATTACCCATGGAGAACATAAAAAACTGTCCCTGTTTGCCTAATGCCTTCTGTCTGGTGTTTGGGGGCCATCAGGCTTACAGGCTATTGGAAACTGAAATGTATATCCCATCCCATATTATATTGCACACCTCATTCTGCTGCTATATGTCTGAAGAAATGAACATATAGTCCACAAAACGTTACATTAAAATATGAGAGTTAGTCTTTAAGGTGCCACATGTTTTGTGTCTTTGTTTTGTTTTGTTTTTCTTTGATTTTTGCCTGAAATTCTTGGAAACTGACAGCTCCAAATACTGTAAATTAGTTTCCAGTTCTTCTTGGTTCTTTGGTTCATGAAATAAGCCTTGATCAGCTGGAGCTTGTCCCTCCAAATGTCCTTAAATGGAAACATTTGAAAGTAATTAAACACCATTAAACCAATCAAGTGACTTTGTTCCATTATGGTTAGTAGATGGAAGAGCAGAGCCTCTCCTTGTAATGTTGAGGGTTACACAGCTCATTCACAAGCAGCCTCTAGTTGTAGATACAGTAACTACCTCATTGGTAGCCTGCTTTCATCCTCTGTTTTTTAATGTTCACAGACATTTGTTTTGAAAAATGAGGCGTGCTTGTTGCCATTTAGATGTGGGGAGCTAATAAGTGACAAAAAGCTGTCAGGTGTTCAGGAGCAGCCAATTTGACTGTAACCTTTCAGATAAGGGCTGGGTTTTTGTTTTTGTTTTTGAGGGGGGTGACTTTCACTGCACCCAATTTTACCTCAGTGCAGGAGATGGGAGACAGTTGGTAAAACATTAACCGATTACCTGACAAAAGGAAGGGAACTGGCTTCCAAATAAGGTGAAAAGCAAGATTATGGCTCTGCCCCCTCCTGCGTGAGACCACAGTCGAAACCTCTGCTTCCTCTGGCATTCTTCCTCATTTCAGTCAGTACCAAGATGTCATGTCCAGGTCTTTATTAGTAAGAAAGAATGGCTGTGAAAGTCCTCAGGCAACACCGGTGGCTGATGTCTGTTTATCCACATGCATGGAGAGTAGGCGTACAGGTATGCATGTGCAATCGTGCATGCTCATTCTGTCCCTCTAAAAAAAACTGAAGATGGCGGTAGGTTTCCCAGGGGAGGAAACCAGAGTAATCCAAGTAAGATGCAGTGCTCTATCCCATGTGTTAGATAAGACGGTGGTTGTTGCCAGAATCATTGGATTCCACCACAGTGTAATGTTTTCCTGGCAGAGATTGGGACAATATCCAGTTTGTCCCTTCGCTGACAGAGATTGGCCTATGGCAGTGGTGGCGAACCTTCGGCACTCCAGATACAGTGGACCCTTGTATAACAAACAGCTTGTATAACATAAAATCTGTACAACATAAACAATTCCAGAGATAGGGGAAATTTGCTTAACCTAATTGCCTATGGGGGAAATCCATACAACATAAAAATGGGATTACTCCATTTTCAATGCATTCCTATGGGAATTTGTATAAAGGAAAATTTGCTTAACATAATTTCATTTGGAACGAATTAATTCCTTTATACAACGTACCACTGTACTTTGGACTACAACTCCCAGAATTCCGAGGCTAGATTGCCAGTGACAAAGGACTGTGGGAGTTGTGGTCCAAAACATCTGGAGTGCCGAAGGTGCATGTGTGTGGTGAGGGTGTGAGTGGATTCACAGACCAGAATTGTGTCATTTGTCAGAAGTTACCCTTTCATTTAATTCTTCTGCAGTGTGGATGGTTATTCTGCCTTTTAACTTTGTGAAACAAGTTTCAACTACTAAAACCTGTTTCTTCTTCTTTGTGTATCACAAAAACCTGAAGCTAAGATGTAGAGGAGCAAAGCAGTGACCCTGCAGATGTATCTCCATGCTAAGCTTAAAGCCTTTAGAACAATGGTAGGGAACCTTCGGCACTCCAGATGTTTTGGACCACAACTCCCACAGTCCTTTGCCATTGGTACTCTAGGCTTGGAATTCTGGGGGTTGTGGTCCAAAATATCTGGAGCGCTGAAGGTTCACCACCACTGCTTTAGAGGAAATCATTTTACTGTCATGCCTCTCCCCACCCCCAGCTCCTCAGTCCATGAAGAGGGTCTATCTTGGCCCTGGATTTTTTTTTCAGGGCTCGGTCTCTGTTGTTGTTGTTGTTGTTGTTGTTGTTGTTGTTGTTGTTGTTGGTGGTGGTGGTGGTGGTGGTGGTGGTGGTGGTGGTGTGTGTGTGAATGTGTGATTTTCATAATTTTCTACCCTAAATAGCCTTGCTCAGCTCTGGTAAACTCACGCCTGTGAGTTCCTTTAAGAGACTGGATAGAAGGCTGCGTGAACCTTGAGCCAGCTACTTGGGATTGAACCCCAGGCTGTGAATCAAGTTTGGCTGCAGAATCTTTTCTTCTCAATATGTGCCCAAAATAGGACAGCCTCAATTTCATAAATTTTTGCTTACAAAGATATTTCGGGCTGGATTTGCTCTAGGGTCCACTTGTTCCTCTCTCTGACCATCCACGGTATCTATAACGCTCTCCTCCAGCACTATATTTTAAACAAATCATTGTTTTTCCTGCCAGCTTTCTTTATAATCCAGCAAGAGTGGAAATGGTCTTGACCTTGCTCTCAAATGGCCCATCTTTACAATTGATATTTTTCTCTAATTCCTTCACTGCTGCCCCATTAAGTCTCAGAGTTTTTTTTTTTGGGGGGGGGGAGGTTTTCAGGCTTCTTTGGGATTGGTGATTGAACCAAGGTTTACACAGTCTTTAACCATTTCAATTCCTTCATTGTCAATGGGGCAAAAAAATCAAAACTTTATCCATCAACTCATGGGCTTTGAGCTATCCGTGACAGATCAGGAAAGAGATCTTGGTGTGCTGCTGGACAGCTCAATGAAGGTGTCTACCCAATGTGCGGCAGCAGTGAAGAAGGCAAATTCCATGCTAGGGATTATCAAAAAGGGGATTGAAAATAAAACAGCCAACATTATAATGCCATTGTACAAGACGATAGTAAGGCCCCACCTGGAGTATTGTGTACAATTCTGGTCACCGCATCTCAAAAAAGACATAGTGGAACTGGAAAAGGTGCAGAAGAGAGCGACTAAAATGATTACTGGGCTGGGGGACCTCCCTTATGAGGAAAGGCTAAACCAGTTGGGGCTCTTTAGTCTGGAAAAAAGGCGCCTAAGGGGGGATATGATTGAGAAGTACAAAATAATGCAGGGCGTGAGTAAAGTGGATAGAGGGACGCTCTTCTCCCTCTCACAAAATACCAGAGCTAGGGGACATACACTCAAATTGAGGGCTGGGAGAGCGAGAACAGACAAAAGAAAATATTTTTTTGCCCAGCATGTTGTTAGTCTGTGGAACTCCCTGCCTCAGGATGTGGTAATGGTATCTGGCCTGGATGCCTTCAAAAGGGGATTGACCAGATTCCTGGAGGAGAAGTAAATCAGAGATTACAAACCATGATGGAGAGGTGTAATCTCCAGGCTTAAAACCAGGGTACTTCAAGGACAAGATGCAGGGGAATGGTACCAGGAGACAGATATCTAGTCTCGTGCGCTCCTGGACGCATTTGTTGGGGCCATTGTGAGATACAGGAAGCTGGACTAGATGGGCCTTTGGCCTGATGGCTGCTCTTATGTTCTTATGTTCTTATGTTTCTTATAATGTTAAAGTTTTGGAAGTCATGTTTTTGGTTTCTGAATGTTCAGCTGCAGTGTTGCTTTGGCACTTTCTTTCACTTTCATTCAAAGTCATTTCAAGTCATTGCTGCTTTCTGCCAATAAGATGGTGCCATCTGCATTTCTTAAATTATTGACATTTCTTCTACCAATTTCAACTCCTTCATTTGTGTTTACAGTAGTCTTGTTTTCTGTATGATAGTTTCTATTTACAAGAGTCCCTATCACTACAAGAAGAATTATGCCTCTTGTACCATTGCTTTCATCTTGCCTGATCTTTATCCTATTCAGGAAATATGAAGAATGAGCATGCTACTTGTTCATAGTAAACCAAGATAATCCAGGAATCCTGTCTTACTGTTTTTTGCAAATACTGTACATCTATTAGTGCACTGGAACATTTTATGACTCTGAGTCTTAAAGGGAAGGAGAAAACTCAGTATAATAGCTCCTTATTCAATGCAAACATATAACTATATCTTTTGTTGATATTGGCTTGTGGCTTCAGTTTCCCTGTTCCCCTTTTACAAAACAAAAGCTACACTCAACTCTCCCAGGACTCTGACCCAACATTGGTTTTCCTTCCAGAAAAGAACTTCAAGCACAGATAGCAACAAGGCATGGTCCAACACAAATTCAACAAGTGATCCAAGGCTATTCCCTCGAATTTGGATGCAGCCAAAGGCTTTTTACTTGTGCTACCCCAGCATGTGTGAATTTTCGCGTTTAAAAGAGTTTCCTCTATTGATCAGTATTCCTGCCCAGTTCCCCAAAGAAGGGTTTGTATAATCGAATAGCTAAGGCGGCTCTCCACTGCATCTTGATAAAGTGGACTGTGTTGTGCACAAGAAGGTGTGCCAACCCAGTACAGCATTCTTGAAGGTGCCGCTAGACTCTTTGCTGGTTTTGCTGCTGGAGAGTCGTGATGAATACTAGCCCTGAAGACTGCCTAGTTTTTTCAGTCCTTTATATTATCTTCCAATAGTCAAACAGAAACTCACAGGATAGTAAATTACAGTATGGGGTTAATCCTGTGTGTTCTCATGATCCTCCTTTGCTCATTTGTGAACTGGAATGTGGTGTTTTTTAAAAAGTGTAATAACTTGCTCATCATCAGCAGGTCATCTATAAGACAGAAGTCTACAAGCCATGACTGAGTGTGAAACCAAGAATTGGCTTCTGCTAGCCAGCTGGGGAGTCCATTTCTTCTATGATAATGCCACCCTATTATACATTTGTATCACTCCTTAAACATCTCACTTCCCTTGAAAGTTCTATTAGGCTTGCTATAAGGAGGATCCAATTTGACAGCACAGAACATACACAGACTACAGTAATTTGTGACCAGCATGATATTGATTTTAAAAAGTTTGCTTTTTAAATCAGTGTACAGACATGGGGAACAGAGTTAGGCTCTTCAAAGTTTTATTGATTTTTAGTGAGGAAGAGGTAATCGAGTTAAACTACACAATTTTGTAGTAAAAATTCCTCCATTTTTTTTCTTGTCAGGGTCCTCCACAGTACCACTCCCCGCTGAGCCCGTTTATTCAGCAGCACTGCCATCTGGTGGACTTAAAATGGAGAAATTTTTTAAAGAGATAATTTCACACTCCTGAAACAGGAAGTATGAAACCTAACTCATGTGACTGCTATGTGAATACGTAACTGACATTAGTTGAAAGGTACAATTGTTTTTTTAAAAAAACATGTCTCTTTCAAGTTCCATCACCTATGGCAGGAAAGATGCAAAATTTCCCACAACGCAAAGTTTTTCATTGGTTCAAAAAGTTGGTTGTGTTGCAGGCAACATGTCTGATGCCAGTTTTTAGGATCTTTTAAAAATGAAGTTCTCTCTCCAGCCTAAACAGCATCAGTTGCATTCAGGGCGGCCATCTTTCTCAGGAACCTGCCTGAGCTTCCTTTGCTGTTGTTGTTCAGTCCTTCAGTTGCATCCG
Organism: Phrynocephalus versicolor; assembly: GCA_023846285.1. Classification (NCBI taxonomy): domain Eukaryota; kingdom Metazoa; phylum Chordata; class Lepidosauria; order Squamata; family Agamidae; genus Phrynocephalus; species Phrynocephalus versicolor. The sequence continues at coordinate 2,935,235 of JAHTLZ010000275.1, read as the reverse complement.
ACTCTGTGACCCCATGGTCTAGAGCACGCTAGGCCCTCCTGTCTTCCACTGCCTCCTGGAGACTGGTGAAATCCATGTTGGTTGCATCGGTGACGCCTCCCGACCACCTCATTCTCTGCTGTCCCCTTTTTCTTTTGCCTTCAATCTTTCCCAACATCAGGGACTTTTCCATGGACTCTTCTCTTCTCATGAGGTGGCCAAAGTACTGGAGCCTCAGCTTCAAAATCTGTCCTTCCAGTGAACATTCAGGGTTCATTTCTTCCAGGATAGATAGGGTTTGATCTCCTAACAGTCCAGAGGGACTCTCAGGAATCTCCTCCAGCACCACAACTCAAAGGCGTCAATTCTATGGCAACCAGTCTTCTTTATAGTCCAGCTCTCACTTCCATACATCACTACAGGAAAAATCGTGGCTTTGACTATCCAAACTTTTGTCAGCAAAGTGATACCTCTGCTTTTAAAGATGCTATCTAGGTTTGTTATCACTTTCCTCCCAAGAAGCCGGCATCTTTTGATTTTGTTGCTGCACTCACCATCTGCAGTGATCAAGGCGCCCAAGAAAATAAACTTTGTCATTGCCTCCATTTCTTCCCCTTCTATTTGCCATGAGGCGATGGGACCAGTGGCCATGATCTTAGTTTTTTTTTATGTTTAGCTTCAGCCCATTTTTTCACTCTCCTCTTTCACCCTTATTAAGAGGTTCTTTAATTCCTCCTTACTTTCTGCTATCAGAGTAGTATCATCTGTGTATCTGAGGTTGTTGATAAAACTGTTCTCACGACTAGGGGTTCAATCCCAGGTAGCAGTGTCATGGTTGATTCAGCCTCCCATCCTCCCGAGGTCAGTAAAATGAGTAACCAGCTGGCCGGGGGGGGGTAATGTGTAGCCTGTGTACTGTAATTAAACTGTAAACTGCCTAGAGACTACTTGAAGTGGTATGGGGCGGTATATAAGCAGAAAACTTTGATGACCATAGAGCTGCATCTCTATGGTCATCATGGTGGGTGGATGCTCTCTAGCTGCAGCTCTCTAGCTCCAGCTCTATGGTCATCCTGGTGGGTGGTTACTTTGTAGCCCGTTTCTCATATATATGGTCTCCAATCCTGCTGCTTTATCTCCATCTCCTATTCCTATTATATGCAACAAATCAATCATGAAAGGTAAATTTTTTAAAACAGCCTCTTGGGGAAGCCTCCGCAAGGGTTGCAGCTGGGGCTGGGACATGCGCTGGGTCCAGAGGCCTCTGCAAGGGCCCGAGGCTTCCCAGCATGGAGAACCGGGCAGGGGTGGGGTGGGGAGGCTTGTCTTTGTATTTTACTCTCCAGCCATGCCTCTCCGGGCCTCCCAAGAGCATCATGGCTACAGAGTAAACTGGGTTGGAGATGGACCAGGACCGCAGTATGTATGTGGGAATATAAACTAGGTGTGTCCTGTGGTCTGGTGCATTTTATGGGGCAAAAAATACAGTAATCAAAATCATTTGCTTTTAAACAAGCACCTTCCCAGTCTACATGAACTTGGAGAACTCTGGTTCTTTTCTTTTCGCTTGTTGAACTTAGCCAGGATCTAACCATGATTTATAATCCTTGATTTGATAACCAATGAAAGTTCAAACTAGGAATGGGAAACCTCGGACTTGAGAAAGAATCTGACCTTTTAAAGATCCCCACAATGTCCTCTGGAGTTCCACAAGTGGCAGCACTACTGTCCAAATGCCACAATTGTACCACAAGTTTCCCAACTCTTAATTAAGCCATCTTGAGTTGTTTCTGAGGACAAAGGTGTGGTGAAAATATATTTAATAAATAAATAATTTCCTGCATTTTAAGTTAAAATGTGAAGTATTTTTTGTCCCCTTTATTGCATTTTGTTCTTTCAGTCACCTCTGAGAACTTTAGTCAGATATAACAGTGGTTACCTGCCCTTTCACGGTTCATATACTGCGGTCCCGCTATATCACAGGACCACAGTATATGAAAAAAGGCCCCCTGGGTTAAGGGGGAAAAAGCCTGTTTCAGGCCTCCCATACTTACACCCAACCTGGCGCTGTCCGGAATGGGCCTGCGAGGGCCTTCACAGGCCTTCTAGAGGCCCCAAAAGGGCCTCCTTGCGAACCAGAAGTGACTTCCGGATCGCTGAAAATTATTTCTGAGGCCTCCGGGAAGTGCAAGAGCCCCCAGCTAGGCGCCCCAGGGCCGACCTGACCTGTATCCGGATATCACGGATTTTCAATTATCACGGGTCAGGTCGGGTCGGGTCCCTAACCCCCGCAATAGGCGGGGGTGGGGGTGTCACTGTAATTTGGCCTATAGGAGCCCAATGAACTTTTGTTCCTTTAGTTTAAAGAAACTATTGTTCTTCGTTTTTCATGGTGTGGAAAAACTGTGGTTCAAAACTGGATATGGATGAACAAACAGATGCTAGAGGAAACAACTACAATGAGGGAAGTGCCCAGCTGAACCTGAGATACTGCAGAGTGCTCTTAGCTGCTGTAGAAAACCTTACATCCTTCCCACCCACATCAAGGGGTGTTTCTGCTGTGGACAGAATTTGATTATTTCCAATATATGATGAATCAGTAGCTTCTAAAAGGTCCTGTAACAGCTCTTGGAGACGAAGGGCTATAACTTCCTTTATTAAGTGAATCCATCTCACATTATGTCTTGTTCCTCTTTCCCTACCATCTTCTTCTTTCCATCATCATCATCATCATCATCATCATCGTCATCATCATCATCATCACACAGAAGACAAGATAACTACGCTGGATTTTGTATTACCAATCACTAGGTGAACGCTTCCCAAGCGTTTAGGACTATGTAACGTATCGGCGAATTATGCGAGCAGATCCCAGTAAGGTGGCTTTCTGCAGCTGACTGATGGTGACTTTGTCAACTCCAATTTCTTCTAAATACTTGCTTAGCTCTTTAGGGACTGCACCCAGCATGCCGATTACCACTATTATTATTATTATTATTATTATTATTATTATTATTATTATTATTATTATTATTATTATTATTATTACAGTGGCACCTTGTATAAAGGAATTAATTCGTTCCAAATGAAATTATGTTAAGCAAATTTTCCTTTATACAAATTCCCATAGGAATGCATTGAAAACAGAGTAATCCCATTTTTATGTTGTATGGATTTTCCCCATAGGCGATTATGTTAAGCAGATTTCCCCTATCTCTGGAATTTTTATGTTGTACAAATTTTATGTTATACAAGCTGTTTGTTATACAAGGGTCCACTGTATCATCATCATCATCATCATCATCATCTATACCTCGCCATCTGGCAATAAGGCCACTCTGGGCAGTTTACAAAATGCATCATATCAAAACAGAAAAATACACAATGTAAAATAACAAATAAAAAATACACATGACTAAATCTACAGTAAATTCGTAAACACATAGTCAAAAAGAAAAGATAGGCAAAGACGGCATAAGAACGAAAGACCGGATAGTGAAAAAAAGCAATAGTTGTGGCAACACGGATTGCATAATATTACTTCCTCTTAATTCCTCTTGGGAACACTGACGTCACCAAGGCATTAATTGCAGCATGTAGGAAAGTAGGGTGTGGTTATGAGACTACATGTTATTGTTGTTTCTTGTAAACTTTTCTTATTTTTAGATGCCTAAAGTGTGGTGGGACTTCCTAAAAACGGGATCAGTATCTGCTGATTCATTTATCCTCTGTCTGAAAATATTAAATAAATACTGGTAATATGCATCTATACACATCTGTACCTAGGTATTTCTAGGGTGTAATTACCAGAAATGGCCACGAGTCAGAGCCAGAGACCAGGCAATGCATAGAGTTTGATTGTTCTGCAATTTTTGACCCACTCACCCAATACCACAGCCTCAGTGTAGTAGTTTTAATTTCTAGTAAGAAATCCAGTGAGATATTTGTTTTGATACGGAAGCTACATATTTATATCTTTATCAGCCCATCTTCGTGACACTGTCTTTCAATGCCGCACTTCAGAATAACCAGTCCTTTTTCCTGTTCTTCATTACAGTATCTGTAAAGATCTTTTCTAATTCCTTCCTGGTTGCTTTTCCACATCATGGTCTCTTTTTGACATCTTGCTACAATTAACTTAAGCTCATCATGGTCAAAATATTCTTTCGTACGTTCTGTCTCCTTCCTTGAAGTAAACTCCTCATGAGAAACATATAACGTGCCTCATGATTTTAAAAAAAAGTTACACTTCGGGGAGGTTATAATATCTTACCTTAGGAAACAAAAGTTCCAAGTCTTAGAAATTCGTCTTGGAAGTTCAAAAACAGCAATTCCGAAAAATGGATATTTTTCTCATCAGTAGGTGGCACCAGCAATACACTTGAAGCTGGCAGTGTAGTGTGTGCTTGCCTTGCCTTCATTTTTCATGTTTTTCTTGAAGGCGTATATTTTTAAAGTGCAAAACAGAATCATTTTAAAACACACGCACAAGAGCCGGGGATGTCTGTAAACATGCGGGCCAAAGAGCAGCTGCCACTTCTGATCAGAACCACAGAGCAGTTACCAAAAGGTTTTCTAAGGACACAGTTTAAAAAAAAAGCTAGTTCCTCTGGGGCTCTAATTTAAGAGCTTTGCAGTCAAAGCTCAGTGACTCATGTAAACAGAAGTGGCGCAACTGGTGAGTAACCCTGATAGTGCCTTTCTGTAAATATTTAATCACAGGCAGCTTCTAGTGAGCCAATCAGATTTTTAGCATTAAGACAATTAAAGTCTTAGAGGAAAACAGATGAGGAATGAGAAGGAGCTGCCCCTTTTTAACACATGCGATGTGCCACTCTTTTTTTAAAAAAAACCTTTATTTTGGTCTTGTTTGTTTTATGCATTTTAATTTTGCTTGCCTTCTTGTAAGCTCCCCTGAAAAAGTGGTAGCATTTAAACATCTGCAATAAATCAATTGTCACTTTTCAGTATTCATCCAAATATATGCTGCAAATGGAAAATATGTGATTTTTTTAAAAAGTTCCTCTTTCACTGTTCCTTTCTCTTAGTTTTATGGGACAGTTCTGTCCCGCCTTACTTCCCTCAGTACTGTAATTTTATACAGTCAGGCATCATATAGGTAATATGATGATGTCACAGTACTATATCACCCAATAAAATTTGACTATGTGAAGCTAATGGCCACTGAAGCCAACACTTAGCCTTTATAAAGCATTAGTGTGAGAGGGAAGGGAATGCCTCTGTTGCCATGGTTACCAGATGATGACAACAAGAATGAAGTTGGGCCAAATTGCCTTCACTTAAAAGCACTCCTGTAAATGTTTCCACCCACTTCTGAAATCTAAAACTGAAAAAAGTTAGACTTTTTTCTTATTTAGGGTCCTGCAAACAAAATGACATTTTAGAGAAAATGAATAAGGAACATAATCACATCCTCTACTCCTCGGCTGAGGAGCGGAGGAAGTGTTTAATTTGCCGATATCCTGAAGTGGCTCTCTTACAAGTCACTTCACAAAATTAGAAATTCTCAGTGGAACAAATTTTGACTGCCAGAAGGCTTACTTTCAGTTCTTTTCCAGTTATCAGATGCACTAGGTAAAAAACCAGACCCCAACTCCCACAATCTCTAGCCAGTATAACCAGCGGCCTAGCGTTCTGCTGGCTCTTAATAGTGGATGTTGTACATCAGTCGTAAGTTGAGAAAGGCTGGTCTAGAATCACATTGTTCAGTACCGTCCAAAAGCCAGATATGCCATAATACTGAAGGAGGAATTCTGGAAGTGATGTGAAGTCATTTGAACCTCACTCTGGGTGCTTTTACACGACCCCTAAAATCCGAGGCAAAGGGCTCCCAGATGCGGAGCTTAAAATTGTTTTCCCACCAGCTCCGGACTTCAAAAAAAAATTAAGTACGACCATGCCCACCTAAGCACGTCCCAGCACATTTTCCAAGTATCTGGTCTCCAAAGGTGAAAAATTTCTGATGCGGGTTGCAAAGCAGTGAGTGCTGGGCTCTCTTCCCTTCTTCTTCTTCTTCTTCTTCTTCTTCTTCTTCTTCTTCTTCTTCT
>JAHTLZ010000275.1:2893851-2914553 GCA_023846285.1 Phrynocephalus versicolor | reverse complement strand
TTGATTGATTGATTGATTGATTGATTGATTGATTGATTGATTGATTGGTAGTCAACCATGATGCCACATTTCATGATTATATCCAAAGAAACCTCTCACCGTTAAGTCTATGTATCCCTATTTGGGAGATTCAGAAGTCTCAGTATTGTGTGGGTGACTCCGGTCAGATCAGAGAGGGCTCAGATCGCACCACCACAGATTGGTCCCCAGTCTGAAGCACCAAAGTCCTCACCAGACTCCTAAGGAGCGAACCCACACATGGTCCTCTTACATTTATAGTCTGTATTTCTTCCAGTGAATTTAAGGTGGGACATATGGCTCTCCGCTTTAGCGTCACAGGAATCCTGTGAAGGAAGTCAGGCTGAGTGTGACCGGGCAGTGAATGTTGTAGGAGGTGAGGACAGCATGCCAGTTCTCATAAGTCCTATTTCAACATTCAAATCTCTGAACCACACCTCAGCATTTATATAGGACCTTATAATATATATAGGGCTGCACAGATGGAGAGTGGCCGCTTACAATGGCCAAAAAGGAGGCCTCCATCTCTACCGCCTCAAAAGGAAACTGACAGTGATTTGTATTAAATTGTGTATGCAAATTTATATATGCAGATGTAAAATGAGGAATTATTAAAATAATTAAATTATTAAAATAATTTAAGTAGAATGATGATACAGTCACACCTGACTTGGGATTACACAGGCTACACATTAATTTGTGCCCCTTATTTTACTGACTTCAGAAGGATGGAAGGCTGACTGAACCTTGAGCCTGCTACCTGGAATTGAACTTGAGGTCGTGGGCACTGCGTTATGAGGCTCTTCACACCAGATTAGAATCAAGCAGCCTTTCAAACAGAGGTCCTCCAATGTCCTTTCAAAGAGAGAACTGTCCTGTGTAATGATGACAAGTGGCCATCATAGCCCTGAACCTCCTTTGCAGAAGAGCTCAACACTGTTTGCATTTGCATGGCTGCTGTCATTTAGAAAATAAGCCATGGTTTACAAAGGCTGAGACTTTTCAGCACATTGTATAGTTTCAGTAACCATCAAGTACCTAAATCAGTGATGGCAAATATTTTAGAGGCTGAGTGCCCAAACTGCATTTCCAAACCCATTAATTTTTCGCAAAGTGCCAATACAGCAATTTGACCTGAATACAGGTGGCTGTGAAGGGACGATGTCGGGTGCCCACAGAAAGGGCTCCTTCAAGTGCCACCTTTGGCACCCGTGCCATAGGTTTGCCCACCCTGTCCTAGAATCATTCAGCATCAACGAGTGAATCGATGGTGGAATAAAACAGTGGTCCAGAAATGGGATTCAACACCTCCGCTCTCCCTTGCTGTATCTGCATTCCAAATCAGGTTTTCAAAAACCTTATTCACTACGACTTTATTGCATGCTTCACTAACAGTTTGCTCTTTTGATGTCCTTCTGAGTACTAGCTTTTTCATGCAAGTTTTTTTTTTTAAATAGTGTATGAAAAAACATGATGCACTATCCACCAGGTGTGCTCACTCACAATGGGAATTAAATTTTCTGGACCCACCTGGATTAGCTGTGAGTCCAAAGCATTGATGAAGGCACTTGTGTTTCCCATGTCAAAATTAATAAATAAATTGAATATTAAATTACAAAAACGAGGCAAATCCATAAGGAGCAAACCTCTGCCCTACAAAGCCCATATGTGGATGCTGTCTTTATTTTGAGTAGCAAAAGTGCTATTGATATCTGTAAACGTTCAAGTTTGTCAAAAATCTTAAGCAGGGTAAAAAAAAAAGGTAAAGGTTCCCCCTGTACATGCGTGCTAGTTGTGCCCGACTCTAGGGGCGGTGCTCATCTCTGTTTTCAAGCCAAAGAGCCTGTGTTGTGCAAGTCCATGGCCATGTGGCCAGCATGGCTGAATGTATTTCTGCGCATGGAACACTGTTTATCTTCCCTCTTTTTACAGCGGAACCTATTTATCTACTTGCATTTACATGCTTTTGAACTGCTGTTTTGGCAGGAGCTGTGGCTAAGCGGGAGCTCGCTCCTCTACGTGGCACCTGGGATTCGAACCACTGAACTGCCGACTTGGCAGCCCAAGTTTCAGTGCTGTAACCCACTGAGCCGCCACACCCCCAACAGCCACCATGCCCCAATGATATAAAATAAGGGGCAGGGGGAAGCAACAGGAAAGTCAAATACTGGCTTGATGGCTTCAGCATCAATTTTGGACTTGCCTGCTTTCAAACTACAGGAAAAGAGATTCAATTTAAACATTAGGAAGAACTTCCTGACAGTTAGAGCTGTTTGGCAGTGGAATATGCTGCCACTGAGGGTGGTGGAGTCTCCTTCTTTGGAGGTTTTTAAGCAGAGGCTGGATGGCCATCTGTCGGGAATACTTTGATGGGGGTTCCTGCACGGCAGGAGGTTGAACTGGGTGGCCCTTGAGGTCTCTTCCAACTCTATGATCCTTCTTCATTTTCTGCTTTTTATGTCACTTAGACTGAAAAGAGTCCTGAACAACCTGGAAGCTTGCACACGTTAATGGTATTTTGGTTGGTCATAATAGAGACATGTGGACAGATCACATACTCATGTTTGAATTGTATCCATATAACAACTCATGGGAACATAGAATCTGTTAATAGATGTCTCTGGATTATTTCTCTGGTCTTCCCACTTCAGCTTAACGTCTGACATGTTGCATATACCCATGGAATCATTTCAAAACATGATTGCCAGGATGACACATTTTGTTCTGAAAACGAACCTCAGTTCCCCCCCCCCCCCGCGGTAAAGTTTGCATCACAAACAGGACAACGCTGGGTGTGTAAAAACTCGCTGGATTCGCTTTTATGTACAGACACCAATGGTTTTGATATACAAGGCGCAACCTTAAAGGAGAATCGGGTTTACACGTTTCAGAGAAAGGAAGCTTCTCAGCAGTGGCTTTTTCTGAAAACATTGGTTTTGACCACATTTCTCTGTTGATCTTTCAGAAAGAAAAAAAGTTAAAAACAAGAAGAAGAAAGAAAGAAAAAAAAAGAAAAAATGGTTTTTGTGGGAGCTTTTCCAGGATTTCTGCCTAAGGGGGAAAAGGCCCCGGCCAGTTTTCCTTAATCATTAGGGCTTATGGGTGAATGTTTTCTGAAGAAGGCTCCCAGCCATCTGGGCAGTATGCGGACATGTAATTATGCCGGTGTTTAAGGCAAACAAAAGACTTGCTGATCAGCAGTTTTTGTGCTGGCTCCAGGTGGCTGAGAGTTTATTTTTTTAGAGGAATGTCACAATATATGAAGGCAAGGGAGGGTTCGGGTAGGGAGAATGACTCAGAAGGACTTGGTCACTTGTGGTTTCTTGTTCATGGTTTTGCTACAATTATTGGTTTGTTTTTTACTTTAACAAGAAAGCAGGTGTTTTGAGCCAAACAGTATTTTGTAACAGGGCTGCTACTGTTCACACAACCCCTATAGCTGGTTAGCTTGCTAAGAAGAAAGTTCTTTCTTTCTTTCTTTCTTTCTTTCTTTCTTTCTTATATGCCATTAATGGGTTTTGGTAACTTTTTCTGCATTTATCAGTAATACCTTGAAAGTCATCAGCGGGCAGATAGGTTAAGAATTGTCCTTGGGAAATTTTTCCCAGATAGGATGATGCAAACAAATATGCAGCTTGACCACTGAAATTACCAGCAATTTCCCAGCCATCCAGATGATGCAAGTCAGGTCTTTCTAAAAAGGGACGAACAAGGATATTGTTTTAAAAAAGCATCTGGGTTTTTTGTGCATTTCACTTTCTCCCAGGAGCAAGGAGGCTTCACTTAATAAGACTGTAAATTGAATTAAGCACTAGAGGTTTGAGGATGCAAAGTGCTGATTAATTGTCTCATTCTGTGGTGGGAACTCCACTGAGGGTTGGAACAGAGGCATAGCCAGGATTTGGAGTGCCTGAGGACAAAGTTCATTTTTGCACCCTTCCTGCTGCCCCAACATCGCACCCACCCAGCAACGGGGGGGGGGCGGGGGGCAAACCCTGCAGGCATGTGCATGCGCATGCCTTACACCTCTTCCACCAAGGTGAGGAAGAGGAGGAAGAGGGCGCCACGGCCACCGCACTCCTGCCTGGCTGCCTGCTTGCTTCACCACTCGCCGGGCGCATGGCGGCAGAGGGCGTGCCGTCACCAAGCCTTAGGGCAGGGGTGTCCAAACTTCAGCCTTCCAGATGTTTTGGACCACAACTCCCAGAATTCTAAGCCTGTATTGTCAACAAGAAAGGACTGTGGGAGTTGTGGCCCAAAACTTCTGGAGGGGCAAAGTGTGAACACCACTGCCTTAGGGGAAAGGAGGACTGCTGGGCAGTGGTAGGGTGCACGGATTCCTCCTCCTGCTCCCCCTCCAGGTGCCCCCAGATTGCTGCGCCCGGGGCAGATGTACCCTCCCCCCCCCGAAACGCCCCTGGGTTGGAGAATCCTCCTCAAGCTGTTCTGCCTGGTTAAAGCAGCCTGTCTCAGCTGATATGCAAGATCCTGGTGAGATTTCTTCATGTCGTGGTGGGCTTATCCAGTAGCAGCAAGCAGCAGTACTCCAGATGAAGCTCCAAAGCACTGGAGAGGTTGGTGGTTCAAAAGTGACCCTTAAGGCTTTTGAATGCCTACCACAGTGGTTCCCAACGCTGGGGTCTCCAGATGTTCTTGGACTAAAGCTCATAGAAGCCTTCACCACTAGCAATGCTGGTCAGGATTTCGAGGAGTTGCAGCCCAAGAACACCTGGGGAATCTAAGGTTGGGAACTACCACTTTAGAGTGTCCCGTAATGTTCCTGTCCTAGGGGATACTAGGCTGGAATTGTGAAGCCTAGGCCAGACATCCAGACTGTGCTTCTAAGACTAGAAAGCTGCCAGAGCAGACAAGGTGCTGAAGGCCCCCCCCCCCGATTTGACCAACAGGTCCCTTATTGGATTTTGTAGGCCATCTGGATGGACGAAGGACCATATGAGCCTGCCCATACTCTAAGATCAGGCCAGGAGGCCCTGCTAAAGGTGCCATCCCTCAAAGAGATGGGGGGGGTGGCATGACAAAGCAGGGCCTTCTCGGCAGTTGCTCTCCAACTCTGGAATGCCCTCCCTACAGAGATCCACCTGGCGCCAACACTTTTAGCTTTTCGGCACCAGGCAAAGACTTTCCTGTTTGGCCAGCATTTTAATTAGATTATTTGGTTGGACACATGAGCAGTAGGGTTTTATAATTTATAATTGTACTGTATGTTGTTTTAACTGTATTGTATTTTATAGTTTTAATAATTTTATTGTTTTATAGTTTTTAATACTTGTTGTATGCCGCCCAGAGACCTCTTGGTAGTGGGGTGGCTAAAAAGTCTTGTAAATAAATAAATAAATAAATAAATAATAAAAAGGGAGCAAGTAAAGCATTTAAAACTTCTATCCAGAGATAATTGGATTATTTGTGTCATTTTTATGAAAGGGCTGTTAGAAAGAATTTGGAAAAGTTGAAGAGCTTTTTATGCCTCTTGTTTTCTAATTCTTTGGTTTTAATTTTGTGCTCATTGTTTTAAACACTGGCCAAAATCCTGTTGCTTAGGTTCCCCCTGCACATGCATGCTAGTTGTGTCCGACTCTAGGGGTGGTGCTCATCTCCATATTCAAGCCGAAGAGCCAGTGTTGTGCAAGTCCGTGGCCACGTGACCGGCATGGCCGCAAGGAAACACTGTTTTACCTTCCCGCTTTTTACGGCGGTACCTACCTGCATTTTACATGCTTTCGAATTGCTAGGTTGGCAGGAGCTGGGGTTATCAGTGGGAGCTCGTTCCGCTGCGTGGCCCCCGGGATTCTAACTGCCGAGCTGCCGACTTTAAAGCCAACAGTTTTCGGAAGCCTTGGTCCACTGAGCCACCACACCCCTACTTTTGCTTAGGACAGTATAACAAATCACATTAGCAGAGGCCCACTGATTTAATGGGGATATAGTGAGTCAACCCTTTCATGATGATGTACAAGAAAATAAATAAGCCTACTCTAAGTATGATTCACTGTGTTAGCTTACAGAGAAGTTGGCTCACAAAACCCCCATTGATTCACTAAGGCTGATACTTCACATCCCTCTCGCTGCATTTCGCGGCCCCGTTGGAGACTGGTTCGACGGAACACAACCTCACGTCCTTGTGGGGTCAATCCGAGTTCGAAGGAACGGAACCTCACGTCCTTGTGGGGTCAATCCGAGTTCGAAGGAACGGAACCTCACGTCCTTGTGGGGCCAATCTGAGTTCACCCCGACCACGTCTCCTGAACTGCGCTCCAAGCGGGGTGAGAGATTCCCGTCCTGGAGCTCAGGAATCTTTTCAATCCACTTCTCGATCCATGTTGAAAACCGATTTCAACACGGAGGCAAGTTCACCTTGGCTTGAGGAAGGACGTGAAGTAACCACCCTATTACTTGAGCTTATTTACTATGCTAAGCAACAGGATTTTGTCCTGTGGGAGGACATGTGGATGAAAAATGATATATGTGTTTTACATGTGTGTTTTCGGCGACTGCAGCAGGTGCAGACTGCGGCAGCCAGATTGGTGGTTGGTGCAGGCAGATTTAACCACATCACCCCAATTCTGGCTCGCTTGCATTGGTTGCCCATTGCCTCCTGAATAAGGTTCAAGGTGGTTAAATGCCTGTACTGCAGGTAAAACTATGCTCATGACCTGGGGTTCAATCCCAGGTAGCAGGCTCAAGGTTCACTCAGCTTTCCATCCTTCTGAGGTCAGTACAGTGAGTACCCAGCTTGCTGGGGGAGGGGGGGAATGTGTAGCCTGCATACTGTAATTAAAACTGTAAACCGTCCAGAGACTACTTGAAGTAGTATGGGGCGGTATATAAGTAGAACACTTATATTTGCTTTTTACAAAACCCTCTATGGCTTGGGTCCTGAATATCTGGCAGAGGGTATCTCCCAATGGTCAGTGCTGGCCCAGCCCACCAGAGCCCCTATGGCACTCTTACTCCGGGTGGCCGCCCCTAAGGAGGCCCATAAGGTTGCTACATGCAATCGGGCCTTCTCGGTGGCCAGACCGGCTATCTGGAATAAATTACCAAGCGAGCTTCACCAGGCTCCATCCCTATCAGCCTTCAAAAAGGCAGTGAAAACTTGGCTGTTTAAGGATGCTTTCGGCAATCATTAATGTGTGTTGTGTACTCCCTGTGTCTGATGTTGTTTTGTGCTTATGTGATCTGTGCCTCTTGCTGGCTTATTTGTCTTCTTTGTATTATTGTTTTGATTTTTTGATTTTTGGTTTAATTCTATGTTTTGATCTATGTAAACCGCCCAGAGTTTGCATGGGGAAAATCGGTTGCGGTATAGAAATATAAAAATAAATAAATAATATGAATGAATGAATCAATCAATCAATCAATCAATGAATCAATGAATCAATGATCCAGTCTCCCACTTTCCACAATACAGTGGTACCTTGTAAAACGGAATTAATTCATTCCAAATGAAATTCTGTTAAGCAAATTTTCCTTTATACAAATTTCCCATAGGAATGCATTGAAAACAGAGTAATCCCTAATCACGACCATTTGACCATTTTATGTTGTACAGATTCGCTCCAAAGGTGATTCTGTTAAGCAAATTTCCCCTGTCTCCGGAATGTTTTATGTTGTACAGATTTTATGTTATATAAACAATTTGTTATACAAGGGTCCACTCAACTTTTTTTCTCCTCCACACTGTTGTAGTCATTTAGGATAGGTGAGTTAAGTCATGAGACAGGCTTGTCACTGGACGTAGCAGTTCCCTGGCTGTGTACCTCTTTGATTAACAGGTAGCTTAACTGGTTCCACGGATGTCTAATGCAGGGCTTGGAAGGATCAGAACAGATGTGAAGTTCCTCCCAAAATCACAAGTCAAAGGAAGTCACCCTGCAGTACCCAGTGAGGTTGCCAACTTAAGTCACCAGTGCAAACAAATACACCCTTAATAAGCACACATACCTTACAAAATTAGATGTCTGGGGTGAAAGGCAAGGACGAGATCAAACAGTTACTGTGCCCCGATTAGGCTTCAGGCTGTAATTATAGTCCTGCTGTTTCCATGGTTCCCTAATCGCACACTGGCTTCTCCCCCGAAGGGCTGGTCAGTTTTAGAGGAAGCGAGGCGGCCTCCTGGAGCCGGGTGGCTTGCGGAGGGCCCTTCCTTTTCTTCCGGAGCCAAAGAAATTCTGCATCAAACCTATCCATCTTCCAGTATGACAGGGAAGTTTTGTGTAGTTACTCTTGGTGCAATATTAGTCGAAACCAAACACTTGCTGTCTTTTAAAAGCAGAAGGAATTCCACGTCAAATCTATCCACCATCTAATAAGGCAGAGTAGTTTTGTACAGTATATATTGCTCCTTCCAGGCGCTTCCTTATGCTCACTGTATGCATGAACCTTCACAAATGCACGGAAATAGGAATGGTGTAGTTAAAAGGTTGCTTATTGCTGATGCAAAGAGATATTTCTCCAGCTTGCAGAATTAGCACGTTGGCCATTAGCCTCTCTATATGTACAGTAGGGACTCCCCCCCCCCCCAATCTGTGAGGGATTAATTCCAGGTTATCCAGCAGGTAAGGCAACATGTGGATAAGAAGATGATGTTGGCGAAAGTGCTGGCAGGGGGTGGTGGGGTGCCAGGGTGAAAGTGGTGGTTCTGTGCTGCCCGGGCCACTGTGTCGCCTGTTCCGTCATGCTGCCGTGTCTTTGCACCCCCTGGGCTGCCACTTGGCTTGTCCCTCTGTGCCACCTCTGTAGCACCTGGTCTACCCCGCTGCAACACAGATTCCTGGAGGAGAAGTCAATCACAGGTTACAAACCATGATGGAGATGTGTAATCTCCAGGCTTAAAACCAGGGTACTTCAAGGGCCAGATGCAGGGGAGTGGTATCAGGAGACAGATATCTAGTCTCGTGCCTTCCCAGAGGCATTTGGTGGGGCCACTGTGAGATACAGGAAACTGGACTAGATGGGCCTTTGGTCTGATCCAGTATGGCTCTACTTACGTTCTTATGTTCTAATGGCCCTTCATACTGCTGCTCGCCAACTACTGATAACGGAATCTGTGGATGGCGAATCAGCAGATATGCGAGTGTTACTGTAATACGTGTAGATTTTTTTCTTTAAAAACAATTTTATTGACAATCCACTTAAGATAATACATACCATCCAATAAAGCTTGTTATACAAACAATACTGACTAACCCAACAAATTAAACATTTTTAAACTATCCAACAGTGCAATCCATATTCTGATTTATCCAATTTAGTTTTTTGTATAACATCTGAGGTTAATAGAGGCTGCCATATATTCAGAAATTTATCGTGTTTTATCTCTCCCCTGTACAGTTTAAAGCTACGAGTCAGTTTTTCCATAACTGCAACTTCCCATATTCGGTTTACGAATGTTGTGAGCGAGAGATCCTGGGCGTATTTCCAATTGCGCGTTATTTCCATTCTAGCCACACCCATGAGAATTGCTGTTAATTCTTTATTAGTAAGTTTTTCATTTTCCCCAGTAAATAACGAGAAGAATAACAACATTTCATTTGAAACTATTTTCTGTTTACTTGATTTCTCTATCCAGTTAATTACCTTATTCCAAAATGTCTCTATATTTGGGCATGCCAGTGACATATGCTCTAAAGAACCTTTACACCCTCACTTATGCCAACATGTGTCAGAGATCCTTCTGTTAATTTTATGCAAAACTGTTTCCTTAACTTTTGCTGAGATTGATTTATAAGGGTACCCGGTCCAAATCCTTGCCCATACTTCGTTTGGTATAGTACTGATTGTTTCCCAGACAAATTTTAGACCCTAAATCTCTGGTAAATTCTTTTTCTATAATACATTTATATATAATTGAAGTTAACCCCTTATTTATATTCTTATTTTTTTCTACACAGCAATGTTAAAACTCTGTTAATAGCCTAATGGGGCCTTGAGTTTGGTATAATTTCACTGCAAAATTTCTTATCTGTTTTAATTGTAGCCAGTTTGTTTTAATTCCTCTTGTTCTCTGTTCTAATTGATTGATCATTATTGGCTTCCCTGATTCAAATAAATCTCTAATTCTATAGAGTCCAATCTCAGTACAGTGCCTAAATTATTCAAATTTCTCTTGACACTTAAAATTAGAATGTTCCAAGACGGGACAGAGGGGTGATAAACTCGGGTTTGGTCACTCTTCTTAAGTTGCTTTGTTGTAAAAGCATATTCTTTCATTAAACTTTCATCTCCCCCTCCTTCTATCTTAATAATATGTGTAGATGTTACACATGTTACTTAATACATTCTATGTACGTGCTCCCTTGAACCAGTGTTTTTGCATCTGGTATACTATGACATATAAATATTGAGTGAAGTGTAAAGACGTAAAATTTCTGGAAACTGGAAAAAATAGAAGTAACACCCCCCCCCCCATTTTCTGTTTTTTCCATAGTTTCCCCTCCTATCATTTCAACATTTCTGGAATGTTTACGTCTCGAGTGAAATATCTATGAAGATTCTCAGTCATCCAGGTGAGGTTATCCAGAAGTTGAGTCATGGCAACTGGACTTCTTTTCTTGTGAGATCGAAACGTTTGCTACTCATCCAAGTAGCTTCATCAGTCTCAAGTGAGATGTGTAACGGAACTGTCTGTTGCACATTTTAACCTAGGTGAGCAGCCTTGAGTCCCCTTAACCAGAGCAAGGCAGCCAATTTTAGCTAGCTAACTAACTAACGAACTATTACTAGTGCATTTGTGAATTGGGTGGCAATTAGGCTGATAGTGGTGGCTGGAGTCTGTAGTCTTGGCGTCCTATGCCTGAGTCCCAGGTCTCAGGGCAGCAGGGCAAGTGACTTGAGACTTGGATTCGAGGCTTGGGACTCAGGACTTGGTACCACAGACTCACACTTGGACTTGGGAATTGGATCCCAAGACTTTCCAACAACTCTGGACGTTAGTATTAAGGGTGTGGGGGGGGGGGCAGAAGAGAATCTGCTCTTGCTTATGTTTTTTTTAAAATCTCTTCCCTAAATGTTTGGTACAGTATTTTACAGTTTTTGTACTTTCTGTTCTTTTGAGGTTTCTTGTTGATGGAACTCCAAATTTTGTAAGGTGTGCTTTTCTCGGTTCCAGAAGTACGATAGCTGGCTTGTGAAAATCAACTATTTTACCTATGAGAACTCTTTTCTCTCAATATAATATGGTGGTTTCATTTTCTAAAATTGGAGGTGACTAGAATTTATAATGTGTGTGGAGGGGGGGAGTTTGGAATAATCTGTCAGGTTAGGCCAACTGCTGAAAAATAACTTGGTTATATGAGCCTGTATGATCTGTTGATGGGTTGAGCTATGACACAATGAATTGTCTGTCTAAATTCATAAGAAGCCCTATGTATATTGCACTTACATCTTGTTTCATAATTACTTTTTGATAGCTTGTACTGTAGAGATGGACCGCTGCCTAGATGCCCTAAGCGCATCCGATCTTGCCTGATTTCGGAAGCTAAGCAGGGTCGGCCCTGGTTAGTGCTTGGATGGGAGACGACCAGGGAATACCAAGTGCTGTAGGTGCCTGGAGCAGGAATTGGCAAGCCACTCCAGTATTCCTGCCAAGAAAACTCCATGGACATGGGGTCATGAAGGGTCGGTCACGACTGTAACGACACAACACACACACACTGTAGAGATGGGTACTTCGTAGGAAAGATGAAGCGCCACTGCCCAGCTGTTTCTGAACTCCCTCCTTCATCCTCCCGGCCACTCGCTCCACTTACTGGCCTTCACCTGCTGCCGGGGTAACCTTCATTGTCATCAGCCCGCCACTTAACGCTGGAACCCGGCCGACCCTTCCCCGCCTCCTCAGGCATACAGGAGGCAAGGAGGCAGGAGGGAGAATTGGCTGCCTGGAGAGGTGGGGAAGGGTCAGCTGGGCTCCCGCATTGATTAAGCCACAGGATTAAGTTTACAAGAGCTAAGAGGGTGATGGAAGACAGGAGCTTTTGGAGGTTGCTGATTCATAAGGTTGTCAAGAGTCAAAAGCAACTTGGTGGTGTATAATGACAACAACTGCCGGAACAGCTGTCAGAAATACGAGTGAGAAAAAGTCTCTTAAGTGGAGAGGCATAGCGCTCTTCAGAATCTGAGGCCGAGGAGAAACAATTGGTTACTGGTGAATTGATTGACAGTCATCCCTGTCCCCAGAAAGATCCCACCTAATCAAAAACCTCTCAAAGGCAGCATAGGAACAGCGTTAAAACTCCAACACGGGCAGGTTGGGAGTGTCCTCTCCATCAGAACATGCAGACTCTCAACTTGCAACCTGAAGTGTCACCCCTAAGAATCATAGCATAGTGAGGTTGGAAAGGGGCTATAAGACCATGGTAGAATCATAGAATAGAATCATAGAGTTGGAAGAGGCCTCAAGGGCCATCTAGTCCAACCCCCTGCCATGCAGGAACCCCCATCACAGGACGCTTAAAATCCTCCCAAAAAGGAGCGCCACCGCTCTCCGTGGCAGCATATTCCACTGCCGAACAGCTCTAACTGTCATGAAGTTCTTCCAAATGTTCAAATGGAATCTCTTTTCCTGAAGTTTGAGACCATTGCCCCACGTCCTAGTCTCTGAAGCTATGGAAAATAAACCAGTTCCTTCTTCAGTGTGACATCCTTCAAATATTTAAACAGTGTTATCATATTCCCTCTCAGTCTTCTTTTTGTAAGGCTAAACATTCCCAGCTCCCTAAACCACACCTCGTAAGACATTTCTTATAGACCCTCAACCATCCTGGTCACCCTCCTCTGTACCCACTCAAGGTTGTCAGCATCCTTTTTAAATTGAGGCGCACAGAACTGGGCACAGTACTCCAGGTGGGGTCTGACCAGAGCAGAATAGAGTGGTACTATCACTTCCCTTGATCTAGACACGATGCTTCCGTTGATGCAGCCAAGAATCAAAGGATATCTGCCAGGTGTCGGTCCAAATTTCTCTTGACTGCCTCCAGTGTAGGAGCGCTCACCACCTCTTGAGGTCATGGGTTCCATTGTCGTACTGCTCAAACAGTTAGGAAGTTTATCCTGACAGATATACAGCCGAAAGCTGGGTTCTCTTAACTTGAGCCCGTTGTTGCGCATCCTGTACTCGGGGTTGATTGAGAACAGACCCTGGCCCTCCTCTGTATGACAGCCCTTCAGATGTTTCAAAAGTGTTATCATATTGCCCCTCAGTCTTCTTTTCTCTCTAGGATAAAGATACCCAATTCTTTCAGTCTTTGGAAAACCCAGATTGCTGGAGTGGGCAACCTACAGTCCAAATGCACTCACCAAATTTACTTCTTCATGGTTCAAAATGTTTCCTTCTAGGGGCATGGGGGCAACAATGAGTTGGGGAGTTATACAGGACCCCCAAAGTGTTGAAAAACTTTCAGAGAACAGTATGGAGTATAAGAAGGCCTTTCCGGTACCCATTTGTGTATTTGGGAGTTGGGGTGTTGTGTAGTGTGAGTGGCTGCAGCCTTCTGAAGTCTAGGGAGGGGTGTATCTGGGAAGGGTGCCCACCTCTGCCCTGTTGCCTTATGAGGAATGATGTAGATAAGCACTGTACATACCTGGTCACTTTGTCATTACTGTAAGCACAAAAGGAGATGGGTGGATTGTCAAAGGACTGAGGAGCTCATCCTTATTGAATGGAGTGTGGTCTGTAGCTTTATCAGAAAACTTACAGATAAGAAAAATACTCAGGGGAGGAGAATCAACAATTTACTCATTTGCTAGGACACGGTGTCAATTTATTTAATCTGTCAACAGCAAATCAGCCTGCCATGTAGAGTGAAAGACACAGAGGATTTTTTTTGTATGATAGAAGATTCTTTATAAAAGAATCTAGAATGAAGGAATGCTCTTCCAAGAATAATGGACTGTATTTGAGGAGTGTGCCTCCCGGTTGATACAGACCACTGTGTGTTTTCTCTTGTTGGTTTGTTGTTAACTGTAATTGCTTAAGTATCCAATTAAAATAATTTTAAAAAGGAATGTAAAGGTATGCAAGACTCAAGGAAGCCGTGGAGTTTGCAAGAGCTGAGTGGGCTATTATTGATGGGATCTTGTGGGAATAACTAAATTGCAGTGTTGCCAGCAATTGGAAGTGACATATAAAGTACTGCTTCACTATCAGTCATCCGAAAACAAGAGTCACCAAGTCGCTGTCAATGACAATGTATTTAGAGCTTACAGCTTACTGCCAGACAATTGCATACTGTAGTTTAGATTATTTTTTTTGGAAATCTAGGCACTTACCATAAAAGTTTCCATCATGTTGTACCCTCAAAATAATCCAAGAATGAAGTTAGTTAGTTAGAGTAGCATAAATGGTTGGAAAACAGACAGTTGTTGGTTGGGCCATTTAGACATGATGGTGTAAAACTGTGGCCAGAACCTTATGGGTTTATGTGCCGCTGCCTAAGTTAAGCAGCGTAAAGTGCAATGACGAATTGCCACTGGTAAAGGTTTTGAGGCGTGGTATGCAATGAGGAGTACAAGAGTTGACTCCTTATGCAGTGAGATCAGCACCATTAGATTTACACCACCATATGTAAGAAATTGAAAGACTGTAGTTCCTTGCCAACAACTTTTAAACGTTTTGCTTGCCATGCAGAAGGGGATCAGGTTGTTTGAGGCGAGGTATGTCTGGAGGACAGAATGGCCCCTAAGAATGCAGGAAGTCCAGTTGTGTACATGTTTGTACAGCTTGTGTATTAACAACAGTATGAAAATGTGCTATAAAGGGGGCCGGGGTCACTTGTTGCTTTGGCATATTTAAATTTGTTTGAGTTGTTGCTCATGACAGGTTATGATTTGATCATGGATCTCAAAATTTATATATTAAAACAATCCACTACATGCTGCCGTAAAAAGCGGGAAGGTAAAACAGTGTTTCCTTGCAGCCATGCCGGCCACGTGGCCATGGACTTGCACAACACTGGCTTTTTGGCTTGAACACAGAGATGAACACCGCCCCTAGAGTTGGACACGACTAGCACGCATGTGTGGGGAAAACCTTTACCTTTTTTCTACATGCATAGAAAGGAAGAAAAGCTTGATGTGGCCACTCTTGCCTGCAAAGGCATCAACTATCTTTTGGGTTCAAAATCTGTTGCCGTCCAATATAAGATCACGTTTTTGTCCTTAAGCTACGCTGGCAAGAAACTTGTCAAGGTATCTCACCATCTTTCCTTGCAAACAGGGCAAATCAACAAATAATGGAGAAAACCTTCCACTCTATATGAGAACAGGCATTATCCTTCTCTGCTTTTGCACTCCTGGAGAGTTACTCCAAGGCAGCTAAACATTTACCCGTCATGAACATTTCTAGGCATTTGCCTCCGGTCTATTGTTTTGGAATGTCTCCGGAAAAGAACAACAACCCTTGCTGTTTTTAAAATTTGAAGTTGTTAACTTGGTGCACCTGACTGCACCTCTTGACATTTCAGGTGTTTAGTGGCTGTGCAGGGGGTCTGGACACATATGGGCTAAGTACAAATTATCAGCAGCATTGTGGAGTCAGTGATGAATGGCTTTTTTGTAACAATAACCCAAAGAGCATTCATTCTAGCCGGATGGCCTGCGTTTTTCATTTACCCCCAGAAGAGTTTGATCTGCCTCCAGCCATCTACCAAGAGCCACAGTAAATAGTTCATAGCCGAAGTCAATAATTCCAGCTGATTGGCATAGTAACCTTAGCTCAGCAGATTATTTACAGCTTTTGGTAGAAGACAGGAAATCAGGGAAAGGGGGACGAAGCATATTTTGTCCCCTTCCGAACGAGGATGGACTGAAGCGTATAGGAGAAACATGGTAACTCTTTAAGTTTCTTGTGCTCCAATGAAGCAATCGAGGGAAATCTTCCTGGTTAAAAAGATCACATTGCTCATTAAAATTCAGAAAAGCCTTCCTTCGACACCCCCGTCTTTATTTTACCGGAGAGTCCCTCATAAGTGTATCCTAATCCCTTAAGAAATGCAAGTCTCCAGGTTGCGAGACTTGGGCCAAGAGGGCACAGATAGTTCATATTGATATTGATTTTAGCATTCAGTCCTTTTGTCCTTTCCTCCCACTGGCCTCCCTAATTGGTGGCCAGGGTCCCTTTGGAGACTGCTAATAGTGTGAAAGTGCATCTTCCCAAGATCTCACATTCGGGAGGAATTGAAGAGACAAAAGACAAGAGGGGGGAGAAAACCCTACCAGGAGACAAAGCCTATTGGCATTGGTTCTAAAACACACTTATTTTATTAGCTCCACAAATGCCCTTTCCAGATGTTAGTTTGAATGGCTCCTAGATTTTCATTACATTTCCACAGTCTGTCACTGTTTGCAAGCCTGATGAGTGGATTAATGAATTCACTTAAAGAGTAATGGAGAGTTTTTTTTTTTTTAAAAAAACGATCTTCCTATTATGTCATTTATTGAGGATTTGGATTCTCGTAATTAATGCAGAAAACACGGTTATGAATTCTCTGTGCGCAGCATGCTTGGTTCCTCAGCTGGAATGGGTGTGTCTCACAAATCGGTCTTCAAAAATGGTAACTTGGTGCTGCAGCATGAAATCGATGGACCTGATCAATGATGTATAACTTTTCTACTTGAAGGTAGAGTGGAAGAGGCAGGGATCTAGATAGGTGAAATTAGGTTTGGTGGGTTGGTTATTTTTAAAAGTGTTCTTGCGATTCCGCTATGAGCCTTCAAAGCAAAAAGTATGGAAGGAGGACCGCCTCCTTCCATACGAACCTACCCGGCAATTAAGATTGAGCCAGGGGGCCCTCTTGAAAGAGCCATCCCTCAAGGAGGTGAGAGGGATGGCTTGTAGGAACAGGGCCTTCTCGGCAGCTGCCCCCAAGCTATGGAATGCCCTCCCAAGTGAGATCCGCCTGGCGCCAACATTGATGACATTTCGGCACCAGATAAAAACCTTCCTGTTCCAGAAGTTTTTTAATTGATACAACATAGACTGTGGGTCCTCTGATGGCAATTTTAATGTAAGGTTTTTATTATTGCGTTAATTATTTATTGATATTTGGAATAGGAATAGGAATAGGAATCTTTCTTGTCATTGCCCCCTTGCAGGAACAACGAAATTTTGTAGTGGCTATATAAAACTCATTTAAAGCATTTCACATTGATGTATTAACTGTTTTAATTCTTTATTGTAAGCTGCCCAGAGACCTTTCGGTAGTGGGCGGCATATAAGTTGTAAAAATAAATAAAATAAAAAATAAATAACTTCCAAAGTTCCATTTTAGAAGCACACCATAACAGTACTGTGAGGTGGGTTTTCTGGAAAAAGAACAGGAATATTTTCTCAAAAATAAAAATCCCAGTGATCTAAATACAGTAGAATTATTTCACTCATCTTTCAATCTAATGCACATTTTTCCTCTCTAAGCAAATATTTTACATTTAGTAAAAAGAAGAACTACACATGTAAACCATGTCAGTTTTATCTGAAGTGTCAGTATATAAAAATTTTGCCCACTAGATACAACATATTTGAACTGAAAATTTGCTTAATGGGGAATCACGCCATATGGTTTAAATGTCATATTCAGTACATTCAAGCCCTATTGGATGGTTTGGACTAGAAATTATTTTAATGGAAAATTTGTAAACATTTTGCTTCCGCTGTTTAGCAGAATAACATAGATGTTCACATTCTGTATTCAGCCCATCTGTCAACTCTGAATAAGGTCGAACATACGGCCGGAAGTCCTGTTTCTTAATTTATACCTCTGGATAGTTGATGATGTCATTGGAAGGGGGCAATTTTCAGTGACTCTTCCTGTTTCTGTCTATAGCAGTGGTTCTGAACCTGTGGGTCCCCAGATGTTCCTGGACTGCAACTCCCAGAAATCATGGCCAGCTAAGCTAGTGATGAAGACTTCTGGGAGTTGCAGTCCAGGAACATCTGGGGACCCACAGGTTCAGAACCACTGGTCTATAGCTTTCCCAGTACTGGTGTAAACCCTTTCAGCATGTGAACGCTGTGGGAGCTGCAGGACAGAAGGGGGATTTTTTAAAAAAAGCAATCAGATTTCTCCTGTCCTACAAAGGGATTATAAATAAATAAATAAATAAATAAATAAATAAATAAATAAATAAATAAATAAATTCTCCTACTCCAGTGGTTCTGAGCCTTGGGTCCCCAGATATTCTTGGGCTACAATTCTGATAAATCCTGGCCAGCACAGTCAGTGGTGAAGGCTTCTGGGAGTTTTAGTCCAAGGCGTGGTGGCTCAGTAGACTAAGTCTTCCGCAAACTGTTGGCTACAAAGTCAGCAGCTTGGCGGATCGAATCCCAGGTACCACGCAGCGGAGTGAGCTCCCGCTGATAACCCCAACTCCAGCCAACCTAGCAGTTCGAAAGCATGTAAGTGCAAGTAGATAAATAGGTACCACCGTAAAAAGTGGGAAGGTAAAACAGTGATTTCGTGCAGCCATGTCGGCCACAATTGCCACGGACTTGCACAACACTGGCTCTTCGTCTTGAATACGGAGATGAGCACTGCCCCTAGAGTCAGACACAACTAGCACGCATGTGCGGGGGGGGGGACCTTTACCTTTTACCTTATCTGGGGACCCAAGTTTGGGAGTCCTTGGTCCGCCTGCAATATAATCCAGCCGTGTTAATTCAATAATCTCTGTAATCATCTTGAAAATGCTGAGTGGGAAGGGTCCCTGTGGACCCTTGAATCTAGCCTCTGTCAAGGAACCAGAGGGGGGAAACTGGATTTCCAACCTCTGGTTCTGTTCCCAGATGATAAACCACTGAGCTCTGCAGCAGTTCTTCAGATAGTTAAAGACTTCCTCATTCTATCCCACAACCCCATGGCTTCCAAAGGGCGAAAAGTTTTATATAAGAATTGAAAAACCTGTGGGGCAGAAGTTGGACATTTTTAATTACTGAAAGCTGCTGCTGCTGCTGCTGATATCATTACTTTTCCATAGGTCTTCTTAGTAGTTGTTTTAGAAGAAGCCTATGATAGTTTATCAGGCAAAAGTAAAATCAAATCAAAATAATAAAGAAGAAAATAAATGTTGGGGCACCTTAAATACTAATTGTTATATTTTAATGCAAACTCTCCTGTTATAATATATGAGGGGCTATCCAAAAGTTTTAATTATCACCATGAAATAAAAAACATAAAGTAGTCACTTGCAGTGGTCAAAGTTAGTTCTTCTCCACATAGTCTCCCTGCAGAGTCACACAGTTTTGTCAGCATTTCTTCACTTGTTTCAAGCCCTCTTTGTAGAAGTCCTCCGCTTTGCTCAAAAACCACTGTTCCACTTCAAAAATGACATCCTCTCTGTCGTCAAATTGCCGACCACGAAGTGGTTTCTTCATCTCGGGAAAGAGGAAGAAGTCGCTTGGCGCAAGATCAGGTGAATAAGGTGGATACTGCAAAAGTTCATAGCCTACTAACAGTGGGTGGTGACAACGGATGCTTGGGCTGTATGGACAGGTGCATTGTCAGCCAGGAAACGGACGCCTTTGCTGATCGTGCCATGACATTTTTGTTTCAGTGCAACATGCAGTTTCTCCAGAAGGTTGTAGTAGTAATCGCTGTTGAGGACCTTGCCCTTCTGAAGGTAATCGGTTAAGATTACCCCGCGGCCATCCCAAAAAAACAGACAGCATCACCTTCCCTGCAGATTTTTGGACCTTCACCTTCTTGGGAGGTGGGGGAGGATGGATGTTTCCACTCCTTGCTCATTTCTTTGGTCTCTGGATCGTAGAGGTATACCCAGCACTCATCCATAGTGACGAGACGAGCAAAAAAAAAATTTCTTCATTCCGCTCCAACAGAGTCAAATTCTGCTGGGAACAGTCATGGCAAGTTTGCTTTTGAAGAGGTGTCAACAAGTGAGGTACCCAGCGTGCAGACACCTTATTCATGTGCAGTTCCTCGTGAAGAATCCTCCACGCAGTCCATAACTTAGTCCAGTCTCCACCATCACTCTTTCCATGGTCGATCTTCTGTCGTCGAGGATAACGGCCTCCACTTTCTGCACCATGGCAAGATTATCCTTGATTGAGGTCTACCCGCTCATGGCTTGCCTGTCAGGGACATGTGACCACTTTGAAAGTTCCTCTTCCACCTCACAACCGTGTCATATGATGGGCTTTCATCCCCATTAACAGCTTTCATTTCATTGTGGATTTGGCGTGCATTGTTGCCCTTCAAATGGAGGAAATTTATGACACTTTGAGCTTCAATTTTGTTCATCATGCAGGTTGATGTCTTCTCCAGCCTGTGGAAAGAAAACTACTTTAGATAAAGATTTGATGTTTGCACAGGTATGCATGGCAATGACACTGATTGTGTACAAAAAGTTGCATGTAAATATCTCTATAACTTCTTTATTATAATTAAAACTTTTGGATACCCCCTCATAGCAATTAGTCTTTAAAATGCCAAATTTGTTTTGTCTCCCCCCCCCCATTTTTTGCCTGATATACACAACCAGTAGTTATTTGTCCATCTCTTCTCTTGGCTTAAATGACCCCAGATCCCAAAACCATTCATTAGAAGGCTTGGCTTCCAGATCATCCCAGTCACCTTCCAGTATTCCAGTTTGTTGATGCAGTTCTTAAAACTGTTCTCAATTTTCTTTTGACTTCTTGGCTGCAGTCTTCATCTGGA
>JAHTLZ010000275.1:2865686-2893841 GCA_023846285.1 Phrynocephalus versicolor | reverse complement strand
GAACTGGCATGAACTGCAAAACTAGTGGTTGGTGTCCATCTCTAGTGTTGGGATTGAAATCACAAATCAAAACAGAGCCTCCTGGGATTGAGGATTGAGTGAGGCTTTTTCAGGTTTTAGACTAGTTGTGGTGTTTTAATGTTGTCTTCAGATGTTTGATTTTAATCTGTGTTAAACACATTATGGGTTAAAATTGTTTTATGTGGCTCTGAAAGCTTACGATATAAGGTAAGCTACAAGTGTTATGAGTAAAATACTATAAACAATCTGAGGCAGGAAATCAATTGCATTTACATAGGTTGACTCACCCTTCGACCACCGATTTCACTGGGCTTTCTCTAGTTGGGATTAGCACATGGATTTAGGGCTGTTG
Organism: Phrynocephalus versicolor; assembly: GCA_023846285.1. Lineage (NCBI taxonomy): Eukaryota > Metazoa > Chordata > Lepidosauria > Squamata > Agamidae > Phrynocephalus > Phrynocephalus versicolor. The sequence continues at coordinate 2,893,468 of JAHTLZ010000275.1, read as the reverse complement.
TCAGTGTTTTTAAATTTACTTTTACATCGCAGTCATGTTTTTTGGCTGCGAAAGCCAAGTATCGGAAGAACGGATACATTTACGTCTTCAGCAAGCTGTAATAGACTCTTGTGCGGGTGTGGGGTTTAAAACTGCCGCAGGACTCTTGTTAGTGCGGCCACTAGAGGGCACTGTCACTGTTCCACAAGGAAATTGCAAAATGTAAAAGATGTTTCTGAGTTTGGCTGGAAGTAAAACATACTGAGTTCAGCAGAGCTTCTCTTGAGGGGAATGTGCTCAGATCTGCATGGAGCTGCAGCATGTCCTGTTGCACCTCAAGGGTATCTAGTTTGTCTGAAGCTGTGGAGCATTTTCCTCATAAAATGGTAATTTATTTATTTGAGGCATTTTCCTCCACTGAGCTTAAGGCTGTGTACATCTCTTCCTGGTTTCCCACTTGATTTTCCTCACAGCCCTGGGAGGTAAATACGAGTGATGATCCATAGGTTCTGTTCCAGCCCTGCTGTTCTAAGATGGCGGTGGTGAGGATGATACCAGGCTTCCTGTTTCTTAGTCCAGCGCTTTGAATAAAGTATAGTATAGGCATCCTTCAGTCTCGATAGACTATGGTATTGTGCTCTGTATAGAAGCCAGGTAGTTTCAACACCATGTGAAGCTGAAGTGGACTCTTCTGATCACAAGTCCTGGGTAGATTAATATGGAGGCTAAAACTGTTACCCAAGCAGCAAAACAAACAAACAAACAAACAAACACACCCTCTCCGCATTGCTGGAATAGTCTAATGCAGTGGTTCCCAACCTGGGGGTCAGGACCCCTTTGGGGGTCGAACGACCATTTCACAGGGGTCACCATGAGCCAGTGAAGATAAAGGCACAAATGGCTTGGGTCTAGTGGAGGAGGGGGAGGAAAGGGGGGGAAGAGTGAGTTACAGCTTGATAGGTTGAGGAGATGTCAGTCAATGGCACCAGAGGCTGCGATTGGATGAGGGTGCCTGTAAAGGGAAGTTCTCTATGCCACCTGCAGCAGTGGCCTGCCAAAGGGGGCTTGTGGCCTCTTCCAAGCAGGGCAAGGGGTCCCCACAACATGAGGAACTGTATTAAAGGATCATGGCATTAGGAAGGTTGGGAACCACTGGTCTAATGGAACGCCAGAGCTGATACAATTAGTTCTAGCTTCGTTGCAGGAGTTAACCAGAACATAATTATACACAGTCATGAACTGCTTCCAGGATTCCGGCTCCGGATTTTGCATTGAGGTTGACTCCTGAAGCCTTTTCCAGAAATGGATATGGCCACAAAGCAGTGGAGGTTTAAAATCAGAGCTTTCCTTCTTCTAGAAGATGGTAATTCCATTTTATCTGCCGTTGGTGCATAAAGCCCTCTTCTGCCTTCAAAATCAGACCACATTAGATTGACAGTAGACAAGCTTGGAGATTTTGCCTCCAGCTTTAGAATGAGATGCTTGTAGATGGCCATACCAACTGGGGTCAGGATGAGGTGGGATGGCATGGAGTAGGAAAGGGCACTGATCACCACAATCGCTGAACACTGATACTGGAAAGCCACAATGATCCCACCAATCTGGGCTAAGGTTGCATATATGCATTCTGTCTCCTTGTGCTGTATGTCTGTGAAGATTCTCAGGCATCCAGGTGAGGTTATATTCAAGCCATCATCCACCTAATGAGCCTGTTTAGGCCACTGTCTACCCAATGAGCCTGTTCAGACCAGGGTGGGGTGAAAGCAAGGTGAACTATAAATTGGAGGCCTCGCACCAACTTTCCTTAGACTGACGAAGCTACTTGGATTAGTAGCAAAACATTTTGATCTCACAAGAATAGAAGTGCAGTTGCCCTGACTCAACTTCTGAGCTGCCTTGTGCTGTTAAAAATCATCCCTGGCGACAGAAAACAGCACACAGATAATGCCAGGTGGGTTTACTATGCTCTCTGAGCAAGGCAGGTTTGAGGAAGCTACTACCAACGTTTGGGAAATATAGCTTTGGAGTATAACTCCCAGAATTCCTCAACCAACATGGCAGCAGGAGATTCTTGGAACTGTAGTTCCAAGAGGCAAAGTTTTGAAGCCTCCAGGCCTGCTACTGACCTCTGCCAGTCTCCTTAGAGCTTGAGAAACCAATGATCATCAAAAAGCTGACTGTAATGAATTGTTGTTCTCCAATGCTGAAGTCATAACCAAGGTTCCTGATGACTTCAGTGCCATGAGAAGTAACCTCTTTGGTAATGAAGCTTTAACTTAGGCCCAAGTCTAACTACACAAATGGGATGCAATCTGCCTTCATTTAAGCAATCTCGGTAGACATGATCACTTTCATGCTGAGTCATACGTAGGCTGCTGAGAATGTCTATTCCAGTTTCTCAATGTGGGATAATTCACCTCAAAAAGTTACATTGTTTGTGGTATGCCTGGATAACTCAATAAGAAGATTCAGACCTGAATTACTTTTGTAGTTCCTCTTTAGGGGGAACTAACTCATTAGGATTGTATGCCCACCCACTCTCCAAATTTGAGCAAAATCTGTATTATTTTTAAAGTTGCTTTTAGATTCAAGAAAATAGGAAGCTTGCAATTATGATGCTTATTTTTGGCCCTTCCATCTGAGACAGCGCTTGGGAAAGCTGGATTTCTTTGATGCCTTCCCCCTGGGAATTCTATGAGCTGTCTTAAAAATAAGAGAGAAAATTAACTTTTCTAAGCTCTACATTTCATGCTGCCCACACTGTTAGAACAGAACATTCATATACTCATCCAGTCTCTGAAAATATTTACCATTAGCCAAGGAATTCTCACTAGGAAACAACCTTTCTCAGTCTACCAATGCATCGGACTATAGTTTCCATAATCCTTGCCTTCCTCTGCACCGTGCTGGGTTTATTTATTTATTTATTTATTTATTTATTTTCTTGACTTTTATACCATCCATCTAGCCCTAAAGCTACTCTGGGTGGTTTACAACATAGAAAAGGAACATAACAAAGTAAAACATTTAAATAACCAGCATACAAACAATATAATATAAACAAAATATAACTACATAAATCAACAACAATAAACTAATTATGGGCCCCAGTAAACTATCATGTTGAGGGAGATTTTTTCACTTCACAGAAATGTCTAGAAACGTAGCTATCTATCACAATCGAAATTTCTATATTTATACACCTCCATTTTTACTTTTTTTCTTGACTTGTATACACCCCTCTCGTGACTTAGAATCAAAAGGTTGTGGTTAATTCTATCTCCCTTCCAAAAAGCAATATCAGGCTGCCTATTAATTGCAAACCGAATTATTTTAATAGAAAAATTAAATCTTTGATTAAAATTTCATTTTTTCCTTTGTTTGTTTAACTGCTCTGAATTTTCCCCTCCTTGCACAAATAGTAAATTATTTCACCCCCGAAACAGAAAACATCCTTCCATTGACAAATATTGTTTATTTGTTTTCTGGCAGGAGTCTTTTAACACCAACGCAACAGGAGGGCTCTAATAGATGCATTCCTGCTGCTCATATAGGGTGGGTGACCACATGACAAAAAAGGATAGGCCTTCTGTACTAAAAGTAATACTAATACTAATAATTCTATGTCTTTGATTGGTTGGTGGCAATTTGTTGCTGTTGATCTGTTTAGTTGGTTGCTAGTATGTGTGCAGTAAAGAAAGCAGTATACAGTACAAAGTCTGTAATTTCAAACAATTGTAAGCAAAGAAACATTTTTTTATTCTTTCTGCTACAAATTTCTCCAAGTGAGTTATTGAGACTTGAAGTGTCAGTTAATGAGAAAGGGGATGTCTGTGGGTTGCCTTTCTTCTGGCTATTATCCTCCGTGGATCTCTGTGGTTCTGCTGTGTAGCAAAAAGAGAATTTTGCCAGAAATGAAAAACTCGGCAACAATTTCCTCTTTTAAGTAACTATTAGAAGTGTAACCACCCAGTGTGGCACTGCTGCCGAATGGGCGGTATATAAATCCAATAAATAAATTATAGGAGCGCTGCTTTCTTTTTCATGAGGCTACCATAGCTCCGGGTAATAATGCAGCAACAACATGATTCAGCACGGCTTGGCAAACACAACTGTCTTGCTAGAAAATGACCTCGCGCAAGCACATAGAATGTTGAAGGTAGCTCTGCAGAAGGACATCGAAGTTCTGTTGACTACAGGGAAACACGTCAATAAACTGTCCCAGAAAAAAATGGCATAATACAGGCAAAATGGCGCTTTGCCTTTACGCTTGGAACACAAACTCATTTTGATCTTTTTCAAACTCTTGGTCTCCACATCTGCCTCCCTCCCCCCACCTCACCCCCCCGTGCTGCATTTTCCTTGAAAACGAGCCAAGCTGGCCACAAAATAGCTTTGCTAGGCTGCCTAAGGTTTCATGTTCTAGCATGCTGAAATAATTTAGGGAAGAAGGACATTTTCCTGTTCCTTAATCTTTGGACCTGAAGCGGAGAAGAGGGCAAAGTGGCAGCTGGAAGGGGAGGGGATCCGTCCAGCCATTTGGCAACTGGACCTGTTGTCACCTGCAGATTTACAAGGCGGGCGTAACCTTATCGGAGACCCAGGCATCCACATCGAGAGATCTGGTGCTCCTGCCTGAAAGTGGCAACATGAATCTTTCCGCGGCTGACCTTAAAAGGCTGCCGTGGCCCCAGATGGCCCAGTGGGAGACAGACCTGTGGCTGGGATGATTTAGGGCCAACTCCCCAGAAGTCGCCGAGTGAAGCTCCAGAGATTTACAGCCCTAATCAGGGCTTGCCCCAGGCATATAAAAAAGTCAGTGCTTCCTTTTCACCCTCCCTTGGAAACGACACATCCTTCACGAAGCGGATTAATGCTGCCAAGCAAAAGGAAGAGCGGCCTTTTGATGATGTCCCTGTTTACAAGCACAACATTGCGGGGAGGGGGTACTGCTGGCATTACAAACCTTGTTGGGAATATTTCCAGGCTCTTGTGCTTCTGGGACTTGAGTCGCTGCGGTGTAGTCCAGCAGGGATCCTAGAGAATTCCCACCTCTGCAATGAATTGCCTTCCAGCCCTACAGTTCCCGCAGTTCCCTTTGGAACTAGAGCAGCAAGCCATTGGTTGGCAGGTAGTACATTCAACGTCTAAACTGGTGTTGGGGAAACCTTGGGCCCTCCAGATGTTTTGGCCTGCAGCTCCCTGCGTCTGTCACCACTGGGTCATGTTGGACCAGTTTTCACACTTGGAAGCTTGCCTTTCAAAAGCATCTGGCTGCATGACTTTATGTTCACCTCAGCAGTCAAGATGGTATTATTAGGGAAACATTTCTTAACAGTTAGAGCCAAGCAGCTATGGAACCAACCCCTGGCGTTGGAGGCATTCAGAAGGAAATTGGACAGCCATCTGTCATGTCTGCGTTGACTTGCCTTAAGTTGGGGGGTTCAGTCTGATGGCCTGATAGAGCCTTTCCAACTCAGTTATTCTGTGCTTTTATGATTATCTGGATTTCAGAAGCCAATTGCGGTGCTCTCGCTGCCTTACTTGCTGTGTTAATCACTATGTATTATCTTTATACATTTAGGGTGGACCCAGTGCATTCTACCTTCCACTCAAAGCAGCGTAAACCATATCCTTCAACAGTTTCCCAGGCCAGGCGTCAGTTGCAGACAACCTGAATCTTGCATGCTGTTGAACGGGGTTGGTACATGCTACATGTAAATCTTAGGGGTTCAAATGCAGCTGTCTAGCAGCTATATGCTCCCTAGTACTCGCATGCCCCCAGTTTGTTTTTACATGGGAATAAGATATTTGCTGGAAAATGGCCCACCGTTTAAACTGCAGAAATGCTGCCTAGATGCCTTGAGCACATCCAATCTCACCTGGTTTCAGAAACTAAGGAGAGTCAGCCCTGGTTAGTACTTGGATGGGAGACCACCAGGGAATACCAGGTGCTGTAGGCGTCTGGAGTAGGAACTTGCAAGCCACTCCAGTATTCCTGCCAAGAAAACTCCATGGACATCATGGGTCACACACACACACATACACACACACACACACAGCAGCCAAATCTCTGTTCACAATCTGAGTTCGATCCAGTTAGTTTCAGGTAGGCACCTCAAGATTGACTCAGCCTTCCATTCTTCTGGGACTGTGAACTTCCCACAGAGTGCTCTGAGCACTATGGGATGGCATATAAATTTTATTTATTTATTTATTTATTTATTTATTTATTTATTTATTTATAAATTGAAACAGTAAAGAAATAAGTAAGCCCCCCTGTGCTCTAAAGGGGGCATCAGGGCAATTTTGCTATGTTTTGCAGGGCCCCAAACATCTCTGTGCCCCACTGTTCTACCAAAATTTAATTATTAAAATAAATCTTACAGAGTACAAGGGGATTCCTTGTTTCATTGCAATTGGACATTGAAGGAATGGGTGTAGCTTACCACAGTCTGTAGTCCGTAGTAACATAGGGACAAGGTGTGTGCAGCCCCCAGATTTCTAGGCAATAACTAGAAAAGACCATCAAGTGTAAGGACGTGTCATTGGAGGACAAGACCAAGATTGTCTTTTATTTCTGATCACCAAAGCTGAGAAAGCTGGACAGTAACGAAAGCTTGACAGAGAAAAAAAAATGATCTATTTGAAATGTGGTGCTAGAGGAGAGCTTTGTGGATACCCTGGACTGCCAGAAAGACAAACGAGTGGGTCCTAGATCAAATCAAGCCCAAACTATCTGTGGAGGCAAAAATGTTGAGCACTGCCTGGCAGTGGAAAGGTAGGGTTCCCCTCTCCTACAATTTCGATGTGAAAACCCTTAAGGGTTGACGAACCAAGCAGACAGACTTGCATCAGCTGAGGAGGCAGAGGCAGCAGCACCTCTGCCACCACCTTTACAAATCAGCACGAACTGGGACAAATCAGTTCACACCCATCTCTACTCATGACTGCGTTGTTCCTTTTTGTTTTCTCTAGCGTGGGATTAATTAAGGCACCAGCCATTGTCATTATTTACTGAACAACGCTTCCTGGAAGAGGAACTGAAGATCCACAGGGGTCTTAAAGGTTGTTGTTGCCAGGTGTGAAATGCCACATGTTCCCATTTTTGAGGGCCTTATGTAACTACAAATGTTTACCATACAGTCCCACTCTCATTTCTGAAGAAGGGGATTCATCCACAAAACCTCACGTTAAAATCTAGTCTTTAGGGTGCCACAACTTTCTTTTTTTTTTTGTCTTCTTTATTTTTTATAGTTTGGTTTTGCCTGACATGAAAACCTAGGCCTTTATCTCAAAACAGTACGTTTGGAATTCAGTATTCATTTTTTTCCCCAGATAAGGGCAAAGCCCACTAAAGGCAAAGCTACCGAATAACTTAGAAAAGCCCACAGAGCCCATAAGAAAAGGGAAATGCAGACTGCGCGTTCAGCAGGCTGTTGCTCCTGACATACTATCGCTGTGGGAAATTATGATCAGAAAGTAAAAACCACTCATGCTGCAGGTGCACTGGGACTGAAGCAGTACAACCGAGCATAAAAACTTCAGTGTCTATATGGTGGAGCATACATCAATTCATTGTCCAAAGAAAACAACATCCTCCGATTCGCCACACATCTGTGAATATGCCTTAATTATTTTATTTCTTGGATGACATCAGTATTGCATTCCCGCTGGAATCAAGAGGTCATTGGATTTATGCAAGGCTAGCATGTCTCCGGCCTTAACACTCGTATATTATTTTGACTAAGGAACAGATAGTAGGAAATCAAATACAGAAGGGTGGCCAAAGTCTGCAGACTTTATAACTGCAAGCTAAACTGTGTATGACTCAGAGCCAGAAGACATCACGTGTGTGCGGCGCGCACAAACACACACACACACACCTCTCCAAAACCTTTTACCATAAAACATACCCTTTGCCCTCTGAAACTCTAAACACATAATTCCATTTTCCCCAAGATTGGAAAAGTAACTTTTTGACCTACAACATTCAAAACCCCCAACATTATTGTCCAAAGAAGTAGTTGTTCCAAGCTCTGACTTTTTCCTAATCCTCCCACCAGCATTTCTCTCCCTCCTTCCTGAGTGTTGTTGCAGAGTTTTAAATTTTTTGGTTAAGTTCTTTCAGCCATGCAGCAAAAATGCAGGTATTCACACCACATAATAGCTGCATGTTCCCCAGATTAAACCGCTCCTTTTTTCTCAGGAAGAGCTGCCTAGATGTCCTACTAAGCACATCTGATCTCGCCTGATTTTGGAAGCTAAGCAGGGTCGGCCCTGGTTAGTACTTGGATGGGAGACCACCAGGGAATAATGCCAGGTGCTGTAGACGCCTGGAGTAGGAACTGGCAAACCCACTCCAGTATTCCTACCAAGAAAACTCCATGGACGTGAGGTCACGAAGGGTCGGTCACGACTGTAACGACACAACATACAAACATACTCTCAGGAACTTATTTCAATAGATCAGTAGGAGAAAGAACAAATCATTTACATTATAGTTGAACAGTAAACTGTAAAACATGACTGCTTTCAACAGTAAACTTCAAAAGACTCAAGAAAGGGGAAGAGCACTGAGCAGAAAGGCAGGGCACTCTTTGAATTCAGCAGCAGGAAAGGAACAATTGGTTAGTGCTCAATAGATTGACAGTCACCCACTCCAAAACGGCCCTTCCCATCCACATCTATTAAAGGCAGCATGCATGGTTGCAAAACCTCCAACAGGTGGCCTTCCAGTCTTGGCTACCATTCCATCCTAGGCCAGCTGAGCACCACAGTTACGTCTCTACCTCACTTTTCATTCTTCCTCCACCCCACCATGTCCTTTCTCAAAACAGCCTGTCATTCATTCTTTTCACTTCTTCTCTACCGTGAACCTCTTGGGGCTCAAGATAAGTTAGTTCTGCCATCTGCTCAGACTTTTCTTCTTATTTCAACTCTTTCTTCTCAGGAGATGTTGCTTCCCGAGACAGGGCAGCGAAGGACACCTCCCTCCTCCATCAATTACTTCGGACCCTCCTTGTTCCTAGCAGTATCCAGTAATAACAAATAAGTAACAGTTGGCTGCCCTTTTCATGAGGTCTAGATACTTAGATTGAACTCGAAATCCTGGAGTACTACGCAGAACTATGGGCGCTTTTACACGACCCCTAAAATCCAAGGCAAAGGGCTCCCAGATGCGGAGCTTAAAATTGTTTTCCCACCAGCTCCAGACTTTAAACAAAATTAAGTATGACCACGCCCACCTAAGCGCGTCCCAGCGCATTTTCCAACTACCTGGTCTCTGAAGGTGAAAAATTTCTGATGCGGATGTAAAGCAGTGAGTGCTGGGCTGTCCTCGCCTTCTGTTTGGTTTTTGGTGCCCCCCGCCCCTTTAAGAAACTGGAATGCTTCCCAGGGAAGCTCGGGACAGCAGAGCGGAGGTGAGCCTGCATTCTTTTCTCCCTTTTTCCCCTCCCTCCCCTCACGCAGACAGGAGCAATGGCGTGCGGAGGGGTGGGAACACAGCAAGAGGAGCAAACCCCCAAGATCTCTGGTCCGAATTTAAGTTGCCAGCGGATATTAGGGGTCGGGTAAAAGCGCCCTATGATACCCATTGTGGTGTAGCAGATAGATTGATGGACTAAGAGACCTGGGTTCAAATTCTTGTTCTGCTGTTGAAACTCACTGGGAGCGGGGGAGGGGGCACTGGTAAAACCAGTCCTTTTAAAAATAAAATCTTCATTTATCTTGCAACCCATGCTAGGGTGGTGTATGCCGGTTTGTACTTGATGGTGATATATAACACTCAGATTCAGAACTTTATGTCTAGGGCATAAAAATGAAGAATGGAATTACTAAAATGAGTGTGTGTGTGTGTGTGTGTGTGTGTGTGTGTGTGTGTGTGTGTGTGTGTGTGAGAGAGAGAGAGAGAGAGAGAGAGAGAGAGAAACTATCACGGCAACATACTTACCAGGTTCCGCCCTTTGATCTTGAGTACTATTCCTATCTAAACAATCTGCAATAACAGCTGTTCATTAAAGTTCAGGTCTCCGGGATCTTGTGTACCTGTTGTTATCATTACTTGAGCTATGGCTTTCTCGTGGTGGATAGTTCTCTAATTCTTAAAACACACAGTTACATAAAAAGGCTTTGTGTGTTTGCAAACATGTTGAGCAAAAAAAAAAACCCATGCCTTTCTGCAGCAGCTCAAGGGCTAACAACATGGATTGGGCATAAGTTTACACAGACGGACGGTCACTTGGATCAACCGTCTGTAAGATGGCACAAGCTGATTTGTTATTTCTATGAGGTTGGAGCCTCTTGTTTTATAAAGTCTGCTTCTCATGGAAGGTCTAAGCCTGGGACTAGTTTGTAGTGTTACACAGCACACGGGGCGCTGTGCTTGATGGAACCATAGGACGGTAGAATAATGGAGTTGGGAGGAGCCTCTAGGAACATCCAGTCCACCCCCCTCATCGTCCCGCTCAATACAGGAATGCAAATCAAAACAGATTTGACAGCTGGATGCCCCATTTTCTTTTGAATGCCTCTAGTGTTGAAATGAACCCGCATCACCTCCCAGGGCCATTGGTTCCATTGTTGTACTGCTCTAAGAATTAACTTTTTTTCCTGATGTCCAGCCTAAATCTGGCTCCCTCTAACTTGAGCCCGTCATGTCCCTGCATGGCAAGGGGTTGGACTGGAGGGCCCTTGAGGTCTCCTCCAACTCTTATGATTCTATGGTTTTGCTTTACATTTCTGGTGCAATTTAGCATGCATGTTTGCAACTCTGTGGTTGCACTGTGGGTCTCTTTTTCTGTCAAGTAGCCACCTTAATGCTGCAAATAATTATACATTTCTTGTACCTCCCTCTCTTTTTGCAGATTCACATTTATAGATTCTTCTTCAAGATCTGTTCAAACCCAAGTGGATGGATACCTTCTTCATAAGCACATGAGCTGTGTGCCCAGAGGTACATAAACAAAGAAATGTGTGCTTTGTTTGTTTTGGCTGAGTGCTGAATCCAGAGTACATCCTGACAGCATCTTCATTGTCTTCAAAATCAGTTTCTATAATTTGCATAATAATTACCACCGGCAAACATGTTTGCCCCTTTTGCTGACATTATATGAGCTGGCATGTAGACTAAGGCAATGGCGCACCTTTCCTGGGAAGAGTTTTTAAATGCCTGTCCTTTTTTTGAACCTTAGCAATATTTACGTAATTTCTCCCTGACAGTAACGTAACCCTTGAGTGAATCTGATTGCAGAAATCGACTTAAATATGTTTTTAAAAATGCATTTCAGGATGATGTGGAGTTTCTTTATTTTGTCATTGTCGCGAACAGTGAGTACAGCAAATCGGTTTTTAAATACAGTGATACCTTGTATAAAGGAATTAATTCGTTCCAAATGAAATTATGTTAAGCAAAGTTTCCTTTATACAAATTCCCATAGGAATGCATTGAAAACTGAGTAATCGCATTTTATGTTGTACATATTCTCCCCATAGGCGATTATGTTAAGCAAATTTCCCCTATCTCCAGAATTTTTTATGTTTTACAGATTTTATGTTATACAAGCTGTTTGTTATACAAGGGTCCACTGTATAGGAAAACAATTCTTTAAAAAAAACCCCATTTGTTATACAAGAAGAACCATCCTTGGAGGATCCAGATTTAGGATTGACTAGAAAATATGTTTGCAATTGAAAATTGGCAAAGCAGCTAAGGCGTATATTAAATCAACAAGTCTAACAAGATTACTTCGGGGAGACAGACAGGTGGTAATGGGTGATAACACATGATAACAGCTTGTAAAGAGTCAAGATATGAACTGAGCAAACACGATGCCAAAGCTGCATGAGTCAAGTATTTGTAACAGCCTGGATGGGTGTTACCTGCTGCAGTGTAGACAGGGGGGTGGGCTTTGTCCTTTGTGTGAACTTTACCAACACTTGTATAACTTGTCCTGCTGGTAATGTCGTGCTCAGTTGATCTGAACCGAATATAGTACATTCTGTTCTGAAGCACCGTCTGAGCAAAGTGCTTCTAAACGTCAGCTAACAACAACACCAACACATAAATAAGAGGGGTTTGTTTGTTTACATTCATAGACCCCCCCCCCCCCAAGCTCAATGTGATTTCTTATGGTCAGCGATGACGTTGTGAAATGATCATGTAAAAGGTGCAACAGAATTGAGCAGAACAGAGTCGGCTAGAATGCACCCTAGATAATTTTTTTAAATGACAAAACTATTGCAAAGGGAGGAATGCACATCAAAATAGTATTTTAGAGGAGAGTTGTCTCAAGTGTGCCTCTTTTATTTACACCGAAGGACCCCCAAAGAGCCAGAACAGAATAGCCTGGAACGGCAACTTTAGAGCCTCACAAATTGACCAACTGGAATGTGGTCTCTGTGGATGTTTTGTGCCTTGTTGCATTAGCATCCTCTGTGTGTGTGTGTGTGTTGTGTCATGACATTCATGACCCCATGTCCATGGAGTTTTCTTGGCAGGAATCCTGGAGTGGTTTGCCAGTTCCTACCCCAGGTGCCTACAGCACCTGGTATTCCCTGGTAGTCGCCCATCCAAGTACTGTACTAACTAGGCCTGACCCTGCTTAGCTTCCGAATTCAGGTGAGATCGGATGTGCTTAGGGCATCTAGGCAGCTCCTAGCATCCTCTAATCAAGTGCAATTAGTGGCTTGAGTTAGCATGTTCTGCAGAGCAGTTGTCATTCCAGGCCATGCTGTTCTGTTCCAGTTGGTTTAGGGGCAGTAAAGCATTCATAAAAGATGGGTTTGATTTGCCCAATTATTGTCCATCAAAGCCTGATTGTTTTGGCATCAATTGTCTCTATCAAGTGCCCTTTATTTATTTGCCTGTTTACTTTTCTTATTCCACTCAACTAACAGTGGAGCTACTACTTTGGGTGGCAGATGCAATAAAACATAATAATAACAGCAATTAAAAATCAGAAAATAAAAATTCCAATTTCTAGTACCATGGTAAACGAATCTATGGGTGTAATGATAAAAAAGCCCCGTGAACAGCAAAGAATTCACAGTTTGCAAACCAAGAGGAGAATGTAATATTACAGTAGCACCCCCGTATCCACTGATTCATCATCCGCAGATTCAGTTATCTGTGGTTGGCAATCAATGGGGGTGTTGCTGAGGGTGAAGGCTGTGCCGCACGGCCCAGACCTTTTTGCCCCAAACACCTCACCACCCCCTGCTGCTGGGAAGGTGTGAAGGCGAGCTTCTGCACCGCCTGGTCTGCCGCCCAGGAAGCTCAAATGGACGGAAATGTACCCAGGCGCTCAAGCTTCCCAGGCGGTGGAACGGGCAGTGCAGCAGCAGCACGCCTTCATGACAACTGCCCAGTGGCAGGGGGTGGTGGCTTGCTGGCCGCAAAAGGGCCGGGCTGCAACCCCACTAGCTCCACTGGGCAGCACAGCCGATTGGGTGCTGCACTGCCCGGTCTGCTGCCCAGGAAGCTCAAATGGCTTTATGCTGTCCAGTCTGTCATTCTTCCCAGAGGTGGGTGGTGGTGTGTCAGCAGATTTTGGTATCTGCGGGGCGGCCCGGGACCCATCTCCCATGGATACGGGGGCCCTACTGTACTTTGAGCCTCATGACACGGTGGTTAAACTGCTGTGCTGCAGCTAGAACTGTGCTCACGACCGGGGGTTCAGTCATAGATAGCAGGCTCAAGGTTCATTCACCCTTCTATCCTTCTGAGGTCAGTAAAATGAGTGCCCATCTCACAGGGAGCGGGGTGTGCATAAATAACTTATAAACTGCCAAGAGAGTGTTTTAAGCACAATGGGCCAGTATATAAGCAGAATACTTTGTTTTGCTTTTGCTTTACTTTTGGGGCAAACTAGAGAATGGCATGAGAGAACAACCAGGTCTTAAGTTGACTCCTGAAACCCAGGAGTGATGGGGCTAGCCAGACCTCTGGTGGAAGGAGCTCTCAGAGTGAGATGGCCAAACACAGAGAAGGCCTCCCATGGAGTGACCACCTGGAGCATCCCCATTTAAGAGGTATGGGTGGGGTGGGTAGATGTTTTGTGGGAGAGACACTCAGCTCTAAACAGTTAAAGGCTTTAAAAGTTAACATATGCACCTGGACTTTGGTCTGGAAGCATGCAGGCAGCCAATACAGGAGCTAGATGGTCATAATGAGATATTCTGGAGACAAACCTAGCAACAGTATTCTTACACCAGCTGCAGCTTCTGATTGACCTTGGCTGACTTGATTTTTAAGATCTGTCTTTCACCAAAGTTTGAAGCAGATTTTATAGCCGTGGTTGAAATATTTGCAGATGTAATGATAAACAAGACATGTGCTTTGTGATTTCAACTAGGGGTGCCACTATACTTGGCTTTGATTCTCCCCCTATATTGTATTTGAAATTGCAGCTGGTCCTCAAGCAGGAGTTGTGGGCTAATTTGTGAGTTTACAGCTTATGCTGAATACAATGTGATTCACATCCCACCTCACAGCACCCCTCCACATCCCTTCCTTCCTTCCTTCCTCTGGTCTCACCTCTGCTAATCCTTTTTTTGCGACATAAATAAAAATAATAATAACGAGACCTAGCAAGGAGGTAATAGGGTGGTCTAGTGCTAATATTATGTAAATATTATATATTTATATTATGGAAAATCTGGCAGTATATAAATATAAAAATAAATAAGTAAGTAAGATTTTTTTTAAAAAAAAATGGACGATGATCATGGAAGGGGAAAAATATGTGAGGGTGTGCTCACCCAGTTTTGAATATCACATCTCAACTCCCTACATCCCTGAAACACCACTTACAGACATGCCCCGTGTCTTTACAGGAATCATAGAATCATAGAGTTGGAAGAGACCTCAAGGGCCATCCAGTCCAACCCCTTGCCATGCAGGAGCCCCCATATATATAGGAAAAAGCCTGTTCAAATCCTTCCAGATTAAAAAAAGTAAAAGCCCCCTTGTGGCGGGGGGGGGACCCTTTGGGATCCAAAAACGGGTTGGGCTGATTCAAATCATCCTTTGCGTCATGTGGTCAGTAAAAAATACTTCAAATTCACCCATTTTGTAATTAGGGAAACTCCTACGGTATTTGTCCATGTAGTCACAGCTGGTGCTTTTTAATGTAGATTGTAGACTGTTAGCTGCCGTCAGCTACTGTCAGGATAGTTAGGATGCAAACTGAATTACAGTGGACCCTCATATAACAAACGGTTTGTATAACATAAAATCTGTACAGCATAAAAAATTCTGGAGATAGGGGAAATTTGCTTAACAGAGTCATCTATGGGGCGAATCTGTACAACATAAAAATGGTCACGATTAGGGATCACACCAATGCATTCCTGTTTTCAATGCATTCCTATGGGAAATTTGTAAAAAGGAAAATTTGCTTAACCGAATTTCATTTGGAACGAATTAATTCCTTTATACAAGGTACCAGTGTAACAGTAACTCTTATGGACAGCTGGAGTGGCTGGCATGTGGATCTAGTATTCTGGGAATGGATGAAAAGCTGTTTTCTCTCTCTCTCCTCTCAAGACTCTGCTTCTTTTCATCTTTCTTCACATGCCATAACAAGAAGGTTGGTTAGTTCTTCCCGAGCAATTTATGAGCACTTCTGCCGGGTGAAGCCAGCTGCAGAGCTAGGTAACAAAAGCCTGATCAAACTCCAATTTTCACTTCTGGGTTTGCATTAAAGAATCCTAGACAACTTCCTGGAAATAAAACGACCGTCAGTGTTTCACTAACACTCCCCAACATCCTACAAATCACCAGAACCCTTGACTGAGGGAGGAAAAGATGAGGCTGAAACCCATGAGGTCCGACCATAATGTGGATTTGTCATGCTTCTTTCCTATCCACAAAAGGATCAAGGAAAGACTTGTTTCAGATATTTTAGGTATTCCACCAGGGGCTTGGGAGTTTCCAGGGAGAAAGTTTGAACTGACAAACCAATAACCTGAGTGAATTGAAACCTGCATCTTCCAAGAGATTTCTGAGAGTCCAAGTCACTCTGGAATGTGCGTAAACCTTCAAAGGGAGGTCTTGCCCCTCCTTCCAGTTATAACTCCATCCTCTTTGTCCAGATCCTTCCAGAAAGGAGTCACAGGGAGATTGGGTTCATCACAGTAATGTGTATCATTAATTAGAAAGAAAAGAAACAGCTCTGCTAGAATAAGGATGCAGTCAAGAACGAGTTTCGTCTTTTGGTTTGGTCTGGTTTGTGTATACAGGCTCATGCTTGCTCCTTTTCCCAGTGGCCACATGATGGAAGGGCAATCATGAACTAGCCTGTCTCTTAGGTGGTTGCTTCATGTCCTACCTTGTTCTGCGATTATGTTTGTACCGTGACAGCGTTGTTTGCGGTCACGTGGTTTTGTCCCTGTTCAGTCCCTGTTTCCGTTTACTCACGGGCTTGATTACTTATCTCCTAACAACTGTTACTTTATGGTCTTGTTCTGTGACAAATTCTGAATTTGTCTTGCTTTCTTAAGCTTTTTAAAAAAATATCGTAAATAAAGTTTTTTTGATGTTTCAATTTACTGGTATTCCGGGATTTACACGTCAGTGGTACAGAATTTTCAGTGCTTTCTTTAATAAACATTTGCACTACATGGTGTTTCCCATAGGGGAACTAATGTTGAATGCCGCTTCAGCCGCTGACCACTAGGTGGACACTGGTTGTTGCGTGACAGTTGTTACCCCACGGTCCCTTGTCTCGGATCAGGAACCGGGAACCAACCATGACAAGAGAATTCCCCAGCCCAGGAGCAGGTACGGCTTGTCACACTCTGTTCCTGGTTCCGGTGGCGTGGTCGAGACAACTTTTTGCTGTCACGCTATGGACGTGAAGTAAGTTTTTTTTTTAACCAGTCCCAAGCGGGACAGCAAAGAGGAACGAACAGGATGTGAAGTAACCCAGCGCGTTGTTAGTCTGTGGAACTCCCTGCCACAAGATGTGGTGATGGCGTCTGGCCTGGATGCCTTCAAAAGGGGATTGGACAGGTTTCTGGAGGAAAAGTCCATCACAGGGTACAAACCATGATGTAGATGTGTAAGCTCCAGGCTTAAAACTGGGACACTTCAAGGGCCAGGCGCAGGGGAGTGGTATCAGAGACAGATACCTAGTCTCGTGTGCTCCCAGAGGCATTTGGTGGGGCCACTGTGAGATACAGGAAAGTGGATTAGATGGGCCTTTGGCCTGATCCAGCATGGCTCTTCTTATGTTCTTATGTTGAGGGGAGGGAAAAACAAAAATAAAAAATAGACTAAAGAGCCCCAAATGTTTTAGCCTTTCCTCATAAGGGAGGTGCCCCAGCCCAGTAACCATTTTATTCGCTCTCCTTTGCACTTTTTCCAGTTCCACTATGTGTTTTTTGAGATGCGGTGACCAGAATTGTACACCATACTCCAGGTGCGGCCTTACTATCGTTTTGTATAATGGCATTATAATGTTGGTTGTTTTATTTTCAATCCCCTTTTTGATAATCCTTAGCATGGAATTTGCCTTCTTCACCACTGCCATACATTGGGTAGACACCGTCATTGAGCTGTCCACCAACGCACCATTATCTCTTTCCTGATCCGTTATGGATACCCCTTCATCCACAGGATCCTCTTCTGCAAGGTGCAGCTCCTGCAGTTCTCTGAGCTGCTGCTGTCACTCCCCCTCTCCAAAGCCACTTTAGAGGGCAACAGTGGAAGCAAGAAGGCCCATGGAGGAGAGGGTGTCAGCTGCAGTGAAAAGCCCTGGAACGCATCATTTGAATTTCTGTTATTTCCTATGGGGAAATTTGCTTTGATTTACGAGTATTTTGGTTCACGAGTGTGCTTTCGGAATGGGTTATGCTCTTAAACCAAGGTACCACTGTAACTGGTTCTCCTCCGCCAGCACCCAAAATTGGAATAGCTTCTTCAGAATGGCCAAAAATTGAGAACGTTTCATCAGGAGGAGAGGATACAAGAGGACACCCGATCTGCTTCCAGCAGCTCTTGTTTGTTCAGCTTCTGGAACAAACGCTTTTGCAGGGCTAAACTCTGCCATGTGAGAGAGATTTTAGATTGGATCTCAGAGTACCATTTTATTTCCCTAAAAACATCTTCATGGGGAGTGATGGTGTGGATTCTTACTGGACTGCAGCATTGCAGTGCAGCATTATTGGAGTGTGATGATCTTCTTCCCTCAACCTGGAAGTGGCTATCATTTCCGTTATTAAAAATGCACAACACCTCTTCCTAAGGGAGTGCATGGTGATACATAACATAATTTAAAATGCACTGTGTATACATAATTAAAGACACCAGCCACAAAAGCAAACTGAAAACAGGGACCAACACACAATGTCTTACAGTAGGAGTCCATAGCCTCAGGTTACATCTTGAGATGGATGCTTTTAGTTGCTGCTTACATCCACAGGTTAATCAGGGGAATGGGAAAAGCTTCAAAAATTACTTTTTTAAAGTAATCTCTAGCTGTTACTTGCCATAGTGTCTGAAGCATAATTTTTGTCATTTCTTATTACAATGTCTTTAAACATAACACATTTGATTTTTTATTCCTTTCCTGTTCCTTTTTGGGGGGGAGGAGGAGGAGCTTAGAATTGATATAAATGAAAAAAAAAATGAAATGGAAAATAAAAAAGACAGATCTCTCTAAGAATAACCTCAGAAATGACTCAATTCTGTATAATAGGTTTTTTTTTTTTTTGGAAAATCACTAGAAAACAAACAAATGCACCAGTAGGATCCCTGTTCTGTCTGTGCTGCTCAATGCCATATAGAAAAAGGATATAAAGAAGGCCGCCAAAATCCTTTGTTCTCATCCCCTTAGGGTGGACCACATCACCAAGGAGTTCTCAAGCTCTGCGAGAACTTCCACATGAGTTTTTCATATCAAAAAAAGACGTAGTCTCCTTTTTGTTTAAGAAGCTGCGCACACATAGGCAGAGAAAGTGCAGACCAACCCCCATTGGTGTTTCTAATGCTCAAAAGACCAGCCTTCATCATCATTGTCTCCAACTTGTGTTGTCTGCCCAATTTTGCTCAGTTTGCACCCCAAATAGTTGCACTGTTTGTTTCTGCTCTTCACTTGTTCAGAGGCCTACAAAATACCTGTCCTCTTTTGGAGGCAAAGGGAACATAAGAACATAAGAAGAGCCATGCTGGGTCAGGCCAAAGGCCTATCTAGTCCAGCTTTCTGTATCTCACAGTGGCCCCACCAGATGCATCTGAAGCACACAAGACTAGATACCTGTCTCCTGATACCACTCCCCTGCATCTGGCCCTTGAAGTACCCTGGTTTTAAGCCTGGAGATTACACATCGTAGAACAGTTCGGGGGCAACCTTTTGTTGGCAGAAAGAATTGTCTGCCATCGTGGGATCTTTTGCTGAATCTGCTTTCCAGATGTTCTTTGACTGCTGCCATCCTCCTCCTGCCCCATTGATGTGCTGGATATTGCTGATGGGAGCTGACGTCAAAACAATATCTGGAAGCCAAGATCATGCCTAGCCCTGCTATAGGACAGGGACTTACATGCCACTGCTAAGATAAGTTGATTTACATCTTGCTTATAGTGTGTTATGTCTCAGGAGGATATTCTGGCTAGACCGATTTCATTTTGCATGGTTTTCTTCATAACAGATTTTACTCCCTTCCCTGTTCTGTGCATCTGCAAACTGAGATGTCCTTTAGCTCTGATTTGCATTATGTCCCCATGTAGGAAGTTGTCATAATTGTGTTTCCAGAGTGCAATAGGTTAGTAAAGTGAGTTTATGGGTTTGAATTAGGAATCATTCAGCATGTTAGTGGCAAGTTCCCCCTTGATTTGGCACTGGTTAGCCTTATTTTGAGTACTCTGGGCAGTTTACAGTTTTTAATTACAGTATGCAGGCTACCCCCCCCCCCCAGCAAGCTGGGTACTCCTTTTACCGACCTCGGAGGGATGGAAGACTGAGTGAGCCATGAGCCTGCTACCTGGGATTGAACCCTAGGTCGTGACTCGGAGCACAGTTTTACCTGCAGTACAGGCATTTAACCACTGTTCCACCGGGCAGGGATACCAAGAAAAATCAAGTTCAGAGGAGAGCATGATCAGGGACCTGAAATGAAGCCCTATGAGGAAAGACTGAAAGAACTGAGTATGCTTAAGTCTTTTGAATAGGAGAATGAAGGGAGAGACAATAGCATTTTTCAAATACAGTACAGCCTTTTTTCTGTGTATAGATTGCTAGACTGAAAAACTTAGGGTTCTCTTATACTTGGAAGTAAGCCGAGGAGAGAACTGCACAGTTGTAAAACTGTAATTTTGGGTTGGAAAATGGGGGTTGGCTTAAGCATAGGGGCATCTTACAGACGGGCAAATAGGGTACCTGAAGGGTGGGATCTCTTCTCAATCATCCCATAATGCAGGACATGTATGGGTGGGTCCAAGTTACCAGAAGCCAGATTTTGGCTGACGATCAGGGGGAAATGTCTTAACTGTTAGAGCAGTATGACAGTAGAACCAGTTACATTGGGAATTGGTGAGCACTCCAGTGCTGGAGTCATTCAAGAGAAAATTGGACAGCCTGGTTGGATTTGGATTCCTGCCTTCAGCAGGGGGTTGCACTCAATGGCTTTATAGGCCCCTTCCAGCTCCATTATTCTATGATGCTATGATATGCTTTAGATTCATGCATCCTCATTCTCAGACAGAAATGTCAGCATAAAGTACTGGGCTCACCCATGCATAGGTTCCTATCCAGATAGAACTCCATACATGCAACTCTACCAGTTGGAGGTAGGATCATACATTAGGATGGATCATTGAGTGGACCATTACTAGTTTTATGAGAAAGTCAGATGTAAATCAGATTGATTAATTAATTAATTAATGTTATCCGTGTAAGTACCCAAGATTTCTTGTGAAACTCTGTCACTCTTACATAAGCATTGCACTACTATTGCTTGCTATGTTGCATCTGTTTAGTGCAAGATATTTTGAATGAGATTTCTTCTGCCAGCCAAGGAAGCTCAACATATGTATCTACACATTTTTTTAAGCCCACAACCTAGAAGGATAAAATAGAGAAACATGAAGAGTAGTGGAAAGGAAATAAAAAACTGTTTAGGAATATATATTTTCATATGCCTTTCTTCGTCAATTTATTGAAAGAAAGGCTGTGTTGTCTCTTAAAAACTAAGTATGGTACTCTGCTTAAAAAAGCAATTTATAGAAATCAGCAGGACTTCCCTGGGCCACTCCTGTTATATTTTACAAGTTCTGTCTCTATTGATTCTCCTTTCTGCAGCTGGATTCTAGAGTGCAGTTGAAGGGATTTAGTTTTGGGTCAGGGATTCATCTATTCTATACCATATGAAACCCAGCCACATGTACTTAAGTCTTTCAGAATGTTTGGGAAAGACTGGTGTTTTCAGGTCCAGATTTTCTTGGCATCACTTTATTAAAGCACCTGCAAAAAGAAAAAAGAAAAACCAAGAACCTCCCCCCCCCCCAAAGAAACCCCGCACATCCATCTGCCTGGGTTACATGAGAACTGCCTACGTGATGTCCACTGGAATAAAAACAGGAATAAAAACAAACCTGCTGTCAAACTCTTTACCAGGCAAGGCTACCTGGTTTTATTGTTGTTCGCTGTTTTAAAGTGATGGGAGCAACTTTTCACCTGAATCAGGATTTAAAGAACTCTTTTATTTTTTCATAGCCCATTAAAGTCACAAGCTATGGGCCTGGAATTAAGTCCAAATAAACCCAGCAGGGCATATTTGTGAATAAAACTTAATCCGATGTACTGACAGTATCGTGTCTCTTTATTTTTCATTGTTCTTCTCTTGCTGCAGCACCGTTTCCAATGCAGTATATTATAGCCTAAAAGTCATGCAATAGCATGCAAATCAGTTTCTTTTTTTTCCTTTTGGATACAAACCACAGTGAAAGGCATTCATGCAGGTAATGGTATGTGAACCTTATTCATAATGTAGAACAGATTTCTGAATTTAACAAACTTGGCTTTTTACCAGATCTTTACATATACTGTACAGGCATTGGAGTTCATAGAAAATTGTAGTGTCGATATTTCTATCCTAGATGCTATTACTAATTTCCCTGCTCCATGCATATTTCCAAGACAGCTTTGGCTAAAAGGTTAGCATAATATGATAACATAAGCTCTCCAGAAATATGATATCATTAGCATTCCTGTTCATGTGAGAATTTGCAGTAGCTATGTTAGCAGAGTGCAGCGGGCTGGTAAGGGGAGCTTTTGGGTAGAATTAGGAGTAATTGCAAAAGAAGCTAATTGCAAAGGAAAAGGGGGGGAAACTGCATTTATTGTTCCGAGAATTTTATTCCATGGGGAAACTAGACTAACCCCATCTCTGCTGTCCTTCCACAAGCAGGCAAATACGGGACCTTGTTCTTCAGGCAGGGTTTTCCTTAGTGACTGAATGTTTGAGAGGGCTCAAACACAGATTTTTGTGCTGTGCTTCTTTTAAATGAGTTTTTTACATTGATTTTAAGAACCATTTTAAATATAATACTTAATAGGGGTGGAATGTGATCTCTGTACCCCGCCCCAATCAGCAGTTTGACTGATGTATTTTGCATCTGTGGAAGTTTCCTGAGGCTTTTCATCGGTAGCCCCACATAGAGTGCATTACAGTAATCTAGCTGGGACGTCACTAGGGCATGCATCACCGTGGCCAGAGCTGGTTTCTCAAGAAAGGGGCGTAAATTCCTTACCAGCCTTAATTGTGCAAAAGCGCTCCTGGCCACAGCCAGTGACCTGGGCATCCAAGCTCAAGGATGAGTCCAAGAGCACCCCCAAGCTGCATACCTGGTTTTTCAATTGGAGGGTGACCCCATCCAGTACAGGTTGCATTCCTATCCCTCGTTCTCCCTTTCAACTGACCAGGAGCACCTCTGTCTTGTCTGGGTTTAGTTTCATTTTGTTCATCCTCATCCAGTTCATTACTGCAGCTAAACACTCGTGTAAAGTTGAGATATTAGCTCCAGCTGATCGGCACTGGGGGGGGGGCATCTAACAGGGCCATGCGCACCGCTTAAGTAGTGTCAAAAAATAGATAAAAGCGAAAAATGAAATGAATGAAAATTGATTTTTTTTTTAAAAAAAGTTTTTTTTTCAAATAAAACAAAACAAAAACAAACTAAACAAAAAATGAAACAAAATACCATTATCGCGTTTTGTGCCCATCTCTGTTTCCGAGGTCTTCTGTCATGAAGACAGATGCAACGAATTCATTTAATTTCTCTGCAATTTCCAAGTCCTCCTTTACCTCCCCTTTTCCTCCCTCACCATCCAGAGGGCCAACTTGCTTCTCTTGCAGGTTTTCTACTTCTAATGTATTTAAGGAAGCTTTTATTATTTCCCTTTATATTGCTAGCCATACATTCCTCAAAGTCTTTCTTTGCCTCTCTTATCATCATCATCTTCTTACATTTCTATTAACGCAACCCAAAATAGCATTGGCCTTTTTTGTTGCCACATGACACTGTTGGCTCATATTCAGCTTGTGATCTAAGACAATGTCAAGATCTTTCTCGATCATAGTATCGCTGAGTCAGGTATTGCACATCTTGTAACTGTGTATTCGGTTTCCCCCCCCCCCAGGTGCAGTTCTTTCGCTTTGTGTTCATCCCTATTGAATTTCA
Organism: Phrynocephalus versicolor; assembly: GCA_023846285.1. Classification (NCBI taxonomy): domain Eukaryota; kingdom Metazoa; phylum Chordata; class Lepidosauria; order Squamata; family Agamidae; genus Phrynocephalus; species Phrynocephalus versicolor. The sequence goes on along the minus strand of JAHTLZ010000275.1, from coordinate 2,869,806 downwards.
TTCTGTTGTCTTCACCATGCTATGTTAAAACTGCAATCCCCACCTATCAAAACTTCCTCACTTACTTTGTAACATCAAATTTTCTTCCATACAGTAATTGATCTTGTGTTGTTTTCCTTGTACAGTAGGATCTTGTAGAAAGGTGTACTTCTGATGCAAATGTTACTGTATGTAAATTGTCTTTCCTGCATATGCAGCAAGAAAGAGCTTGCAAAAGTTAGTCCTTATAACTATCACCTCCCTGAATTCCCAGTCTCCCACTGACTCTAGAATCTAAGGGGATTCTAGAAGTTTTAGGCAGTTACTTCACATCCATTTTGTCTCTGTTAGTGTTTGGCTTAGGAGCAGTACAAAAATTGTTACTTCATGTCCATCACGCAACTACTCAAATTTGTCACGACCAAGCCCCCCGAACGGATGCTAAACGCGACAATACTGTACCTGGTGCTGGGGTAGGGTTTTCTCTTGTCATTCTTTGTTCCCGCTTTCTGTTCTGACACAAGACACTGTGTAGTAATGACTGTCATGCAACAAAACATTCATTTCTCTCAGAAAACTGTGTCCGGGTTTTGTTTTGATTTTGACTTTTCAGAAGCGTAACATCGAAAAAGAATTTTTTTAAGCCCCAAAAAAGGAAAAAGGAAGCTAGACAAATTCAGTGTTTGTCACGGTACAAGACCATGAGGTAACACTTGTCACAAGACAAGTTATCACGACCATGGGAACACTGAAACAGGGACAAAACCACCTGATCGCGACCAATGCTGTCACGGTACAACACTAGTTGCGGAACAAAGAAGGACGTGAAGTAACCGCCTTAATCTCCAAAACTGTTTGTAGTAAGCTTGAGGGTTGCTGGCTGCTAACCAAAGCTAAGTTGTCCTTGCAACTTCACTACTTCCAGCACTTTTATATCTGTCTTTTCTTTTGGCTAATATAATTTCTCCATAGAGTTCTCTTCTCCCCAATGAACTGTGGCAAACGCACATTCTTTTCATGAATTAATTTGCCCTTGCAAATCATAGTGTCAGCATCTTTTTATTCCCCTTTGTGCTTGACATTTAATAGTTTTTTTTTTGTTTTCTATGGCAAAAGATACTGCTCTGTTATTTAGGTAGGAGAGAGGGAGAGGGGAAGGTTAAGCCAAAAGCAATTTTTTTTTTAAAAGCATAACTGCAATTAAATGTCAGCTGATCGTTTTTTAGAAAACAGTCGGCTTCTTCTTTTTCCTTCTCCACACGCCTCCCTTCAAAGGTGCCGTAATTTAGCAGAAAAGCCAAAGCTGCAAAATGAAGCACTTGTTTCAGGCAGACAGATTTTAGCAATGTGTTATTGGTTATTCGAAGGCCAAAAATGAAAAAAAAAGGGGGGGAAGAGATGTGAAACATGATCTCTCTCTTTTCCCTAGTGTGGGTCCATTAAATTATGTTGACAATATTGTAGTGCTTAGCTGGCATATTTATTGCAAGATGTATCTCATTATTAGATACTAAAGAAATGAGTACTTGTAATGAACCAATTACCAAGGAGGCAGCTATTCAGGTCGGATTATTGCCCCCATTTCATAGATGGGTAAGCAGATTGTTCCTAAGGCTGCGTTGTCACTGAAAGGGGGATTTTTGTACGCACCGCTGCATACAAATGAGTTATTTCCACTTTGAGTGCACCAGTTAGGAACACAAAAAGGAGCATATGCGTCTTATTATATTATAATATAAGATGGATTGGATATATTCAAAGATAAATTTTCATGTTCACTTCTGGTTTGTAAGAAGGTTTGTTTGTAATGTTTAGGACTTGGGATAAACCAGTTCTATATTTTTTTAAAATGAAATGTGTAAAGAAATTCACTTATTTGTCAGCTTAATAAAGGCAGATTCTATTTATCATATAGCTTCACTTGCTTTAATACAAAGTGGGGAGTTTGTTGCGTGTTGAGTCAGACAGCTGAGGAGCAATCAGTAAGGTTGAAGGGTTGGTGAAATGACCTGATACTTGTAGTGAGTGAAGAAATATTATTTTTCTTCAGTGTTGCTATTGTCGCCTATTTGCTTTTTGAAGTTTCAAAACAACACGATTAGGGGGATTTGGACAATTTTAGACAGTTGGGACTGGGGAAGAGATAATGTGATGTTCAGGAAGACTGAAGCACCTGCCTTGTCCGTTTTCCTTTCCCTCCTGTGAGAGTGACAACCTGAAGAGGAGACGTTCCTAAAGGCTCTCCAAAAGTGAGCCAGAAAGTTGATTTCCCTGCATTCTGGATTGTGTGGAGATTAGAGATGGGCACAAACCAGAAAATGTGGTCATCCATGATGGTTTGTGCTTAGCCACCAATCATGATCCACCATGAACCAGAAGGATAACCCAACTGGTTTGTGGTTCAGTTTTCAGTCATAAGAACATAAGAACATAAGAAGAGCCATGCTGGATCAGGCCAAAGGCCCATCTAGTCCACCTTCCTGTATCTCACAGTGGCCCCACCAAATGCCTCTGGGAGTGCACGAGACTAGATATCTGATACCACTCCCCTGCATCTGGCCCTTGAAGTACCCTGGTTTTAAGCCTGGAGATTACACATCCCCATCATGGTTTGTACCCTGTGAGGGACTTTTCCTCCAATCCATGCCTGGTGTTGTGCCACCATTGCTGCTCCTGTTGCGCCACTGCTGTTTCCACTGCCATTGCCATCCCGCTATGCTGCTGACACTGCCACCGTCCCACCAGAGTCCTGCTGTCACCACTGGTGCCACTACGGCAGTGTGGTTTCCCTGCAAGGTACCAGGGTGCTACCTCTGCACATGTGCCCCGACCCCCAGCCGGTTGCCCTGACCAGCTGGCCAGAAGGCACATGGACAGGGAAGTTGGCCCAGCTCCTGGAAAGGAAGTCCCCTCCTGCTTTCCCTGGCAGTGGTGGCAGTGTCAGCAGCTGGAGCTGGTAGGGAGGCCATGGGAGCCAAGGATAGGGGTGGGTGGGCATCCGTTTTGCCAAAACAAAACAAAGCACTGATGGGGAGAAAAAGTTCAGCACTTGGTTTTGCTTCAGGAAAACAGGATCCCTTAGCTGGGTCATAAACCAAACCACGAACCAGCCCAAGTAGTTGGTTTTTCGTGTTTCAGTTCATGCCCAACTCTAGTCGAGTTCTTTCATGGGCAGAAGAATCTCCCCTCTTCAGACCTGTCATTTTATTTTATTTTTATTTATTTATTTTGCTTTTTCTAGACTTTCCCAGAGGAACTCTGGGCGGTTTAAACAAAAGCAAGCAAAGCGCAATGATTATATGAACTTGGTGAAAACAAGTGAGAGCCTGGTGAGCCTGTAAATCGCCACAGTTGTTTAATAAACATACTGTGGTGGTGACTGGAACGAGGGCCCAGTCTTCTCAACAGCTTGATGAGGATAGATGGGATCACAGCTGTTCATCCAGATCAGAAACTTGGTACATTTGGAGGTTGGAGTTTACTAATAGGCAAGGGCAGTGAAACTAAGCCAGCCTGTGTAGCCATCAGCAAAGCTGCACATTCCCTGGATACCCCAGAAGGAGCTAATGGTAAACCATGTCTATATATCTATCTAGAAACCCTAGGAAAGGGTCACTATAAGTGGGCACTGACTTCACATCAAGCTTTATTATCAATATCATCATTATCATCATCATCTTCTTCTTCTTCTTATGCTGCTGCTGCTGCTGCTGAACACAGCTGCCAAGTGTTAAGCTGGAGTTGGCTTTCTCCAATGATTGAGCTCTTTCCAAGAGCCTAGGATGACTGGAGATATCTTCGTAGAATATATGTTGTTCCTAATAATGTCACCATTTGTAGTTGACCGAATAATGTCACCATTTGTAGTTGACCGATGTTGATCTTGTCAGTGCCGAGAGTTTTCAGATGTTGATCCAGGTCTTTTGGGATTGCACCCAAGGCACCTATTATTATTGGTATTGTTCTTGCTTTCTTGTTCCATAGCTTTTCTAGTTCTATTTCTAAATCCCGGTGTTTGGTTACCTTTTCTAATTCTGTGCCGCTGACTCTTGTGCCTCCTGGTATTGCCACATTGACAATTTGAACTTTGTTTTCCTCCTTGTATACTATTGTGATGTCTGGAGTATTGTGGACAAGATGT